>OY284470.1:15878348-16478348 GCA_958336335.1 Dilophus febrilis | reverse complement strand
TTGACTTCTTCCGATGATAATGCATTTGGCAAATCAATTAAATTCACTTCATCATCAACATTTGTATTTGTTTGTTGAGCATTTGTAGACGGATTTGTTACTGTATTTTCTTCAATATTCTCATTATTATTACTTAATTCTTCTATTACATTGGAATGTTCTATTGATTCTTGTAACTGTGTATCATTTTCCGTTTCATTTTCAGTATTAATTGATTCTATTTCATTATTTAATGGAACTATTTTGTCATTTAAATCATCCATTGATTTATTTAAAGCTATAACATGATCGCTCTGTTTTGCCGCTCCTACTGTTTCTTCTTGAATTCCAGTCACATTTTTATTTTGTATATCTGTTATTGGAGTATTAACATCTGTTGTTAAACTATCCTGTATTATTAATGTTGATGTTGTTGGTAATTGAGGTGTTTCAGGTGTTTCCGTTTGTAATGTTGATTTTATTTCGTCGAATGCAGTATCATTTTGTTGATTTACATTTTCATTTTCATTATCGAATGGTAATTTATTGGATGTAATTTGAGTGTTGATTGACCTTTGGCATTCCGATGATTCTTCTTTTACTATCACATTCGACATATCCAGTAAATTAATGGGTAAGTTCTGATCAATATTAATCGTTTCAATTGATTGTGCTGACTTTAGCGGTGTTGTTCGCGCGAGTATTTTACACGCTTCTAAATTCGATTCATTTATTTTTATATTATTTGCTGTCGTTAATTGTTTCGATTGTTTACTGTTAGAAAATAAGTGTGGTATAACTACCATTGGTATTAACTTGTTTAATTCTAATAATTTCGTATCTATAATGTCGCCTAACAAACATTCATTGGCAATTTTATTTGTTGTAGTTGTTATTGTACATAATTTTCCAGCATTAACATTTTGATTTTGTCGAGTCGATGATTGAGTTGAAGATGAAGTTGAAGCACCAGCAGCAGCCGCAGCAGCGGCAGTAGTAGATGGTGGCGAAAGTGGAAGTGGCGGAATTGTTGATGACGTTGGATTGTTTGATACGGCTATAAAAAATATAAAGATAATTAATAACATCTGATTTAATGTAATTTTTAATAAACAAAATTTTATTTTTAAACAATATCTGAAAATTTTTAAGATTTATTATTAAAAAAAAATGATTAATAAGTCTTTAAATAGTGCCTAAAGTAAAAGAAAAACAATTCATTTTATAAAGAAAAAAATCAATATATTTATTAAAATATCACATTAAATTCAAATATATTTAAAAATGTAATTTAATATTTTACAAAAATATATAAATAAAAAAACCTGTAAAAGAAATTGTAAAGAAAATTCCTGTAAATGTTAAAACAAAAAATAAATAAAATAATCATCACACTTAATTCATAATAAAAACGAATCTTTCGTTCCCTGAATTGTACGTGCTTACCTTCGATATTCTCAACACTCAATAAAGAATGAAAAACAATATTATTTGAACTGTATGAGGTGTTATTCTTTTTGAGAGATGCGAATATCTATCTATCATTCCTATGGATGTTTCAAAACATATAACTTTATATCGCAATGAAATTTAATACAAACATTAATTTCTGATAGAGAGGCTAAATATGATTTGCAGATAGCGAAAACCAATGAGTTTACCATTTTGGATCCTATTTGAATTTGACCTAGTTAATTCATTATTTTGAGTTCACTCAATTGGTTCACACAATCGAAAATGAATTAATTGATCATTGGTCAAAAAAGAAAAAAAAAATAAAAAGACGAAGTGATATCTGATGAATATTAACATGAATTCAACAATGATCGTAAAATGATAATTTTGTTTACGGATGAAAAAGAAACTGAAATTTATAAATGCAAATAAATATAAATTTGTGATTAAAAATAAAAAGCTTACGTGTTGTTGTTTCTACTTTAGTTTCTGTAAATTCAAAACATTCTGTTAATAAACTAATGTTAGCTTCTTCAGTGTCTGCATTGAATGCATCAATATTTTCCTTCGATTGTATTGGTTCAATAGCATTTGGGAACGATGCCGTATACTCATCATCCTCACATTTTTTAAAAATAATTTTTGTTCCAAAATATTGTTCTGATAATATTAAATTTACAGTTTAAATAATTATTTTATTTGGTTTATTCACACCTAATCACAATACAATACATGTAGTATTTTTTTTATACCTGTTTTACGTTTGTCTAATTCGTCAGCCATATCTAGCATATTACCGCTATCTTTGTTATCGGTGTCATTATTATAAAACATTACACTTTCTTCATCATTATCGTCCAATAAATCATCAATTATATTCGGTTCATCGTAATCATTATCACCGTCACTTTGAATATCTTCTTCTATAGCAGCATTATAATTATCGGATGGTGTTAATTCGGGTCGCGTACGCTTTACAGTATCCATTTTTAATAAAATAATTTTCAAAATGTTCATTTCCAAACCACTTTCATGTTGCCAATATAAATGATTGTCAATATTTTCCTTATTCAATTGGACATAATTACAAAATTTACACATAAATGCTGAAATATTATCATCGTACTGATCAACCGAATTCTTTTTGGATTGCTGATATTCTGTACGTCGATTATCAAATGGACAAAAATGATATTTTACGTTCTTGGACGATTTCTTACCACATTTATTACAAGTATTTTGAAATTCACCAGTATGCGATATAAAATGTGTAATCCATCCTTCTTTCGAGAAATTCTGTATTTTTTGACAAATTGGACATGCCGTTTCATATATCGTTTTTTGTACACACCGAGTAATTGCTGTATGATTTAGAGTAAAAGATGTACGTATAATTCCATTTGTAAGAAATTCACTTGCAATTGCCGGAGTAAAGCGTGATATAAATACTTCTTGACCAGGATGTTTATTCACATAATGTGTTACCAAGTATTTATTTTGTTGTCTACATATCACGCATTGTTTTGAATATAAATCATTAAGTAAATGCATGTGTATATTCGTATTTTTCATCATATTCATTTTTTTCTTTAACGTTCTCATTGATTTACGGAGTTCGGGTGTTAAAACAAGTTTATTTAATTTAACATATACATTACACAAATTGTTACTGACAGTATCAGTAACAATTGGCAAAGTCGTTACTCGTACATTACTATAATTATTATTATAATAGTTTTCTGTATTCAACCAGTCTATTTCCTTAATTTCATTGTCATCATCATTTGGATTTAGATCTGGTTGTATTGAATCTATTGAATGTCTTCGCACCAATTTATTGCATCGTAATGACATTTTTCTAATAAAACGTTCAACGGCAGTATTACATGGCGACGATAAATCAATGGAACCATATGAAATATTATTAACGTATTTTTTAGAATTATCTTCTGGCAAATGTTTAGATGATTTTTTCATTTTTTTTGATTTTTTTGATTTCTTTGATTTTTTCGATCTCTTTGATTTTTTTCTTTTAATTTTTACATCATTATCGTCGCTCTTTCTTTTCAATGAATTGTCTTGGAAAACTGTATTGTTCGATTGTGTTTCATCGTTGATTAGTAATGATGCTGATGATGTTGTTGTTGATAAAACATTACATTCCATTGGCGATGCAGGACGTGATACAGCTGTTTCTGTCTCGTGATTTGACATGTAATTTACTGCCATATCAAAACTATCAACTGATTCATTTTCATCAATCTCGGATTCAATGTTCTCCTCATCATCTGTATTTAAATCATCAAACGATGATTTTTTCTTTTTAGATATCTTTGACTTTATTACCTCTTTACTGCAAGAATTGTTTTTTCTTTTCAATGTAGTAGTACTAGTAGTAATGGTAGTAGTCGTAGTAGTGGCCTTAGTTTCTATAACATTATTTTCATACGATTTGGTATGTTTCTTCGAAGAAGTTTTTTTCTTCTTTGAAGGAGTTGTTCCTGGTACGTTTGTTATGTATTTATCAGTTGAAGGATATTTATCAGTCGATTCATCACTCGGGTCATCGGTAATTATATGTGATTTGTCTTTTCGTTTCCATTTATTATCAAGGGTTTTATGCAATGTTATGCAATCCACGGTAAAACGTCGATTCATAATTCTTGATAAAGCTTTCATGGGGACTTTTTTCAAATCTTCACTAGGGTCATTCGTTGATGATGAATGGCCGTCTGACCGATTATTTTCTTCTGCATTAGAAAAATCCGCAACGTCGTCGTCGTCGTCATCCTCCTCGTCTTCATCTTCATCTTCCCTGTCAGCAACATAGTCTTCGTCTTTAGAATCATCACCTTCTTCGCAATCCTCATCCGTGTCATCATCCACATTGCTGTCATTATTCTTGCCCTCATCGTCCTCCTCATCCATATCCGTATCTTCATCCTCTTCTTCTTCTTCTTCATAAGAATCATCTTCTTCATCTTCATCTTCATCCACATCTTCATCTTCATCTTCATCTTCATCTTCATCTTCATCTTCATCTTCATCTTCATCTTCATCTTCATCTTCATCTTCATCTTCATCTTCATCTTCATCTTCATCTTCATCTTCATCTTCATCTTCATCTTCATCTTCATCTTCATCTTCATCTTCATCTTCATCTTCATCTTCATCTTCATCTTCATCTTCATCTTCATCCTCACCCTCAGCCTCATCTTCATCTTCATCTTCATCCTCATCTACATCTTCATCCTCATCTTCATCCTTATCATCTTCTTCTTCATCTACTTTTTCTTCTACTTCTTCTTCTTCCTCCTTTTTTGCATTATTTTTCTTATATTTCGAATTACGTGACTTTGCTTTACTTTTTTTGGTTGTTTGTTGATTGGTGTTATTTTTGGTGTTTTTTGATTTAGATTTTGATTTGGTGGAAATTTTAACGCAAGTCTTTTTGCGTTTTTTATTTACAATTTTTCGTAATGTAGTTTTGGTTCGTGTGGATGAGGCATTTTTTGTTATTGTCCTTTTGTGTTTAACTACGGTTGCAGTAGGTTTTGGTGCAGTATGTTTTCGTGCAAATTGTTTTGTTGGAAATTCACTGGGTGCAATAACATTTGATGCGGAATCTTGAGATGCTATCAATTTAGGTGTGGTTACATTTGATGGAGTAACTTTTGTACTATTGATTACTTTATTACTTGTTCTGGTTTCTATTCATTTCATTTTTGTATAATAAAAAACAAATGGGAAAAGGGTAATAAATAATTCTTTGTAATCTAAATTTACATACAATAAATTAAAAATTATGTAAGTTAAAATTATGAATTGTTAATTGTATAAAATCCAAAGGCTTTCATATGGACATATTTAGTATTTTTTTTTAATTATATACACGATATACGAATGAATACTTCCGATTGGAATCAAATAATCAAAGAGAGCAAATAATCAAAATACAATCCAAAAATAATAAAATATATATAATAAATACACACCATTTGCTTCGATTCCCTCTAAATTGGTAAGGTTTTGATTCTCTGCCTTACTGGAAAGCAATCGAGTAATACGCCGTGAAGGTCTTACCTCCATTGCATCTATATTACTATTATTTAGTTCAGCTTTTTTAATACTTTTTCTGGTAAGTGAATTTTTACGGTTTTTCTTAGTTGATTTTGCCATATTATCGTTATCCGAAAATGCTTCTGATGTCGATGATGAAATAACTATATTCTCTTGATTATCATCTAGGTTTGCATTGTTCAAATCGATTATCGTGGATACATTTTCATCGTTTTTAGTATTTTGTAATCTTTCATCTTTTTTAACATAACGCTGTGAGCGAGATTTTTTTTTTTGTTTTACCATTTTTTCGACTTGTTTAATTTTTGCATTATTTGGTAAATTTAAAATGGAATTCGAAGTATTCGTTTCTGTTGAATTGTCGTCAGCATCGCGCGGATGCAATGCATTATTACCATTTATTGATTTCATTGTAACGGGAAGTGACCGTTCATTCAAACTAACATCTAAATTTGTAGTAGGATCGCTTATATCCATATCAATTGATAAAATCTGAGTGTTTGTGGTATCTGGCGTCGTTGGTACATTATTATGATTTAATATGGCAATCGGATCGCTGGTGACGATTTTTGGTATAACATATTTGTCGGATAGGTTTATATTTAATTCGCTGTTAGGATTAGCACTATCCGAATATACCTTATCTAGACGTGATCTTGATATGCTATTGTCACTTATTTTTGATGGTTTGGATTGGGGTTTATTTATTTGTTCTTGAATTTCTTTCTGCGATTGATTTAGTTGGTTTCTGTCACTGTATCCACGTCTATTGTCATTGTTATTTTTTTGTGATTGATTATTATTATTACTTGAATATGGTCTACGGAAATGATTTCGCGTTTGAAAAGAATTCATATTATTTGTATTACGACGCCATGGTTCATTAATTTGATTAAATCGATTTGAGACATCTGGATTACCAACATTTTCGTGTATTCTTGATGGTGGATTACGTCCGTGTTCTGAGGCTGATGGCGGCTCTGGAGAACATTTTCTTCTATTCCATGAGTTGTTATTTATTTTTGTGTTTCCATGATGCCGATATGATGGCACTAATGTATTTGAATTTAAATGATTTTGACGATGGTGTGAGCTTGCGGGCTGTGTAATAGAAATATGTGCACTATTGTTTTGATATTGATTAACATCAGCATGGCGATTTTCTTGTAAATTAATCGTTGTATGGGTTGGAATTCGACGTGGTGTAAAATTTGCATTCGATAAATTGTATTCAGATGAAATTACTGGTGTATTTGAAGGTAGAAGTGTAGGTGAAAATAAAGGTGGGGGTGGTGGGAGAGTGGTTGAATGGGGAGGAATGGTTAAAAGTATAGGAGGTGGATTACCTGGATTAGGTGATGGACTCCTGGATGATGTCCGAGAACTAAACGGGTATGGGGAAGAACGAGGACTACTAGTATGTGAAGAAGGAGGAGTTCCTGATGGTGTATGAGGACCAATTCTGTGTGGAGAGGGAGAACGACTGGTGCTCATTGCCCTAATATCATTTAAAGGTGAATAACGACTTATGGGTGGTGAAGGAGTACGTCGTCTTATGGGTGGTGAAGGAGTACGTCGTCTCATATGCGGTGTATATGTGGATGAGGAATGTATATCAATTTGCATTCCCGATTGCCGCGAAATGGTATCATTTATTAGGCGTCCATCAGCGTTTGTCGTTTGATTTCCATTTTTATTATATCTAGGATCTCTAAACCGATATTTCAGTGTTTCATCAAATTTAACTTGATTTTTTTCATGCGCAACTAAAGAATTGGGCATATTTTGTGGTTTATTTATCGTATCAACTTTGGTGGTATGTTGGTAACGATGCGCATTTTCCGATATAATATTATGAATCTCATTTTCATTAAGTGATTCTTCCTGATTAGGTAATACAATTGGTTCAATTTCAGCATTCAAAAACTTAGGTTTTTGTCCACTTACACTATTATCTAAATACTCTTTTGTATTCGATGTTTCATTGCTCTGACGATACTGTAAAGGTAAATCCTTTTCCGTTGCCGCCAATGTCGATTTTCCATGACGAAAATGTTTGAAATTTGATTGATTATTACGAGGATTACCATTGTTTGCATAATGTTTATTGGTATTTCTGTTATGATACTGATGATCACGTTTTGGATTATTATGATTATCAAATAAATTGTCATTGCGATAATTATTTCCACCTGAATTCCATGGTACGTTTCGGTTATTAGTTCGACGTTCATACAATTCATTTCGGTAATGATGCGTTGAGGAAGATGATGATGATGATGATGGGTCTCGCGTAAATGGC
Source organism: Dilophus febrilis (assembly GCA_958336335.1). Classification (NCBI taxonomy): domain Eukaryota; kingdom Metazoa; phylum Arthropoda; class Insecta; order Diptera; family Bibionidae; genus Dilophus; species Dilophus febrilis. The sequence goes on along the minus strand of OY284470.1, from coordinate 16,470,532 downwards.
GATGACGATAATGATGATGATGATACTGATGTTGACGATTTTGACTCTCCCATTCCAATTCGACTTTGTTCATCTTTATTAAATCTGGTTTTCCTATGTTTTTCCAAATCATTTTCTGATGAACTAGATGTTAATAAAGAAAATCTATTTTCTGGTGATGTCGGCAATCGTAATCGTTGGTTATCCCTCTCCATATCTACCGCACGACTTCTATGCTCCAAAGATTTTGAATTTGAGGTGCGCGAATTACTTTTATCCATTGCCGATAATTCTGACAATAAACCTTCACAATTAAATGAGTTTTCTGTTGGCGATGGATATTGTTTAAATGATTGATTTTCACTTATATTTACAGTACTAGGTGAATTTCTATTGAATTGCTGTTCTTTGTCATGGATTTTCTGAACTGTATTCTATATTACAAATTATTTATACATTATTATAAATAAAACCTTTATGGAAAATATATCTAAAAATATAAAGTGTACTTCAATATCCCCCCGGTTATCAATTCCATCTAAAACATCGTCTATAAAATGACTTTTTATGTAACGTTCAGTGGCTAATAAAGCAGCATACCCATAGCTATTATTGTTTAAATAGAAAGCATTTGTTTTATTTTATACAAATTAGAAATGAAATCACTGAGAAATAATTCCCAAATGATAAGAGTAAATAAAAATTAAACAATGTTTTCAAAAAAATTTTTATTTGTGTTGTTTCATGCAAATTATATAGTCATTGAACAACAACATTGAAGAGTGGCTATGATTTCGTAATTTATCACTCACCAACGTTGTGGGTTAGATAATTTCATATTACTTACATGTCGTCGTAATAGTTTCAATTTTTATTTTTCTACATTGTAACTGAGTTATACGGTGTCGCATTAATCAATCACCATTGAAAATTCAAATGAATTGATTTAATGCAAAATTTTTTTTTTCGCAATTAATTTGAAAAACATTGTTTCAATTTTGACAATTTTGAAATTTAAAGTTCAACAATAAAACAAAAACAAAAAATTGAAAACTAACTTCTCAGGCGATTTGACTACATTTTGTATTTTTTTATATTTTAAAAAATCCTCCCTATTTTCCACATTCCTTCTATTTAAATTTTTCAACAATGGGTAATAAAACGTTTTCAACTGAATGCATTTCTGCCGATATTTTTGGTCGTCCGTTTGGTCCATATTCATTTATTTTTATATCCTAGATTAAGGGAATAAATTACTCAAATATAATTACACAAATATCGTTTTATAATAAAATGTTGTTAATTAAATTAATAATATGTTTATAGTAAAAATAAATTTGTTAAACCTAAAAAAATAAAAATCTGTTATAAATTCTATGGATCAAATTCAATAAATTCGATTTTTAATTTAAACATTTCACTTTGTTTGAATTATTATTCTTAAATTCATACATAATTTTATTCATTATCATTTAAATAAAATGCGTTTGTGTTAAATTAAGATTAAAATTAGAAAAAGTAAAAAAAAAAACAACATGCAAAATGGGGGATATAGGAAAAGAAATGAATAAAAGGATTTATATTCAATAAACTAATTATTGATTGATCAATAAAATTTTTAAAAAAAATTTGAATTCTTAAATCATACACAAAACAATATCATAGATATTCAAAATACAGATAATGCAACAAAACAGATTAGATTGAAAAATTTTGAAAACTATAGTGGCCATTTAATTTACAGAAATATTTTGAGATCAGAATCAATTATATTAATACATTGATTGGGATTAAAAAAGTACTCAATTCTTAAGTGCAATAGTCAAAAGTTACGAAATCCATCATAATTCGTCTCCTATATAGCACATCGTTTAAGCAAACTTTTGTTGTATATTCATTGATTGAAACGCCATTATTAATAAATTAATGATATCTATAGATATGTTAATAAATGAAATTTAATCAAGTATCTGTTTAACAATATAATAAAACAAATATTCAACAAACTATCGCTTAAAATGTGATAACATTATAATTAAAACAAAAAAAAGAAGGCACTAACATTATAATATCAATGTGGCAGTCAGCCGAAGGAGTAATAAACTAAAAAAAAAACATAATAATATTATAAAAAACAAATGTTAATTTGGATCATTGAACATTCGTTATTTAAATTCTAAATTATGATACATTCCCACAGTATCAAAAATTGGGCATACTAAAACCAATTGAATTTATACTTTTCGATTCCGTTCGGTTTTGTTCTGAAATGAACCAGATCAATTTTTTATAATATTATTATAATGCAGTGTTTTTTTTTTTGAAATTTATTTTTATCACATTTTACGCTATAATTCGGTGTTGGGCATCTATACGTAAATAAAGATTGTCTACGTTTACGCGTAAACAACGTGTAGACTTGTAGACAATACGTAATCTATGTAGACAATAAGTAAAGTAATGCTTTTTATGAAATGCCGACGGCATTTCAATGTAGGTGCTTTTTATGAATATTGGACGGCGGACATGTCGACGGCTGACGGCGGACATTGATATATTTTCTTCTATTGCCGTCGGCTGACCGTCGTCCAAACTTCATTTTTCATTTTATTTACATTTTATGATTTAATTTCATAATAATAAAATATCCAGTTAATTTACAAACTAAAAAAAATGGAATTATTTAACAGCAATTGGTATGTATTATTAAATTTCGGTTTTTTTATCCAGGCAAAATAAATTTCAGAAAAAGCACATTTTTTTATATATCACATATATCACATATGTGATATATATCATATTTTCATATATCAAATTATGATATATGTGATATATAAAAAAAATGTGCTTTTTCTGAAATTCATTTTGCCTGGATAAAAAAACCGAAATTTAATAATTGCTGCTAAATAATTCCATTTTTTATTAGTTTGTAAATTAACTGGCTATTTTATTATTATGAAATTAAATCATAAAAATTAAATAAAATGTAAATAAAATGAAAAATCAAGTTTGGACGACGGTCAGCCGTCGGCAATAGAAGAAAAAATATCAAAGTCCGCCGTCCAATATTCATAAAAAGCACCGCCATTGAAATGCATGTATTTTCAATTTGACATTTGCCGTCGTCTGCCGTCGGCATGTCATGAAAAGCATTACTTTAACTGTACATAATACGTAAACTATGTAAACTTCCAATAGACAATACGTAAAATACATGTACGGCTTGTTCATAAACTCTACGATTTAAGCTATTCACCTCAAAACGCGTTCATTTACTCTTTTCGATTGATACTTTTCATACAAAAATGGCCGATATTTCTTCTACAATTTAAGTAATGCTTTTTATGAAATGCCGACGGCAGACGACGGCAAATGTCAAATTGAAAATACATGCATTTCAATGTAGGTGCTTTTTATGAATATTTGACGGCGGACATGTCGACGGCTGACGGCGGACATTGATATTTTTTCTTCTATTGCCGTCGGCTGACCGTCGTCCAAACTTCATTTTTCATTTTATTTACATTTTATTTAATTTTTATGATTTAATTTCATAATAATAAAATATCCAGTTAATTTACAAACTAATAAAAAATGGAATTATTTAACAGCAATTGGTATATCATATTAAATTTCGGTTTTTTCATCCAGGCAAAATAAATTTCAGAAAAAGCACATTTTTTTTATATATCACAAATATCATATTTGTGATAAATAAAATATTTTCATAGAAATCGAGGCTTTACACAGAAAATTTTACCGATTGAATTGCATAAATTATATTTTTTTCGATGTATGTGTAATATATAACCAAACAAACCATACAAAATTTACACATCCACATGTAATATATGTATATACACAAAAAATATATTTTTATTGAATAAAACAGCGTTCAGTTACTATCAATTTTTTAAGAAATTTATAATAAACCGTAAAATGCGTAAAATGTGTAAATGAACAAGCCAGTAATCTATGTAGACCACACGTAATCTTTGTAAACTTCACGTTAAAGTCGACAGTATTATTAGATTATAACTATTATAGTCTACATGGTCTACATAGTTTACATTGTCTACATAGTCTACGTCCAAAAACGCCATATACACTACACGTAGACAATGCGTAGAGAACACACGTAGACCACATTTTACAGTCTACGGCACAACACTGCTATAATTTGATGTTGTGTGATGATGTGAGAGTTTAAAAAGAAAGAAGAGAAAATTTAAAGTGCCAATGGGAATAAATTTTATTGGGTATGATCTTACGCTTAATGTTAATTTGTATAACAAAAATTGTTATTCAAGTTCATACAAGATCATTGTGCGTGTATATCTTTAAAGTAATGCTTTTCATGAAATGCCGACGGCAGACGACGGCAAATGTCAAATTGAAAATACATGCATTTCAATGGCGGTGCTTTTTATGAATATTGGACGGCGGACTGACGGCGGACATTGATATTTTTTCTTCTATTGCCGTCGGCTGACCGTCGTCCAAACTTCATTTTTCATTTTATTTACATTTTATTTAATTTTTATGATTTAATTTCATAATAATAAAATATCCAGTTAATTTACAAACTAATAAAAAATGGAATTATTTAACGGCAATTGGTATTTATTATTAAATTTCGGTTTTTTTATCCAGGCAAAATAAATTTCAGAAAAAGCACATTTTTTTTTATATCACAAATATCATATTTGTGATAAATAAAATATTTTCATAGAAATCGAGGCTTTATTGAACGTTATACAATTCAAAATATGAATCTTTATATCTTATCGCTTGTTCACGTGCAGGTGTAGTGCAGCTTGGCGTAGTTCGAGATCCACCACGTGAACACGATGCGTAGTGAATTATGAGCTACGTTTGATTTACGAGGTTCGTAGCGTAGTGGATTTTCAAGTAAGCACCACTTGAACAGATTTTGTAGTGTAGTCATTTTAAAATCCCTTATTTTTGGTGGTATTTTAATTATAAATGTATAAAAATAATTAACAATTATTACATAAATATTTAAATAATTATTTACAGTGAAGTATTAAAGATAATAATTGAATCAAAAAAATAATTTCATTCTACCGCCAAAAATAAACACCAAACGTAGTTCATAATTCACTTCACTACACTGCGCCTGCACGTGAACAAGACATTATAAAAATATATGAAATAGTTACATCAAGCAGGTAAAAATTTTTTACAACAAAAGTGTTATTCGAGTTATTCAATTTCTTGATGGTGTTTCTTGTTGAAATCAATGTTTTAACTGCATGTTGTATACAGTCATATTATTTGCTATTCAATTGAAAATTGTCCCACAGATTAAAATGCACAAACCAACAACAATAACAATCAACATTCATTCGAACCATTCGAAATTTACCATTTAGAAGACATTTTTTTTTATCATAAAATAAAAAAAAATATATAAAACAGAAACAAATGATGGAAAAATAAAGCATATCGGTCAGATCATATATGGTATAATATGCATATACTTATATTTTTAAAATATAACCAAAACATGGTTAAGTAAATTTATGATATATGTTTTGAAAGATATATAATATTAATATATGATTTTGCAAAATGGAGTTTGAGACTAAAGAATTTGTTTATGTTAATTTCATATATAATGAAAATATTTATGTTTCGAAACAGGGTATTTTTCTATTTCTTAAGTATTTTCATTTTTACATGATGTTTGAATATGAACGTTTCAGATACGGATCAGATTTTTTGTTTTTTTGCGGTTTTCCAATTCCGATTATGTGGCTCATACTTTGAAAAACTTCTGAAGCTTTTAATATTATTTGCATTTTATAATAAATGTTGATTGTTCATTGGAATTGGAAAGTTTCAAATTGAACAGATATTTTTTTTTGTATATTACTACTGCAGAATTTCTATTGGCGCCCGTAAAACCTCGAAATTCTATCGCCATGAGTGCCCATACCGAAATCACTTAATTGTGGATTAACTTATGAAATTTTGAAAATAAAATCAAACATAATTATCTGTACTCGATTGAGTCTCAAACGTTTTCAATCTTGCAATACATTTAACAATAGGCGAACCATATTGATAAAGATGATAAAGACCATATTGATAAATACGACCAATAATATAAACAAAATTTTTCAATCACGGGTCTGTTCACGTATATTGATGCGTTCACCATTCGGAAACATCAAAAGTCGTAAGTCCCTATCCAAGTCATCTTTGTGAGTCATTTATCACTCACATTTTGGGCCAAAGATATTAAGTAGTTTGTTTTTCTTTTTTGTACCTATCGATTTCTTTTGACCGATGATACCGGCTAATATAACTCATTATAATTTGAATGAGGAACATAAAAGAAGCGATTATGAACGGTGCTAGAACATGTTCAACAACATTATTCCAAATATAAAATAAATAAAACCGAATGGACATACAAAATTTTGCATGTAGATAAAATATTATGAATATTTTTTATTTTTATTTATCAATTCATATTTATTATTGAACATATCTTGGGAATGGGACAATTTTAGGAATGGATTATTTAAACGGAAGGGACATAAATAAACAACAAAAAACAGAAAACAAATTTTCTACTTGTACCGCCGAAACCTATGCCGGAGCCGGTTGTATTTAATTATTTATAATTTGTGATAAAATAAAATTAAATGAATAAATAAATAATTCACCTTGAATTCTTGATTTATCAATGAATCATCATTAAAATAACAACAATAAATTAATTTATTTTCGTTTTAATTTATATTATTTATTATGGTAAAAATGGTAAAATGGTAAAAATGGTAAAAAAAATACAATACACACATTACTCTTACAACATTTTAATTATTAATTTTATTATTAATAATATAAAAAAATAAATTAAAAGAAAAAAAAACACAATATCAACATCACAACCAAACAAGTATCAAATCAACAAGAAAAAGAAATTGAATTGTGTTTGTGCTATTGTGCAAAGTTAAAAATCAAAATATTGAAAGTAAAATGAAAAATGAACTGAGAAAATAAAACAAGAAAAATAAAAATTATATTAAATGAGAAATGACATATGAAAATAAATTATTTTCATTTTCTATAAATAAATTGTAGGAGAATTAAATTGTACGTAGTTTTAAACAATGATTGAATGATCATTGATACAGGCTTTTCTGCCAACCCCTTTACACAATTAAATTCTTAAATATTAAATTAAATATAAAAAAATTTTGTACCATTGAATACATTACAAATTGTTTATTTGACCGTTATTAAGATTTAGAACTTTTATTATTATAATTACCAATTTGTCATTTTTTTAAATTTTATTTTGTAATTAGAATAGTCATTTAAAAAAGTATTTTTAAAATATTCTTAAAATATGAATTATTTATATTTTACTAAAATTTAACAAACTTTTCTTTTTATTTTTATTTGTATATATTTATTATAGAAAACCTTGTATGATGATTATTCAGTTTAAATAAAAATGAAATGATATTACCCCACCATCATCATTATCATCATCATTTTCATTCATTCTCATTCAAAATTATACAATATATATTTCAAAACCATTCAACAGATGGCATAATTTTATCTATAACACAATTATGGTTGGATTATTATCTATATATAAATTCATTTTATATAATAAATCCAATTTTTCTGAGTATTTTATGCTTGAATGGAACAATTCTTAAAATTCATATTTATAAAAAATACAATTTTTATTTAATAAAAAAATAAAATTGATACAATCAGCATTATATGGAAAGAGTATATGGAAATTTGATTATAAACATTTTTCAAATTGTTTATATTAATTTTTAAATTGTATTATTTTATATAGCTTTCATTTATTATTTTTATTTTATTTATATTATTGCAATATAAATTATATTAAGCATATATATATGTAATAATCAAATTCTTTGTTTAAATTACACACATATTTATAAGTTATGTGATGTGATATCTTCATATTTGTATAAAAAAAATTAAAAAAAGAATTTAATACTTAAAAAACACTTATATAGAATAAATAACATTTAATAAATATGTAAAATAAATAATCAGAAATTAATGCACATTACTACATTATTATTAGGGTAGATTAATAGATATTTTAAATGTGTGATTCATCTAAATACACTGTGTCTATCATGATTGAAAGTTGAGTACCACTAAATCTGAGACTATTTTCATCAAAATATCGTTCCAAAATTGATAGAAATAAACATACATTTAATCATTATGTTAGGATTTCTAATACATTTAAGCTATGATAACTAAAAGATAATCGATTTATAGGGAAATAGATTACCTTTAAATTTATTGGTCTGAATAAAAATTTTGCTAGCTACATTGTGGTTACCAGATACTGATACTAAAAGTGAAAAATATCATATAGAAATATTAATTTTATGTAAATAGAATATCTTTTAACAGAATTGATTTTTTTCCATTTTGCAGTTACGAAGCGGGACAACAACTTCGAATTTATAGGGTACAGCTATTAAATTTGTATGGTTCAATTGAAGGAAAAGTTATATGGTGCACAAAAGTGCCGGTGACAAAGACGAATTTGTTAATAAAAGACGGGGGTAAGGTGTTCACTATCTGGATAATGGAAAGAAAGTATTATCCTTCTAATAAGCGTATTAAAAAAACGATTGGTTTAATTTTCTAAGTGTAAAACCAAAATCCACCTGCAGGGCGACATAATGTCCAGTAAAATTCTCTCATCATATAAATACGAATGAATATAGATAAAAATTTCACTAAAAGGTTAATTACATATTCGTAATTCTTGTGAAGGCAAACACTTAATGAGTTATCCATTTATAAATTATACAAAGAACCTTTTTATTTAAACAATAATATTATATATATATTATATATATATATATATATATATAGAATAAGAATCTAACCAGATATGCATATCTCATAAAAAAAATATGAATGTATTAAAATCACATGTTATTTGAGGACTTATGAGTTAAAAAATAATAAAATAAACATATGGGATTAATATCAACAAATGTGTATTGTTTATATATATATAATGATAACGAAGAAATACTAATAAAATAAAAATGAAGTAGAAAGGAATAAGGATTATAAGTCGATAAACTGTGAAATAATTTTTTGTTTATAATAAAAATAATTAGTAAAAAACTCTGTGTGGGAAAATGTGAAAATAACTGACCCCAAAATTTTGTAAGAATTTTAGGTTAGCGTTTGTTTTTTATCAACTGCATCACACAGTCACTTATTTCCTTATTTGTATTAATTAAAATCCGCATTGGGGTTAAATTTTTCGGTTAAAATAAAACACATGTAAATAATAAAAATATAAATAACAAAATTATTGCATCATATGGTGTGTAACAATAATACTGATATTCTCATGCACTTTATTAGTTTTTAAATAATATTGAATATAGAATAAGAATTAGTTTTTAGAAAGATTTATAAAAAATAAATAATTCATATATAGAAAAACAAATTTTTTGTCCCACTATTAAATAAAAAAAACAAAAAGGGTTATCAACATTTAGTTTTTCTCGTTTGTTTAAATAAAAACAATAAATTTTATTATTTTTCAGAACGCCATCGCAATATTAAAATATTACTAAATTATATATATATAATATATATATATATATGTTTGGTAGATGGGGTCGGGTTTTTCAGCAAAATTCAATTTTTAAGTTTGGAAATTCTTGGAAAATTTTGGAAAATTCTTAATTATATATATATATGATGATTGACATAATACGATTGTATGATATATAGTACAGTACCGCAGAAAAGAAAACTATTATATACAATATTTGATGTAAAATAGATTAATGCGAATATATAATAATTACTTTGTATATGTATTCTTTTAATAGCGCGAATGAAACGAAACACATCTAGCATTTTATTTAATTTTTTTTATAATAAATATAAAAATAATTATTTTTCCGGTTTTAATTTAATTGTTTTTTTTTATTAATGATATAGTTTTAATTATATTTTTATATTAATTATATAATATAATTATTAATTTGGCTATATATAAATCTTTTTTGAAATCATAATAGTCAAAATATTTTAATCTCTTGTCTCAAGTGTTATAACACACTCTATACTCATTATTAGCTATAATTACGTACAAATTCTATATATATATATATTTTTTATTATACATTGATTTAATTGTTAATAAATTTCTAAAACACAGAAAATTAAATAAATAACCAATTAAAACAATATTTAATATTTTTTTATATATGATATATATACCTATTAAATTAATGATACATTATTTTGTCGTATATATCGGTATTTATATAGGAAATATTTTATCCCCTGTGGTATAATAGTCCTCTTTTGACTTGACATTATATCTGTAATGATCTATTTTATTCAATTATATTGGTTTTACCTACGTAGTTCTACGAAGATAATATTTTCTAACATCATATATATGAGAATAGAAACTGTTGCATATATGGTAAAAATATTTTATCAAACATATCGACCTTTAAATTTTTAGTTATTCATTTCTATATTTATTTCAAATCCAAATTACAAATGAAAAAAATTATGTATACTTTTAATATTATTCTGTTTATATGATGCGTGGTAAGTTTCTGATACTCAAATATTTCGAACTCATATCATTCAGATGCGTCTATATACAGTTTGTTTCAAAAGAATCGAAAGTCGATATGATATAATTGAAATGAGAAACTTTCAAACATTCCTTTTTCAAATTAAATATATTCTATATAATTGATTATTTTCTTTGATAAACGTGAATCAATTTATTTATATATTATATACATATAAAATTGCGATAAATTGATTCTGATTTTAGTATAAAACAGCGAAACCTTTATCATATATAATATAATTTATGTTTCTTATTTGAAATTATTAAGCTATATATACCTTTGTATATTTTGATGAAATTTAGGATATATATGTGGATATTTCAGGTGAATAGATTTCTGTCTTTTCTTAATTCACGGGAAAATTTTATTTAATTTATATCTAATATAATATTTTTTTACACGTGTTATATATATAGCATTATTACATATATATATATATATATATATATATAATTTATATAGGATATGAATATATGTATCCTTTATTGAAAATATATATACAATACCAATTATCTATCAATTTATATATGTAAGTATATCAACAATACATATTATTATATATATAATGAATGTATTATCATTTTATTTTTTTCACCCCCCATTCATATATATATTGTGATAAATTTTTGTATTTGATTCTATTGATATATTCCCGTGCATTTTTATTCAGATGTTGGGTTGGTGTAAGCCTTATTGATATAGTACCCGAAAATGTTTATACATTATAATGAATATATAATAAACAAACAAAAAATACACAACAAACAATATATATGTTTGATAAATAATATCAAACGCACGTAGCAGTTTGTATTGAATATATTGACAGTATATTCGGTAGATATAGATACATATATTTTCCTGTAATGCACAAAATTTCATGCAAAACCAATAACAGGTAACAAAATTTACACGAATTTCATTAGATACAGTATATTTGCTATTTATTGTAATGGCGTATAACAAAAACGCAATGATTTAATTAATAAAAAGAGCAAATATTTAATTGGATAAGTTTGAAAAAAATTTGTTGAGACGATGTACGAATATTATTTTTCTATATATCTTCAATAATGAATCTGATAATATAAAAAGTTCAAACTAATACGTACACAAAACAACCACGCGAACAATTAAATTTCATCGATTAAATCCCATTATTTATTTTTTATTTGTGAATAAACGCAACATTTTTTTAAATTTATAGTTTATAATAATAATTTTTTAATTCAGGTATGATAGTATAAATTCAACAGAAAACAATTATACAGTAAATCTTCTGAAAAGCGCAAAAACAAAACCTATTCTGCATTTACCACTAATTTATGCATACAATTCTCAATCATATACTAAAACTGACAGCATTAACCGATAATAAAAGGTATTTTTAAAATACATTTTTTATATATATATAGATATATATGATAAAAAAAACAATATTTTTATGTATTTATGCACATGTATATGAGGGATGTTTTGAAAATATTTCCATTTATAGATTTAGACAGTATATTTTGGAATTATCCATTATATATATACTATATTAACATAATCAAACTTTAATATTCTTTACAAGAGAATATTATTTAATTATAAGAACAATTTTTTTATATATATAATGTACATATAAAGTTAATCATCTGAAAAAAAGTTTTTCAAATACATATATATTGTTGAAATTTTGTATTTTGTAAACATATCATAAATATATAGATTATATCTCTTGCGTTATTATTGTGCGAATCCATTGAAAAAATAATTCGCATAAATACCACGAAAATAATATAACTTTTAGGAACTATATATAGTACATATGTATATTATAACACAAAAAAAATACATAATTTTCCAAAGAAAAATCATGTATTTCATTTTTTCTGAAAATCAAGTTGATATAATGATTTATTTTTCTATATATACTTAAATAAATGTATGGATATTGTGAGTGTCTATAGAACTATAGATATATGTATAAATAGGATGTACTCTGCGTTTGATTTTTATTTATATTATATACATTTGTTTTGAATTTGCGTTCAGTTATTATTTATAATTTTTCAATCAAAATTCAAGATAATTTATATATTACAACAGATTTAGATTGAAAGATTATTATAGATAATTCTACTTGAAAGATTATTATAGATAATAAATATAATTATATTTATTTGATTTGATGTGATGTGATGTTCTACATATAACTATATTTAGATATATATATATTTTGTTTTGTATAATTTATAATTTATAAACGAAATAAATTGTTATATATGAATACATAATTAAGTAAATATTAACATATTTATAGTATATATATAGTATATTAAATTACTTTGTTTATGATTTTAGATATAATTTGTTTTAATTTTATAATATAAATAAAAGCCGAGGGGTTGTTTTTCAAAAATTATATATTTTAAATTTTCTTTATAGAATTTATTTTGGCATCTCATCACAAAATGCACAAAATAATATAAAAAAAACTTTTTTTTATCTATAAATATATATTAATAAAATTTCAAAATTTCTAATGCATTGCCATTCAACAAGTAATATTCCATTCTGCCATTCAACAAGCTATATATAGTTTTTTTTTATTTTGCGGGCAGCTATGCTTTTATAGTATTATATTATTTGTTTTATATATATATTTCAGTTGTTTTTTAATGTGCGTTATCAAAATAATATGATGTTAAATTTCAATTTCAATAATGCGTACGTGATTTAATTTCCAAATCATTATAAATGGAATAAAAACAAAATTAGGTCAATTATATATTTTTTTGTATTTTTGTTTTTCTTCATTGTTCATTGTATATTTAATATTAATATGTATCTGCTTAATATATATTTATATAAATGATATTTGTTTATTTTTTCACACTAATCCACACCAACACAAAATTTTAGCTCATATATATTCATAATGAGCTAAAAACAAAAAAAAGAAATGAATCTTACATAAAATATTCAATAATAATCAATAAATTATATGCATATATAACATATATGTCAATCGAATTATTATATTTATATTATATATGGCTTTTATTTTATTTTTTTATAAATATATTACATACTTTATTTGCGAAGATGAGAAAATATAAACACTTAATTCGTTTTTCTTTTCTTTTTTTTTTCAGAAGAAACAAATTTTATTTTTTTTTGTAATACAATAAATTTAATTCGATGAATTGATAAAGACTGGAAAATATATGTTTTAAAATAAAATATTAGACTGTGATTTGAACAAAAAAAAAATAAATAAATATTTTATATTATTCTATTTTTAGATAATATTTTTTAAATGGTCAAATAATAAAATTATTCCTATATATATATATATATGACTGACCTTTCCAGTAAGTAATTTCTATATTTAAACTTATCAAATTTCATAAATAACCTCTTAACATAAAAATATCAGTAAAGTGGTAGCCAGGCAAAAAAAAAAACAAAACAATTGTGTATAGTTTACCATGTTTTTAAAGACGTAAAAATCCTTATCAAAAATTCACATAAATATAGTCTATAGTATATATATGATGAAACGAAGTGAGAAAAAAAATTTAACAATATAAAAAATTGATAAATTGTGTGACCCTTGAAATAATTATACGCGCAGAGAATTGAAAATTAAATTTAGTTTATATATATATTAAAATATATTGATAATAATTTGGAAATGGTGGGAGGTTTTCCATATAGATTATATTATTTAAAATATAAAAAAGTATATACGATTTAAATCACATAAGACGATCGCGCGGTCAACGTTACATTAAAACAAACAATCAAATATTCTATATTATTTTCAAAAGAATAGTCTTCGCATATATACATATATAGAATAAAACAAATTATTATTATTATACGCAAGTAGATTGATATTTTTATTTGTTAAAAATTTTGATCGCTTATTTATATATATATATTCTAAATTAAAAACTATTAGAAATAAGGATTATATATATTTGGGATGTATAAATTGGGATGTATAAAAAGTAAATATATTATGAATAATTTTAAAATCTAATTAACTATAATAAAATGAGAATGTCGCCGAATTCAGTCAAAATACTTTTAAAAATCATCCGTGCGTTTATAAAAAAAAATTAACTTTATTTTGTGTAAAATTAATTGACATAATGTGGATACAATAAAATATATATAATTGATATATAAAACAATTAATGCGATTTTATTTTTAATATCATTGGACGACTGGACATATATAAAATATATAAGATTAAAATATTTAAAGATCAAATTTATCCGCAGCTTCTTTAAATTTCGTGTATCGTTTACAAATGTTTTTTTTTAATTTTGATTTTAATCATACATTCTGAATGTTTAACATTTTATTTCATTTTTTTACTATAAAATCATTATTGTTAAACATATATAAATAACGAAATTTAAATATAACTAAATGATGTCGATATAATTTAATTTGTTATTCATTTTATATATATTTATTAAAAAAAAATAACAATAAAGACAAAACCTATTAAACAAAAACCAAAAAGTGGCAAAATGAAAATGGTTCATTGAATTAAATGAAAAAAAAATTAATGTAATTCCAGCAGATAAAAATAAATTATATATCACATGCAAATTTCTTTAATTAATATTAATACTATTTAGCATTTGAAAATGTATATAGCCTTTAAATTAAATTAAAAATAAAAAAAAAACATATTGCCGACAAATATTTAATATAAATTTAAATGTCGCTCGATTAAATATATACAAAAAAAATTGAAATGTTGTTTAACTTTATTGATTTAAAACAAATTTATATATATACGAAAAAAAAACCAGTTTGTTTTTTAATTGTTTATAATAAAATGACAAATTTTATTAATTTTTTTTTTTCGGTTGATTAAAATAAAAATAAATGCATTTGTTATTCAAATAAATTAATTTTTTCGTTTATCCTCATCGCAATCGTTTACGATAGCATTTAGATAAATTCGCAATTTTTATCGGTTTCTTAACTTTGAATTCGCGAAATCTGATTTCTATGGGAAATGCTTGGAATTTTCATCAAACCTTTCTTATATATAATATATTAGGTTGTCGAAAAAGTATTGATAATTTTTATAAATAGATGTCATTATAATTGAATATTTTAAGTAGTACTAATCTGATGAGGTAACACTAACATATGTTCGAAAGATGACATTTCGTAGATAAAAAAAAAAAAAAAATAAAATTTGTTTAGTCATTTAAAAGTTGTAGTGCATTGAAATTAGTGAAAAAATTCGATACATTTTACAATTTTATTATGAAAAAGGTGAAAATGCAACGCAGGCACATGAACAAATTTGTGCAGTTTACGGTGAAGGAACTTTATCAAAATTAACAGCCTATAGATGGTTTGCTCGATTTCGTTCCGGTAATTTTGATGTCAAAGATGCACCTAGTTTTGGTCGACAATTCACTGAAAAAGTCGATGAAATCATATCAAAAATTGAAGCAAATCGACACGTAAGCAGTCATGATATCGCTAGAGAACTAAACATCCATCACCAAACAGTTTTAAACCATTTGACAAAGGCTGGATACAAGAAAAAGCTCGATGTTTGGGTACCACATGAATTAACACAAGACAATTTAATGAACCGAATTTCCATTTGCGAAACGCTGTTTAAAGGGAACAAAATCTAGTCATTTTTAAAGCGAATGATTACAGGTGATGAAAAATGGATCACATGCGATAATAATGTACGAAAAAGATCGTGGTCCAAGAAGGGTGAAGCTCCTAAAACAGTAGCAAAACCTGGATTAACACCAAGAAAGGTAATGCTGTACCTGTTTCGTGGGATTGGAAAGGAATCGTTCATTATGAATTACTAGCACCCGGTCAAACCATTGATTCCGATCTCTATTGTCAACAATTAACAAGATTGAAGCACGAGATTAAAAAAAAACGTCCAGAATTAATCAATCGAAAGGGTGTTGTGTTCCATCATGACAACGCCAGACCACACACATCTTTGATGACTCGGCAGAAACTGTGAGAGTTTGGCTGGGAAGTTTTAATGCATCCACCATATAGCCCGGACCTTGCACCTTCAGATTATCATTTGTTCCGGTCTCTGCAGAACTCCCTTAATGGTTTAAAATTAAATTCCGCAGAGGACTGCAAAATGCACTTGGATCAGTTTTTTGCCCAGAAAACACACAAGTTCTACAGTGATGGGATAATGTCTTTACCAGAAAAATGGCAAAGGGTCATCGATCAAAACGGCGCATATTTGGTTTAATAAAGTTCATTTGAAATATATAAAAAAAATCGTTTGAATTTTGTAAAAAAAAATATCAATACTTTTTAGACAACCTAATATATGTAGTAAAAAATATTTAGTAAACTCACTGATTAATTATTTATAGGCTAGCAAAAACGAAAAAAATACTACTTCAAATACAGAACTTTTAAATTAATATACAGTTTTGTTTCTTATATGGATATAAATTAAAAATACATTAGTTTTTTTAGGATATATCACATTTTTGTCGATCTATATATAGATTAAAAATCTTTAATGCGTTCTAAAGGGTTTCTAAAGGGTTTCTATATTGAAATTGTAATTGTAATTGTAAAATTGTATTATATATGGCATAAATTATTCTAAATTATCATAAAATTATTTACTATATCTATATAGCGAGATAAGAAATTAAATTTGTATATTATTATATATACATATATGTAAAATTAAATCAAAAACATCATATATATTTAACAAACAATTTTATGGCCAAATAAACAATACAAATTTAACCGTATATATAGTTCTATATACTATATATAAATATAATTTATAATTAAAAATATAATATATGTATAATTATTAAGAGATTATATTTATCAGTTTTATAATATAGACCAATAAAAACAAAAAACCATATAGAATCCGTCCGTCATTATCATATATACTAAATCGAGCACATTAGTTCATTCATAAATTAATTTTCAAAGTTATTGTATATATAAAATAATAAATCCAATTTTGTATATAAATATTTTATAGAAAAAAAGTGGCTATTAATATTTTGTGGTTATTTTTTGTTTTGTTTAATAAAATATTTTTAAAATATGTGAAGGAAAACAAAGTCTCTATGTTTATTATTAAATTAATATTATATAAAAAAAAATTAGGATTAATTTAATATATATATATATGTATGATTATTTTTTTTTGTGTGTTTTTTAATATTGAAGTAATAAACAAATTAATATATAATTTTATTAATAAACAAATATGTTTATATTAAAATGAAATAAAAATTCTAGAAATTCTTATATTTTCAATTTTATATGAAATAATTTCATTGTATATATACATATACATATAATAAATATACAGTATATATTCGAGAATAATAATAATAATATATAGATATGATTTCATATATATAAAAGATAAACGTTGTATATATACCTGAACAATAATATATATAATATAAAGGGTGTCCCAATTAAGTCGTCGTACAACATTAAATGGAGTTATGTTATGTC
This sequence comes from Dilophus febrilis, assembly GCA_958336335.1. Lineage (NCBI taxonomy): Eukaryota > Metazoa > Arthropoda > Insecta > Diptera > Bibionidae > Dilophus > Dilophus febrilis. Next base: position 16,452,346 of record OY284470.1, on the reverse strand, counting down.
GAAAATCGAAGTCGAAAATATCGGTGAAGCATGCAGTGCAGCGACGCCTGGGAAGGTGGACAAGAGAATTGCTAATGGAATAAAAATGTTTTAAAAATTCAAAAGAGTTGGTGAAAATGATAATTTTGAATGACATACAGTTTATATACATAGTTGATTAATATTGAAGCCAAAATGGACACAGAATTTATGAATGGTAAATCAGAATGTATGATGCAATTCACAGTGAAGCGATGGTGACGCGACGTTTTAAGTATAAATAAATAATTTTTGTATAGATTTTTTGTTTCGAAACAACGTTGAATATCGATCAACTTTGGTTTCGCTTCGCGTCTTGTTAACCGGATTCCGAAACTGGATATGAATTATGAATTATCATATATTTGAATTTTCATATATTTAACTTCAGCGAATCTGTACGTCAAGTCTGCATAACTTCAATGTGAATAGGCGGTTATCGTGTGAGCACTCACATTTCTTATTTTTCTCTGTGAAAATGCACATTAGAAAATGGCCTGTCAATATATAACAAGATGAAATATTCAACCTTATTTATCCACCTTTAATATTATCCGACTTGTATATCTATGGAACTCCCCGTACATATATATATATATATATATATATATTGTTATTTTATTAGACTTTTACCGATATCAATTATTTCTGAATAAAATCCATTTCAATTGTTAATAATACTATTAATAATAGGATGATCAAAAATCAGACTGTATAATATATTAAAATATTTAGATAGTTATTTATAGAATTGTATATAAACTCTGACATCGCGACAAATATATAAATTAACTTTACTGAGTCGCGATTCTGTTGAAAAGTGTTACTCGATGATAGTGCATTTTTTTGAAATATTTTGTGAATTTTAATTTTTAATATCGAATTAAACATAAGTAGAACAAATTGAGTAAAAAAAGTGTCACTCAAATAAAAATTTGTTAGGTAATATGGTAATATATATATATATATTGTTTTTAAATAAAATTATCGTATACGTATACATTTTTATCAATAATATAGATTTTTTTCTATAATTTAAAAAAAACGTGTTAAACGCATCAATAAACAGGGATTATCAATAAGGAATACAAAAAAAATACGACACAAAAGAATTAAGGAAAAAAAATCGACAACTTTAAAAAAAAATTAACATATTATTTATGAATTATTAACCCATAATTATTAATTATGCAATAGTGTCCGTATAATTAAAGTATTAGAGCATTGAAAATACCCGAGCAGTATGGAATTGTTATAAAAAAAACTTACACTGATCTGTTATCGAATCTGTTATATATATCTATGAAATGCAGCTAATTAATATTAGCTAATTTTAATATTTATACAAAACTTGTGTATTCACAAAAAATATAAAATGTGAATACAAAAAAACATAATATATATATATAAAAAATTATATAATAAATTTCATTTTTAAGTATTTAATTATATATATATTAAAAAAATTTATATATATCTAAAAAAAATATGTATTTTTATTAATTCTGTGAAACACGAATTTTAAATTAATACTAAAAATATTTGTCATACTAAATTTTCGATTAGTTTGCGATTTTATAAAGTTTAATCAAATATATAATCATCATTCTTTACACACAATTTTAAATAGAAAATTCTATGGTATATAAATGGTTAAATAACTGTTTAACTCTATATACTATGTTACATATATATAGATATATAACTATAATAAAAACAATGCATTCAAAATATATATGATTTGTATGATCTTTCTGTTATATTTTACAACATATATACATATATATAAATATATATATATATATAAAATTTGTTAAATGATTAATTAATATTCTATATCGTTATATGTATTTGATATTTTTCATAAAATTGATTATTAGTATTAATCTATAAATATGTCTATATATAAATATATATTATGGCAATTTATTTTATTGTTATTTTATTATAATAAAATTAACTGAAATGTTTCAATTTTTCAAATTATTATATATTTATAAAATCAGTCAAATCAAATTCGTATATCAATAAATATAAAGTGATTATATTATATAATATATATAAATAATTCACGTACGCAAATCAAATAATATAATAATAATATTAATATCGTAATTTGTGTGTTTAATATATTCATAAAGGACAAATGAATGTCATTCATTTTCTAATTGAATTTATTCATATATTGAAAAAATTATAAAAATATAAAATCGTGTTGTTGTTGTGCTTTACTTTAACGATAAAAAGAAATAGACAAAAACTTAATTGCAAAATATATTTATTTAAAAAGTGTTATTACGTTTTAAATTTTATACACGCATTATTAAAAATTGTTAAAAATAATTACCAAAAAAAAAAACAAAAACACACAACACAAAATGCATAAATAATATATAATGGGTCAGACCACATGGTGATTTTTTAATTTGGCATCCGGGTAAGTGAGAATGGAAATCAAATTCGTGTTAAAATGATAGCGTAAACATCAGTTCTGTTTTAAGTAAGTGAATGCGTCTGGCTCAAATCATAAAATATAACACCCTTAAATTTCATTTTATTTTGTACAATGGTGCCTGGTGCCAAGACAACGATGCGTGGTTCCATAAACCAAATAATACGAATATAATAGTCCGTAATATGAATATAAACAATTTTAGATTTACCAATTATATAATTTTAATAAATTCATATACCGTAAGTATTAAATTATTATTTTAAAATTTAGAAAATGGCGATTTTTATTTTCAACATAAAAATTAATGAATATTGTTTTGTAATTTACAGATTATATACACGATAAGAAAATGAATGTCGAAATAAATATATATATATATATATATATATAAAGAAAAGGGATTAAAATTATACTCATAATTATAATATATTTCAGGAAAAGGCATAAATGAAAAACTGTGTTCAGTGGAGTTAATCATTTCATAACAATAAAATGTTATAAAATTGGATTGTTATATATGGTATATAAGTTAAAACAATCACTGCCACAACAATACTATACGTATTGCTAAAATCATACTTCACTAACAGATATTTCCTATAGTGAAGCATCGATATCAAATCGATTGTTCCATAAGGCAGTGGGATAGGACCGATTATATACCGTATATATATATAGTCAACAATTAAACAAACAATGGTGGAAACGTTGATACAGCAATACTGGTGTCAAATAGGGATCCTGAAAGGGGATCACAAATGCTGCAACGGAGTCTAAATGACATCCAAGAGTGGTTACAAAAAATGAAGAATCAATCAGTATTAGTGTCCACCAGTATTAAACAATCAGGCGATCTCGCAGGTGGAATCGGTAAAATATCGGGGTATATATTTAGATTGGCGACTAACGTGGAATAAACAAATACATATTAGTCAAAAGGAAACTACTTGACTTGAAAATAAACAAAATGTATTGGTTGATGGGCCACAAGTCTGATTTGCCAATAAACAATAAACTTCTATTATACACGGTTGTACTTAAGCCAATATGGACATATGGAATACAATTGTGGAGAACGGCAAGCAACTCGAACATCGAGATACTGCAACGTTTCCAGTAAAATATATTAAGATTAATTTTACCATTCGCCATATGGTTTGTTATCAACGAATTTATACAAATGCAATTGGTACGAGATGTGATAAGAAACTACAGTCTACAGTAGTAATTATCAACATAGACTTATCAACATAAAAATCTACTGAACACAACACTAATAAATCGCCTTAAACGTTATAACGTTCGGAATTTGACGAACAGACAATAATAATAACAAATAAATATCTAACCCTATTATAAGAATATAAGTATAATTTAATCAGTTCAGGAGAATTAAACTTTTAGTTTAAATAACATATATATATGGTGCATTAATGGAGGTACACATATGCATAGACACTTTATGTACTTCATACATATACAAAGAAATAAGTCATAATATCTACTGAATATCACCTTCGGTGTTAGGATGACAAAAAAAATGTTATAATATTCATCAGTGAATTTAATACATTGTCCTGTGCGGTCCATTTTTGGACTTACAATAGCAGGAGTAATTTAAAAAAATATTACTGCGATAATGTATTCTGGCTAATTTGTAGGAAAAGTTGCCATTACCAAAAGGTGTGTCTTATTACCTTCAATTACTATATATAAATCTTATTTTAATATTGCCGTTATGATGATTATATATTGATATAGTCGTTTTTTAACAAATTCACTTAAAATACAAATTAACAACGGAAGCCAAATATGTTATTTATATATAACACTTCGTTCAATAATGTGTGTGACTAATTAATTAAAACACATTTTTTTGCCAAAATTCGTTTTTATTCATCAAGATAGTCCCCTTTTAGGGAGATACAATCATTCCAACGCTTTTCCAATCTTTCGATACCGCCTTTGTAAAACGATTTTTCTTTGCCTTCAAAATAGGCGTTAGTTTCGGCGATTACTTCATCATTTGAGCCAAATCTCTTACCACGGAGCATCCTTTTGAGGTCTGCGAAGAGCCAGTAGTCGCTGGGGGCTAAATCTGGAGAATACGGTGGATGGGGAAGCAATTCAAAGCCCAATTCGTTCAATTTTGCCATCGTTTTCATTGATTTGTGACACGGTGCATTGTCTTGGTGGAACAACACTTTTTTCTTCGCCATATGAGGCCGTTTCTTTGCGATTTCGACTTTCAAACGCTCCAATAACGCTATATAATAGTCGCTGTTGATGGTCTGCCCCTTCTGGAGATAGTCGATGAATATTATTCCATGCGCATCCCAAAATACAGACGCCATAACCTTGCCAGCCAACTGCTGCGTCTTTGGTCGCTTTGGGCGGCTTTCGCCGGCTGCATGCCACTCAGCAGACTGCCGATTTGACTCTGGAGTGAAATGGTGGATCCATGTTTCATCCATTGTGATGTACCGTCGCAAAAACTCCGACTTATTGCGCGTAAACATGTCCAAACAGCTCTTTGAATCATCGGTTCGTTGTTGTTTTTGCTCCGGTGTGAGCAAACGCGGCACCCATTTGGAACACACCTTTTTCATACCCAAATGTTCGTGTATTATGGTTTGTACACTGCCTGCTGATATCTTCAGAATGTCAGCAATCTCCCTCACTTTCACTTTACGGTTGGACATAATGATTTTCAGTGTTTTTTCAACGTTTTCCGGAATAACAGCGTCATTTGACCTTCCAGTAGATGGAATGTCATCGGTGTCTGTACGACCACGTTTGAATTCGGCATACCAATAACAAATGCTTCTTTTTGATGGAGCAGAGTCCGAGTAATGTTTTTCAAGCCATTCCTGGCATTGAACAGTATTTTTTTTCATTAAAAAACAATGATAAATCAGCACACGGAATTGCTTTGAATTCATTTTTTTTTAAAACACAAAAATAGCGTCACTTATAGCACTGTAACTTGTAAACAAATGATCTGATTAACATATGATGTTGACAGTAAGCCTAAAAAGGTTGCCAAATGCGAAAAAAAATATTGATTTAGTTCTAGGGACGCCATCTATGTGTCAGTCACACACATTATTGAACGAAGTGTTATACACGCAGTTAAGTCAACAATTAAGTTATATAAATTAAATTTTGAAATTTGTTTTGCCTCACATTACAATATATAAATGTGGTACTATTAATTCGTATTTATCTTATATTTATATAAAAAGTCGATAATAAAATAAAATTTATAATGTATAATTATAAAAATATTATATTTATAATTATAAAAATTAATAACAATTATAAAACGGTATAATTGAAATATTTATAATACAAAATAAAAATATAAGTATACACACTAAAATTGAACTTATTAAGAAACTATATATATATTATATACAAACCCTTAATATTTTATATTTAAATGTAATATAAATTGTTATAAAATAATTATAAATAAATCAGTTAATTTTAATTAAAAATATTTATTAATAAGTAAAAAATGGGCCAATTCAGACTACTCAATGTTTATACATGGAATTTTGTTTTTATTTTTTTGGTATATATAAACTACCCTTAAGAAAACCCCATATAAAAAGACATTTTTCTCAAAATATATATTGTTTAATAGATATTCACTTCACAACATTGTTTATGGGGGAAAATTAACAATATCGTAATATAATATGTATATATACAAACAAATCTCACCTGTAAATTCATCTTTAGACGGTTATACAAAATTAAACACATATTTATATTGTTGTCTTATGACAAAAACTTCACTGACAAAAATTCTATAGTAATTGTTTTTTTTTTTAATTTTTGTTAATTAATAATTCAAAATAAAATATTTTCGCACAAATAAAATTATAAAAAATATCGGCTGTTAAGTGTCTGCCTATCTTTCTGCTTTTGATTGTTCTGACGGTGCCGGTGTTCTTTGTTGAAAGGTAAAAGTCGATATAAACACTCATGAATCAAAAATGAAAAATATATAGTGCCAGTACGAAAAAACCTGTTATATATATCGACAGCCATAAATGTCTTAATATTTTATATATATATATAGTTAGATTTGATATATCAAATGTTGTATAGAAAATTTATTGCGCATTTATATACAAATAATATATATATATATATAAAGATCTTTATATTACTCAAAAAAGCATATAAATAATAATAAAAATAATGGTAGGAAAAATACACACCAAAAAAAAAACAAAGGTTATCTCTTATCCTTGTCGAATGCATATAAAATGTTTCGTAAAGCTTTTACGAAAAGTTTGTGTTTAGATATAGATATATATCTGTCTATCATCTACCGTATATTTATAAAAATGTATTAAAACACACACGCACACCTAAGGGTAATTATTCTCCCACTCAAGTGGTTAAATTCAATTGATTCATAGAGGTTTCTCACAGAGTCTTTAGATAATTATAATACCGAAAAAATGAAAGTACAGCGGGCAAAAAATGGAACAGTGATATTTAGACTTTTTTCTAGAGACTACGCCCAAATCTACACATTCATTTAAATGTCTATATAAATATACGTATACGTTTTGTTATTGGTATTAACCGCGCATATACCCACGACGACAAAATGGATGGTGTTATATTATATATAAAAATAATGTGAATATGGCAAAACAAGAAGCAGAATAATGGCAAAACAAATTATATAGTTTACTCTCTCCATCGAATAAACCAAAACCAAACAAAATCATTAATTTTATAAGATATCAAATCAATCGATATATAGGTGAGATTATAAGTTATAACAAATGATTATTTTTAATTTTTTTCCTTTTTTTGACAATATAGGATAATTGTTAAAGTGTACGAAAATATAGGGGTAGGGTTATAAAAGAGGGAGGAATAATATATACAGAAAATGGGTGGAATAATATAGTGAGAGTATGGGAGAATATGCATATATTGGGATTGGGATTTCGTGTGAGGATTATGGAAAAGCGGCAAGGTGAAGGGAAACCCGTGCCGAAAGCTTACGGATCTGGAGGGAGCAATGGTAAATAGGATTTGAGTCAGAACCAGAGAATATTATGATACACAGAGTGATATGAAATGAAATAAAGGATAATAAAATGCTTATGGATTGGAAAATGTATTATAAAACCAATGGATTTGATTTAAAATATACACTTGAGTTGAGAAAGGAAATTGGCTTTTTTATATATAGGTTAAATATGGATTTAGTGAAATTAATTTAGGGATTAGGAGACGCGAGAGGATGTGATAGGAGAAGATAAACAAAAAAAATCACATTTATGATAATCAATATCAGAAATAGGAATTTAGATTTAGATCTAGTTAAATTATAATAGTTAAAGCTTATAAATGTAATAATAATATGCGAAATGTTTATGTAATATGTTTATGTGTTTCACTTATAACAGATTTTTTTTCTTTTGGTTTTAACAATTTTTTTCTACATACATTTTTTCATATAGATATTTATTTACTCACCGATTGATTATTACTGGAGATGGTATTATTTTCTATTTTATATATCTCAATCTTATCTATATATATATATATATATATATATATATACTGCACAATTAATTACACATTAATTATTTATAAACTGCAAATAGATACCATCAATTTTATCAAATCAATATTTATGTTTTAACCATGTCACTTTTAAATTAACAATAACTTATCTATTGAAATATTCAAATTCACGACGGTATATTAATTAACGAATAAATCCCGATTGACTTGATAAATCTATAAAAATGGGGTTCCAGAGAAAAAAAAAGGATTTTTTTGAGCATTTTCATAGAATAGAATGAAAATTAACGACCAATATTTGGATGGTTCCAGTTTCCCGACGATATTGTTATTTGTAAAACAGGTGGTTAGAATTCTATTCTGTATATTCCCATTACCCATTTAATATTCCGAAGTAGTTCAAACAGTTTTCTATTTACTACTTTACTACTTCTCATTGTTTTCGACAAACGTTTTTTTTTCTTACGTGTGCTGTGTTATTTCAGATTGAACCATAACATTTTAATCACTATCTAACGATTTAAATCAATGAAAAGAAAATATATATAAAAAGTTCTATAAATAAGCAATGGAAATTTGGTTAATTTTTATAGTTCCCATTTATCAAGTCATCTTATATACTTCGTAACCGTGTAATTCGTAATTAATTAAACGCATTCATTACTCAAATTTGTTCCGCGGATGACGCATTTAAATATTTGTAACTTTGCCGAAATTTGCCTTTACTATTGTGTTGTAGTCGGTGCAGATGACAAGGAAACCGGGTTCCTCCTCCATCAAGTAAAAATAAACCTCTTTGAAATAAAACCCAAGAAATCTTACATTTTGTTTTATTAGTTTTAACATATTTATCAAGCAAATGGATATGGGATATTAATTGCTTATGTAAATTGTTCAAATAGAATTGAAAGAAAAGTATATATCTGTAAGTTTTGAAATATCATATAAAAAAAAACACAAAAAACTTGTCGAAAAAGCTTTTCGTTATTATTTTACTATCAAAGATTCAAATCAGATGATATTTAAATATATTTTCACAGGGGAAAAAGATGATAATTTGTTCAATTTTATGGCTATTCGTTTGTATTATTATAATTATTCTTTTTATCTATAATTCAAATTGTGGTAGCTTTATCATCTGCACAAACAACACCTACACCAAAAATGCACATTTTTATCAATTTAATTTTATATGTGTAAATATGGGAAAATTGATAAAGAGCTCATTTGTATTGTTTATATATATGAAAAAAAATTCATCAATATACAAAAAACGTAAAAGAAAATTGGTAAAATTAAATAAAAAACATATAAAAGATTAAACTTACCGCTACCGGCGTCAAATAAAATATATCTCATTTTGTCTTATCATATTCTGGACAAAGTTCCAGCCATCGATAGTGCCGTGTGAACATCAACAAACAACAACTGCATATATAATATTATAAAATAAAAAAATTAAACAAAATTAAATAATAAAAAATTAACATACAATAATCGTTATTTTACTTTTCTAATAAAACTTGTTTGATATGTTACATATGTGTTGTATTGTGTTTGTGTTGATATGAAAATGAATGAGGATTGATGATGATCGATGAATGATTGAATGATAGAATGATGATGCTGATGAATTCAAAAAATCAATTGTTATGTTCATTCGATGACAGTATAAAAATAAAAGAGTAAAAAATCTCAGAGGGAAAAATAAAACTCACATTAGCAATGCGTTATTTTGATTATTTTACGTAATTCGAATAATTAAATATCTTTGAAAAGCGTTATAGTAAAGACATCAATCAATAATTTAAGCTTTAATTAGTATTGTGATGTAATGACATCTATTCTAAATGGGCAAAATTTTAGTATTTGCTTATAGTTGCTTATAGTTATTTGTATTATTCGTCTTTTGATTTTTGATATTAAAACCCACGGTTAAAACGAAATTTATGTAATTGTAATTTGATTTATTAATAATCCAATAAATAATTAATAATGAATAAATGATAAAAAAATATAAAACGCAATGTAAAAGAAGAATTGAAATTAATAAAGGGGTGAATCAATAGAAATAATAGTAGGTAGAAGAATCGTTAGAACAAAAACAACGAACGGATAGAAATATTTCATTTTTTTATTGAGCAGTAGATGGCAGTAGATGGCAGTAGATTTAAATAGAATGTCCAAAGGTCTCCGATTGTCAAAGTATTCTCAATTTATTAAATTTACTTTGACAATTGGAGACCTTTTGATGTTCTCTATTCTTAAATTTGGTCACGACATCTAGTAATCACGAGTGAAGTTAGCTTAATTTAATATTTTATATGGGGTTCATATTTTTTATACTGAGTCATACGGGGATTATCTTTCTACCTACTATTACTTCTATTGGTGAATCGTGTAAATGTGGATTTCCTTATATTTCTTTCCTTTTCCTAAAAAAATGTTGATTCCGATATAAAATTTTTTCTCCGGGGGATTTTTTCCCCTCGAGGACTAAAACGATATGTCAACATTTGGTGATCATTTCACGGTGATCAATTTTTTGTTGTCAATGTCCCTTTCCGTTCGCATTTATGAAAAACGTTTTGGGAGTTTTATGTTAAAAAAAATCTTTTAATTTTATTATAAAGATTTAATATTTATATTGTATTATCAAATAATAAAAAGTGATCACCATACGTTATGAGAATATTTTCGGTGATCACTTTTAAATATCACCACTGTGACTGTCACCAGTGGCCTTAAGCGTTGATAGTAAATAGATGACGACTGGTGTATTAAGCAACTATACCAGTCGCCTAAACGGTTACATAATGGTATGATGGGGTAACATTGTACAAACATTGTGAAATCCCATCGATTCTGGGAAAACATCACCAATGTATTCAATGTGTTTGTAATAATTATCGTTTTTGTGTGAATTGTGAAGAATAAATATATAAATCGTTTCATTTTTATTTAGTTTTTTTCCGTTTTTAAAAACTTGGTAAAATGGTTTAATAAAATAATTTAAGCAGTGGTAATTGAATTTAAATAAATATAATAAAATATAATTTGTACTCGAAAAATTGAGAAATTGATATCCACTTTGGCTGGTACAATTTCCACCGGCATTAAACAAATCCTTAAAACAGATAAAAAATATTTTATGTATTCTCTATTCATTTAGGATTAGAACCAAGACTTCGGAATTTATATAAGCATTTTGGTACCGCTGTAGTATATGATCTGGCAGGGGAAATTGATCTGAGATAACTTTTGTTTTTTGTGAATTTTAGGATGAAAAAGGAATTTTCCTTTTAAAAATTATTTCTAATCGAATGCTAAAACTAATAAATAATTAAATAAAATATATTTTTTAAAGGAAAATTCCTTTTTCCTCATAAAATTCACAAAAAACAAAAGTTATCTCAGATAAATTTCCCCTGCCAGATCATATACTACAGCGGTACCAGCATTTTAAAGTAAGGTGTTGTTGATAACAGCACCACAGAGAGTCACATAGTTGATTCAAAGGCGAATGTATTTTGTGCGAGAGTTTTTTTTTTATGCATTTGTGATACTTTATAATTATTTGGTATTTGAATGGGTAAGTATCCGAGTCACATACAACACTACAACAGAAAGAAACTGAAACAACAATATCAGAATTCAGTACTTGATTTTGATATTATCCTTTGTTGTTGTTCCTCCTACATAAATTCTGTTGAGCGAATGAACAAAAATTTCGTTCATTTTTTACTCCAAACAGAAACGGTTGTAGGGTTTCAATATGTTTTGTTTCTATCACACTCACACATAAAAACAGAAATTTTCCATTTTTATGTTTCTGTTTCTGTTGTATACGATTCCGATGTCTTATTAGAGATATTAAAAATAGATAACGTAATATTAAAAGTAATATTAAGGATACGATTATATCACAAATATTAGAAACCCATTTTATGACCAGAATAAATTTTATAACATATTTTATAATAAAACAAAAGAAACTCAAAGAGCTTTTAAACGAAAGGTATTCTTCTGTATTTCTCCGCACGTTGAAATATTTAACGAATGCCAATGGGAATATGACGCGTTGTTTTAATTTATTTTTACCAATAAACATATCATATATGAAAAAAAAAATTGACTTTAATGATAAGGTTTTTTTTATATTCTATATATATATAATATAATTCTATATATATTTTTCTTTACTTGTAAATTATGTGCATTGATACTTATATATGCTTGAAATAATTTGTGTAAAAAACTTACTTGCCTTAAAATTTGTGTGTTCTGTGTATAAAGAAATTTTTTGTTGGTATTCACTACTAGCGTTCTTTATTCCGAAAACTTTTTTTCACACGCGACAATATAACACTAACGAAATACACGTGAAAAATAGAATTTATTGAACTTAATAAATCTAATGTTTTAGAATTGTTTTAATTTTTCATGGTGTTTTAATATTATTATATGTTTTTCTTTCACGTTTTTGCACTTTTGATTTAATAATTAAAAAAACAAAAAAAACTCACAAATAAAAATCTTATAACTTTTATATGATGATAACTTCAATTGCGAATGAATAAAATTAGGTATTTGATCATAATTTTTATTTGTAATAAATGTTGAAAAAGAAAGGAATGCTATATATTTAAATTGTATAGCTATGAAAGAGATATTTTTAATGAGATTGAGCGGATAGAACCGGCTTACGTTGTTTAACGTATTTGAATCTCGGGTATTACGTATTTGAATCTCGGGTCTCGGGTATAATATATCATTTACAGCAACCCAAGCTTTTAAATAATTTGACAGAAAGCTTACACTTGCCGATAGTAATGACCTCTATGATAGCCGGTTGGCAGTTATGTTGACAGTTCTTAATGGGTTTTAAGTTTAAGTAATTTTGGTATTGGGATGTTATTTAGTAGGGGGTGGTACGAAAGCGTTAAGAGGAAATATGAGTATTAGTTGGGCCTAAAAGGCTGGGTTTAAAGTCGTTGTCCAAGGTGGGATGGAAGTTTCGGAAGACGGAAGTTTGTAAGAGAAAACGGTGGGGGTTGAAAGAAGGGATGGAAATAAAAAATGTTTTATGTAAAGGGTTGTATTATGAATGAGGGTTTGGGTTGTGAAATAGGGTGGTTGAGTTTTTATAGTGGGGTGGATCGGTTGGGTCTTTAATTGATGAAAGTATACCAATGGAAGTACCGAATTATAAACGGTTATCTGTTGGATCCCATATACTAACAAACGGCATACCATGAGAACGAATGATATACATAATAAATATTCGTACATGTTATATGAATAATATTTTTGCATTTTTCTTTTCAAGCTGATTTATTGTATATATAGTAGATAATAGCATTGAGTTTATATATATATAGAGGTTCCAAACACATGAAACATTTTCATCCATAAAATAAAATAATTTCGTACCGTGTAGAAGCTCAATTTATTTTTAAAAGTGTTAAAATATAAAATTTGAAATACTTAGAGCTTTTGTGACAGTGTATCTTTCGTTAATAAAATATGATAACGAAAGATACACTGTGGTCTTTCGTTATCATATTTTTAAATATTTATAATATATATATCGTGATATCGTATATATAACATTTGGTATAAGGAATCTATAACAAAAAAAACAGGTTTATTATATACAGATTCGATATTCACAAATAAAAATTATATTACTATTGTGTGATGCTTATGATTTTATGTGTTTTGATATTTTCACTACAATATATAAAAATATCTTTTTGTATAAAAAATATGACAAGAAAGGATATTTTACCAAATAAAATATCATAATTCAAATAATATATAATTCTTTAGTTCGTTATTGTTATTGTTGTATTTGTTGTTACATTTTTTGTATCAATTTTATAATATAAATTTATTCACATCTTTTTGTCACCGCCGATCATGCTTTGTATATAAATTTGTTATGATTCAGATACTTTTTAATAGATTATAATTTGAGATTTTTTCTTTTGATAGTTTTTGGGTTTAATAATTAAAAGCAAAAAATGTACGCAATAATCCTTTTTTGTTAACAATGATGTTGTTTTTTGTGTTTACCTCATAATGATAAAATCTATAATCTATTGACGAAGATGGAAAATTGTTTACATTAATTAAGAGAAAAATGATCTGCACTAAATTTTCGCAAAAATTAATTTTTTTAATTTTCTATATTTTATTCAATTTTTATATTTAATAGAAGAATAGCCCATTTTCCAAAAAAATTCGTTTTAAAACCTATAATATAAATTTAAATTCTTAAAAAAATTTTTATATTATTGTTGTGCTGAAGAAAAAACTACAACACAGAAATAAGAAATAATATATTTTGTTGATTGTGATATTAAAATATGGTAATATTTTCGCATGTTAAAAATATGGTAAAATTAGGTAAAATTTATAATGTATATCATGGTATAAAGACTATAGGTGTGCTTGACAGCTGATATACAATTTTGTATGACGTCACTCTGAGTGAAAAAAAAAATTTTTCAATGAGTAATAAACCATAATAAACATAAGCACAATAAAATAAAAACCCAGAGTGACGTCAGAAAAGGGAAAAATGGCGAACATCAACAAATACCGAGCATACCTATAGTCTTTATACCATAAATGTATATTAAAAAACGATTTACACATAATTTGTAAATATATGGTGACTCTCAATTTATGTTTTGAATAACACCTTTTTTTATCTTCTTTTCTTTTACTCCTCGTTTGTGCATATACACAATGTGAATCAAAACAACAAAACAAAACAACAATAAGAATTATATATTATTTGGTGCAATATCCTTTCTTGTCATATTTTTTATACAAAAAGATATTTTTATATATTGTAGTGAAAATATCAAAACACATAAAATCATAAGCATCACACAATAGTAATATAATTTTTATTTGTGAATATCGAATCTGTATATAATAAACCTGTTTTTTTTGTTATAGATTCCTTATACCAAATGTTATATATACGATATCACGATATATATATTATAAATATTTAAAAATATGATAACGAAAGACCACAGTGTATCTTTCGTTATCATATTTTATTAACGAAAGATACACTCTCACAAAAGCTCTAAGTATTTCAAATTTTATATTTTAACACTTTTAAAAATAAATTGAGCTTCTACACGGTACGAAATTATTTTATTTTATGGATGAAAATGTTTCATGTGTTTGGAACCTCTATATATATATAAACTAAATGATAATAGATATTTCATACATCCATATATATAATATAAGATTTAAGTGTATTCACAGTTCACACCATAATATGTAAACAAAATGCAATATTCACAATAAGAATTTTTGTTTAAAATAGGTATAATGTTTAATGATATAGGCCATTATAAATGAGAGTTTTAGTAGGGATTTTTAATTTTTTTCTTCCGAGTTTTCGCCTTTATCATTAAAAAAGCACAAAAATGTACAAATGCTATAAAAAGTAACTAAAAAAATGGTGAGTGGTCTGTTCGATCAGTTGCTACTTTAACTACTAACCGCATTTAGTTGAGCTTTTCAGCGTACGCTTTTTTTATGTGCGAACTAGTTAAGTTTGAAAATGATATATCTAAAGCCATCCCTTCTACTCTCTCATTTGCAAATATACCACATTTTCCGACTTTTTTATTTTTCGTATATGAGTTTTGATGATATTTGCTTGAAATTTTGGATATAGCGTTTTGATACCAAATTCAAAACATTCCATTCCCGTTAATTTTTTCTAATCGCATTACGTCCAGGGGCTCCCATACAAATTCAAGGGATGATTTGAGATATTTCATTCTGATTCTAACCAATTGAAATTTGGGATCTGGTGAAAATATTATGGTAAACAACAAGAGCAATGAATAAATTCTCAAAATGCGAAGTCTCTTTCTATACTTTATACAAAAAATACATAAAAAAATTTATTTCAATGAGATTTTTGTTTATTTTTTTATTATTAAAATTTATTTTCAGATCTTTTATGCTTTAATATCAACAATATATCAAAATAGATTTACATACATATAATTAATTAATTATATAATATTTTTAAATTACATATATATATATATATATTATTTACTGTCATGTACATTCAATATAAACAAATGAAAAAAAAACATATATATATCAATAATAAATTTGATATACATATTAATGGACCAAAAAAATTAAAAAAATGATATTAATTATAAATTAAAATCTATTTCTATAACGAAAATGATAAAAAAAAATATTTATAAAAAATAAAAAACAAAAATTTTATATACATATAAAAATTATATATAATATATGATATAAATCACAGTTTACTGCTTTCGACATTTCTACTACTTCCATTATTATTAATAGCATTCTGAGGTGGATGTAATTGATGCTGTTGAAGATTATAATGATTTTTAACACCATTACCATTTGTCGTCATTGCCATATGAGCAGCAGGTAAACCCCGTTCATCAGCAAACACCTTATTATCATGTCCCAAATCACGAGGTATATTACTACTATTATTTCCTTGGGATGTTGATGATGACGCATCTACAGATGTATTTTTTTGTGACGATGATGGTTCCATTAAAAAGATTGTTATAAAGAATAAAACCGAACCTTTATATATTCGATTAATAAAAAAGAAGAAAAATGCGTCAATATTATCAGTAATTAAAAAATATAAACTTTATATAATTTGTTAATACTTACTTATTCCATAAAATCCAGCATAAAATATTGATATTGAACCACGATATCCAATTGATTTACTTACTGGATCAACTAAAATTGGTAAATTTCCTCCAATATTATTCATAACAAATAAAAATATACCAATTACAGTTGAACGCATTTGTAATGGAACAATTTCAACAACAATTGCAAAAACAATACCAAACCACATTTCAGCTGAATATATATTTAAAAAATTTGAATTATTAATAAAATTTGAATTATTAATAAACAATCAATACCGAAATTCAATACTCACCAAAGAAATAACTTATTCCTAATGTTATCATAGCCCAAACCGGTTCAAAGTAAACCGAACCGAATGCAAATGGAGTGGATATTAATTGACTGATAGCTAAAACGGCAACTCTTGATTTTATACCCATTTTTGCAACAATTTTATCCGAAACAATACCACCGACAACCACTCCAATACTTCCGATTCCAATGGTTACCCCAAATAACCACCATCCCAAATCAACATCCGGAAAATATATATTATAATATAAATCGGCATTATATGCGAAGGTCATACCACCACAATGTCTAATGGATGCTGCAATAACCAACATAATAATACGGGGTTGCGTTAAAACAGTCCATAATGTAACTTTTTTCGCTTCACCACCACCAGCAGCATTATTTGCTTGATTTTCTTCACCAATTGCCTGACGTTCAGGTTCCTTTAATGTTGTACCCGTTAAGATAGCAATTACAACCGCTAAAACACCAGCACCATAATAACAAACTCTCCAACTCTATATAAAACATTCATATATAATATTTAGTATGGAAACTCAATTATATTATATACAAATATTAAAATTATTTCAGTATATAAATTTATTTATCATTACCAAATCCCATAAATTTAATTTGGTAATATATCGTCCAACGGGAAATGCAATACCATAACCACCATAAATACCCCAATTAAATATTGCCATAACTAATGCACGTTTTTTTTCCGGGAATATATCAGACATAATGCCGGTAGCCAATGGATTACATCCAGATTCACTAATGATGTATTAGAATATATTTAAATTTTTTTTTTTTTAAATATTCAAAAAATAAGATTAAATTTTTTACTAACCCAGCTGCCATTATCATACGAAGTACAATTAAGTGCCAATATTCTTTAACGGATCCCTGTAATATAATTGCAACGGAAAATACTAATGTACATGCACTTAACATTTTAACACGATTATATTTATCAGCAATTATACCCATAACAATACCCAATATTGTAAATACCAATATAAAACTTGGACCGGCTAACAATTGATAATCTAATCCTAATCCATTATAATTCCATTCACAATATTTTGTACCATTCAGAGACAATTTTGTGCATCTAGATATATCAACATATCAACAAAAAACAATCGTATTTGAATTAGAATATAATGAATAAAAAATGAATGATTTTTTGTTTTAATTAAATCGTAATTACTCTTCTTCATTTAGTACATCACCACATTGTGTTGGTATTTCAAATCGATTCAATTCAGTATTATTTTGTTGACATGCATGATCACCATAATCTAATTCAATAGCTGTTTGTTTTGATGTAACACCAATTAAATAATGTCCTAATTCACCTAAGATATAACCAATTGTTAAAATGGCTAAAACATAGGAATTATATAAGAATCCTAATTTTTTAAATATTGGTATCATAATTTTATTTATTTGTTTGTTTGTTTAATCTATATACGACTCGCATTCAGCTGCAGTTTCACAGAGCTGCTTAATGTTGTTATGAACTATTAAATATATATAGATAAAATTAATTTATTTAATAATATTTAAAAAAAAAACTTTGTACATTCAATTCACATATATATGTTTCATATACATACAAAGGACACTCATATTTTGCATTAATTTTCCTTGCACATATTATAGTTAATCAATTCAAAATATGGTAAATATGAAAATTTAATGAAAAATCTATAAATCGATTCAAGGAAGTCCTTTAATTTTATCTAATAAAAATCTTCAAT
This sequence comes from Dilophus febrilis, assembly GCA_958336335.1. Taxonomy (NCBI): domain Eukaryota; kingdom Metazoa; phylum Arthropoda; class Insecta; order Diptera; family Bibionidae; genus Dilophus; species Dilophus febrilis. The sequence goes on along the minus strand of OY284470.1, from coordinate 16,433,551 downwards.
AAAAAATAAAAATTTTTAATTTTCTTCAATGAAACATCAGAAATATACAGCAATTGAATGAAAAAATAAAAATGAAAAGAAAGCGATAATTCTAAGTAATACATACGTTAAAACAAAAATCATTAGTAAATAATGTATTATAGGGATAAATAAATATAGAAAATATTTTGCCAATCCGTATATTTAATTTAGAATTTCTTTGTATATACTATATATGTATCATAATTATATGAATGATATTAGTGGCGTATCCTGGTAATGCCCTAGTTGTCATATGACAACTTGATTTTTGCGAAAAAATCATATAAAAATTCAATATTTAAAAAAAAAATGTGTCCTGAAAATTTACGAAAAGTTTTTTTAACTTCACGTACTATTCGATATAGAATTGATTTTAAATAGTTTTGTTAAAAATAAATGTTGACAACATTCTTCTTAACACATCATATAAAAAATCAAAAAGGCCATATATTTTAAAATTAACTACAATTTCATTTAGAACACCAACACACTTAATCAGTAGGTTGTTACAATAAAATACTAACAACTTCCATTCCATTCATATTGTCTTATTTACTTATTATATCCTATTATGCTATTATATACAAATTCAACTATATGCATATGTATTTGAATTTAAGTTGTGAAAGCTTTGTTGTAACAACTCAATGGTTAAATTTGTTCTAAATAAAATTGTAGTTAAGCTTAAAATATATGGGCTTTTGATTTATTTATATGGTGTGTTTAGAAGAATGTTGTCAATATTTTTTTTTAGCAACCTTCCATACACATGGTGAACTAACATTTTCATATATCGCACATGCTGTAATGTAGATACAATACAAAAACAAATGAGGTAAAGTATGAGAAATTAGTAGTGTGTGTAGAAGAAGAAAATATATAATAAAATAATTCTCATTTAAAATTAACAAAGTATTTTTGCAATACGAGCATTTATTTTTATTTATTCATGTTGCTAATTTAGTTTTTGAACAACTTGAAGATTTCATAATGCATTTTAATGATATTTAGTGCATATTAAAAATAATAATTTATTTGTGAATTGAATCCAGTTGAGCATTTCTAAATTGAAATTCCAAAAGAAATTTAGTTGACTTTTTGAAAAAATTAAAAACACATAAATTATTTTAGTTAAACGAATTATTGTTCTTTTCAAAAATTTTGACAACCATAATTTTCGGCTACGCGGCGCCGCTGAATGATATATATATTTATTTATATATAATTATAGAAAATATAAGTCTATATCATTTATAATAACCGCACTCTATTATATTTACATAAATATGAGTAGTTATAGATAATTATGTAAATGCGAATAGTGTAAATTTTTTGAATTGAATTTGCTATCTGTTTCTATACAAATAGAGGTTTCTATCTTATATATAAAACAAATAAAGTGCACGAGTAGGCACTTAATTATATATACAATATAAAACTTATTTAAGCGTATTAGATTAATTTATATACCATAAATATGAATTGTATGAATGCTCGATAGAAATAAACTGTATATGAACAACTTTCCTATATATATATATGGTTAAATAAGATTTATTTCATGTTACCCTTGAGTAGGAGGAGTAGGATAATGTTTATAATATGTATATATATATATATATATAAGACGTGCATTATATCGCACATTTATAATGCATATATGATATAATACATTTATATACATATATATATAATGGCTTTTGATTAATATTAGTTTGACTAAACAAGTATAAACATTTAATAAATATATAACAATGAAATAATAATAAATTAATTAAATAAAACTATAAAGCAATAATAGTACTATAAGCATTACATTTTTCTTTTAATATCCGTAAAACGTAAATTATATTTTTATTTTTTATATACTGTATATTGATTTAAGTCACGCATTTATTGAAATTATTCTAAATTTAATTGTATATTTTTAAAATAAGAATAAATGGTCATCTATATATAGATCTATATGAGTATATATAATCAATTAACGTAAATACAATACAATAGTTTTAAGTGTATCTGCTATATATAGCATATTTTATAAAAACTTATAAAATTGCAATCGGATTATCAATAAAATATTCAAGCAGATCAATTTTAAGTAAACTTAAAATAATTTATAAGAACATATCATTCATATAATACAAACGTTTTTATCCTAATATTTTATATAGACAATATAATTGATATTTCCATTCCATTCATAGCCGCATATTCGAACATATGCTACAATATAATTCTATTCTAATTATTATTAACCCAGTCGTAGGTTAATTTGCAGCTAATTTGATATAGCTTATGCAGTTCTTACCAACAAATTTCTTATTTTAATTATCATATATTTCGTAAAGTATACAAATATAATTTTTAACAAAGATCGTCCTCATATTTATAAATATTATTTATTTATTTATAAAATCAATGCGTATAGCGTCTTATTAACGCGATATATCAATATTCAATTTTTTTGGGAATTTTTTATTTTAATTTAGAACAAATAAATAAGTTATTTATATGATTCATTATAATTTCATATATATATTTAGATAAATATACGCGGAAAATACTATAAAATTCAAATATAAATATCAAATTTTCGTATTATTTTTGTCACATTCATAAGTTTCAAAAATAAACATAAATTTATTGTTTATTATATACTTAATAAATATATATACAATGTACGTATATTAAAAAGCTATATTAAATTAATTTTTTTTAAAGAAAAAATTTACATAAATCATGGATTTGTTTTTAATATAAATTTTATTTTAATTATAATTTTATTTTAGTTAACACGAAATATATATATATATATGGTATGATAAAAAAAATAAATACACGCGGAAGAATATGATTGATAAAAATTAATTTATGCATAATATTATTCATTAATTTAGTTAAAACTATATATATAAATTTATTAATTTTCATTAATACAGTAGTATTTATTTTTATACATATATTTATGAACATTTAACAATAAACATTTGAAAATATTATCTAAAAATTCACCTTTGTTTTGTATATAATCTTGCGAAAAATATAAAGGGAAAAGTATATGAATGATAAATTATATATCATTACTATATGAGGCTTCTTATCTATTTGTATATATATATATATATATATATATATAGAGTTAGAGAGGTTGTCCTAGTTATAAATATACGCACTTAACATCAATCGAATTTTTATTAGTTTTTTTTATTCGTTACTATGCCATAATCGGTTTAGCAACGATTGATTGAACCATAAGAAGGGGGGAATACTAACTCAATGAATTTTAGTAGTATATGGTCTAAAAAATTCAGTACGAACATAAGAATCATCCGTAATAAATTCCAATTATAGAGAAAGAAAATCTTTTTACCTATAATTGTATCCATAAATCTAAAATTCCATTTTATCTTAGATTTTAATAGATCAAATTAATCAAAATATCGCATGAAAATACGATTTTTTATACGCAAATATATAAGGAAATGTTTGGGGTATATTAGTTTCGTGTATGTTAAAAGTTAAAATACATTTTAAATTTCTTATATATATTTTTATATAACTACAAAAAAAAAATAATAGAAATACGAGTAATGTATAGAGAAAAAAAAACATTCCAATGATATGCATAAATTAATGTATTTCTATAGAAAATTTATATACAATATTGTAATATTTTTTTTTTTATAAAAACATTTTCACGATCATGGACATTTTAGTCATATATAAATACAATATATCCATAAAAAACTTATACAAAAAAAAAAGTGATATATATGCATATGCATATATATACTACTAAAATTACCATACATATACTAACAAAACGATTCAATCAATTTTAAACATTGTATATACCGCATATATATACGAGTGAGTATATATAAAAAATAATTAACATTTCTATTCCTTTGTTTTTTGATTGTTTAAATGCAAAAATAAAAAAACAACATTTACCACCAGATAATCTTCAATCAAGGTCTTATTATTATTATTATTATTTGTTATACAGCATATAGGAATATTTTTACCTGCGTGTGCTTATTCAAGAGAAAATATATATTCAACCAATAAATTTTGATAAAATAATTTCCTTCTATATATTATGGTCAGTTAATTTTTTTTATTTTTGTTATTAAAAAAGGTAAAAAAATAGTTTTTATAAATTTGTTAAATAACAAAAAAATGGAGCAAAAAATGTATCAAAAATATTTTCGTATTGATTCGTTGCTGATAGATATCATATATCAAAATATAATAAGAAAAAAAAATAAATATGTTTCTAATTTCATATTGTGTATTATAAAAATTTCAAACAATCGTGTATATAAAACACATTTTATTGTTTATTTTTCCCAGAAATAACACATCAATCAGGAATCGCATAACAAAAAACAAATTAATATTTGTATTTATATAAATCGGGGCAAATTATATTTTAAGTTTTGTTTTTTATACTAAACTGTGTTTGGGATATTGTAATAATTTTTATAAAATGCTGGCGATTATATACACTGTGCCCTTGAATATATCGATTGTGATTATTCGCTGCAAGAACAGAGAAATTTTATGGTATAAACTTATTATATTGATATATGAATATTTGTTTAATAAAATATATTTTAAAAAGTCGATTTTATTTTTGGATACCTATCAATAAATATTATTTTTAAATAATAAATTTAATAAATTAAAAAAGTTTCTTATATTCACATGGTACTTTTTCATATAAAAAAAAATTTAAATATGCAGAAAAGTTTACGTGCAATTCTTTAATAGATTTTTTTTGTTCATCAAATAAATAAATGTGATTTGATTTTTAACAAAAATTTAATTTAATTCTATTCTTATATTAAATTGGTATCTATTAAGTATAAAGTAAAAAGTTTTTCTAATGTGGGCAGTAAGTTCGTTGAAAATTCTAATAATATTCTTGTATATTTACAGAAATTTTTCAACATTTTTTATGCCACATATTAAATTGAATTCCGATATTATGGTTTTTGCTGAACTATACTTAAGAACGATTTTATAAAAATCAATAAATTATTATCGTAAGGAGTTACCGGATATTATATATTATTAAAAGTAGATATAATAATATACGAAATTGCCGTGCGTTTACAATTTTTTACTGTACATTAAATTTTTTTTTTGTATATAATCAAGTAATATGCCTTTCGTTTATATTACAAAGGTAAAAAACTGAAATGTATATATCATATATGGTATCTTTATATTTATATATATATATATGCAAAGTCATGGATTTAATTAAATGAAATGAATGTTATTGTACGGGAAAAAAAAGCAAAATTGGTAGTATAGTAATTTGTATGAAATATAACGAGTACAAAATACTATCTGTTAAAATATGATATTTAATACACAGAGAACTTATTTATATAAATACAGTTCTTTTTTTTTTAATATACAAAACAAATTCATTTTTCTTTTAACAAAATTATTATTAATATGATTTTTTTTTTACAAATAAAATATTTGATTGAGTTTTTTTTTTATTTATAACTTTTTCTTAAATTGTGTATATAGTAAAAAACCTTGACAAGCTTACGCGTAGATATGTATTTGGAATTTTATCAAATTTACCATCAAATATTATTATTGATATTTATATAAAAAATATTGTTATAGATTTTATTTTATTGTATAACGAATAAATGTTATTATTTTTTTTCCCCAAATCACTTTTATGAAATTTTAAGTGTGTTGGCGGTGATATTATTTGTTGTTATATTATATATATAAAATGAAAAATTTTCAAAGGTATGTTTGGTGTTATTGGAGTATTGTATATAAGAAGTAATTTTAATTTACGTCATATATAATAATTCTTTAATATATTTTTTAAATTTTTATAAAGTATATTTAATAATATAATATATGCTGCGCAATTTATGTTCATATATATGTATTACCTGTATGTATATTATATAAATAATTAATTAAATCCGGTATTTAATTAATAATTTATTACTGCACGATAAATATTTGTTTAATTATATACATATACATATTTATTTGTGATTATTATAATTAAATATATACATCTATATATCTTTTAAGATTCATAAAAGGTTATATATATCATTCTTTTATTCATTGTATAGAATTTGAATAAATTGTTTTGTATATGTGATTTAAAAATATGATTAGGAAAAATTATCTCATATTGTACAATTTTAAAAATCTGTATATATATAGTAAATAAAAATAAAATGGGTTAATAGTGAGTTGACCTATATATGTATATTACAATTATAAATAGAAATCATAATCAATATGTTTTATTAAAATAAAAAAGAATAAAATAATATATGTGGGAGTCAAGAGGTCGTGATGTATTGGTATTCTTCCATTTCTATATTAATTATACTTGTTATAGATTTTTAATGTAATTATTAGACTTTAAGATAATATTTCTATGAAAAACTTTTGTATTCGAATAGCATACATTTTTATGAACCAAAACGGATAAGAATCCAAAAGAATCGTAAATGAATTATATACGAAAATATTTCGAAAATCGACACTGATAATATGAGAATATGAATTTAATAATTGATTTAAATCATGACCCTGTTTTTACTTCGATTTAAATTTTCTCGACGTCATTTGAAAATTCGATCAATTTCTAATCTTAGATATATCAATTTCAATCGTTTCAATATACATATAATATTAGAGTATGAATTTAATAATTTATTTAAATCATGACCCTGTTTTTACTTCGATTTAAATTTTCTCGACGTCGTTTGAAAATTCGATCAATTTCTAATCTTAGATATATCAATTTCAATCGTTTCAATGTACTGCATATAATTTTTATAACAAAATAACTGACACATAAATGAAAAAAAAATATAGTTAATTATATACAATATAGGAACACAAAAGAAATAAACAAGTAGATATTTGGAAAAGAAAGAGATATTCAGTTCAAGTTCAATATAGTAAAATATAAATTTAAAAAAATAAATACCTTGTATATATACGCTTAACAAACGTGAATTAATATATAAAAATTCAAGTTTAATTAATTGAAAAATCAAAGAAAAGTAATTTGAATTTGATTGATATAATACTTTTTACCGAACTTTAAATATATATGTATAAGAAATTAAAAGTATGTATGCGGTTTTGAAAATCTGAATGCTTTTTTGTTCACCTATATATTGATATATTCAAAATGACTTCTAAAAAATTTCTTATTCTAAAAGTATTTTATGGAAAATAACAAAAAAAAATTATAAAATATATAGGAATGAAAAATTGTTTATGTATAAGTATAGAATAATAACAGAATAAAATAAAATTATGTTACGAAATTCTATTATGTATAAGATTTTTTAGGAAAAGTTAAAAAAAAAAAGTTTCTATATCAATTGTAATTAATTTAAAAATACCCAAATTGTGAAACCAGATTTATATAATAATATAGAATTCCAGATGATTTTCCAATAAACGATCCTCAAAATACAATAATAAAAACGTTAAAAAACTTTCATTTATATTTTACTATAAATATATTATTTACATTTGTATATAGTTGAATTAGAACAAACGTAAAAACAATATAATAAATAATATTCTTGACCCTTATTATATGTATTAAAAAAACAACAAAGAATAACTAATTTTTATGTAATATTATATAAATATATATTTAATAACTGCACGCAAATCAACATTCAAGTCAATGTGCTTCTTTATTAATATAATATACACAATAGATAATTGATCATCACTTGCACTTTTTTTTCTTCTTGCATTTATCACATATATATATATATATATATATATATTTATATAAATTGATATATCATGTAAATTATGTGAGATATTCAATTTTTTTTTATTCATATTATAATTACAAATATAAGAAAAAACAAATCTGACAGGTGTATATATACCTGTAATTATAATCATTTGTAATAAGATACTAAATATATATAAGATATATCATATCATCATATATATATAGTAGGAATATAAACACGATATAAATAATAATCATTATCATATATCTTATATATATAAAATATCGTCAAGATAATATATAAATTGTCAAGATCAAATATATATATTTCCATGCTTATATAACCATTTAGGTTATTTTAATTATCATCAATTATTAATATGTTTTGTGTTGTATTTTATGATAATTATATATAATCTATATATATTGTATGTAAATGGAAAATCTTTAAAAACATCTTTCTATATAATTGACAAATAAAAAAAATACCAAAAAAATTGAAAGTGAAATATAGTCATTATATTATAAATTCATATATAAATTATATGATATTTAATTTACAAAAAAAATTCCCAACATTTTTTTGTTTATGATAAATGATTAGACACAATTAATATCAATTCTTCTTGAAATATATATATAATTATGGGTTAACGTTTTATTGTCCTTCAATAAATATAGAAATATTCATCATTTACTCATTCAATCATTCAACTATATATATATAAAATTATTATTATACTTACTTTTTTAGAGAAAAAAAAATTTGAAAAATTAAAAAAAAAACAATAATTAATGCAATTTATAGTAATACGTTTTTTTTTTAATTTTATTTTGTTCACTCTGAAGATCAGCTATATATAAAATAAATTATAAAAAATTTACACAATACAAATTATTTAATTAAATTAAAAAAAAACCCACAAAAATTGACTAACCGATTTTTTCCTTCTTTTATATGAAGAACTTTTTAATTTTCAAATTTTCACAAAATATATACCCGATCAATAACTGAACAAAACTTAATATTTATAATAATAATATTTGCCTTAGAATAAATATATAATTATATATATATTAAAATAAATAATATTAATTATTATTCTTTATGCAAATAGAAAAATTAAACATACACTACACTATTTGATTCGCGTATTATATTCACTTACAATTAAACTGAAAAAAAGACTGTCTATATATAACTCACATAGACGAGCGATTCGATGTTATTTCAACTTAACACCATAAAGTTATGAAATTATTATTTGAAAACTCTTCTAGATATTATACATTATTTGTTTAAAAAAAAATATTATTATTATTATATTATGTATATTGTATTTTGTTTTATATATATATATAAATACCTGTATCTTTATATAAATGAATACGTATTCGTATATATATGTTATATGAATGGATTTGTTTTAAAGGTGTTTAATTCAGAAAATTATTTTCTATATTACGTATATAAATACAATAATAAAAGAATTTCATATTTTTTTTTCTTTTAATATACATCCATACACGTATATAAATTATAAAGTATATTTCATATATATGTAAATATATAATGAAAGGGAATTACCCACTTGTCGATTGTCTATATATATCGATATACTACTCTCGTATATATATTGTAAATATACCTGTGTAATATAAAGTAATGTTACCAAATTATACTATATATATATATATATATAAATATATATACTAATACTTAAAAAACTACGTATATAGGAATATCAAAATTACTCCCTCTTCGATAATATCAATTAATGTAAGAAAAAAAAATGAATTCATATATTTATGTATATAATTTATACAGAAAATCGAGCAGGTATATATTTATTTGATTATTAAAATCTCATTATTATTATTATTATAAAAATAAGAATTTTTATTTATAAATTGCCTTAAATGTTTACGAAATAATTTATAATTTTTAGAAGATGTTTTAAACGTTAGGTCAATTTTCAAATGGAAAATTTATATATAACTATACATAAAATTTATATTTTTTTTACGTTTGGCGCCTTGCCGGCAAGTAATTAATTTTTTTATGAAAATCAAACTTTATTTATAAAGATTTGACTTCTTTTAAACAGTATATAAACATTTTAAATTACTGATTTAGTTTGAAATTATTCCCGAATTCATTAAATGGATTTCACATTATAAAGAATGATTAATAATTTTCCCTATACGAAAATTAATCGTATTTTTAACAATCTTTATATTTTCACCGATTGTACACTAAATTTTCAGAGAAACAAAATAATTTATAAAATATAATTTTTAGATGAAATTGTTTGGTCAGTTTTCAAAGGTAAAAATCTATGTATAGATATAAATTTAATTCCATAAACGGATTTTATTTTAAGACTCAACAAAGAATTTTCCGTTTTAAACCCATTGGAAAAATATTGATTTTTCCATATAGATCAAATTAACTTTTTATTGAAATTAATAAAATGATTAGTTATTAAGAACAGAAATTCTCTTTCAAATGATAGAAACTTATATTATAGACTAATTTATGCATAGTATGCAAATGACGGAATTCCATTTACATTTTGGTTTTATATAGGCAAGGAAGAACTCTTTTGATTTTGAATTAAATCGGTCCATATCCATATACCATTCATAGCCATATACCATTCACATTTCTCGGAAAAATAAAATTTTTATGAAGAAAATTAAGTTTCTTAAGTATTTTTTACAACTTTTTTTTTTTTTAATATAATTTAACTTTTAAGGGTAATGTAAGAATTAAAATCTTTTTTTAAGAGCAATAGTAATCAAATACATCACAGATAGAAAATCACTCACCGCAATACCATAGTTGGTCTAAATTATTTCAAAAAAAAAAATGATGAATTTTAGATCAAATTTGACACAAAACAGATCAAAATCGTTCAAAAGATGTTCATTTCTGTGAACTGGCAAATGTTTAATTTAGATAATTCACTATATTTTATATCAATATTGATATACATTGTAATTATAATAATTTGAAAAAATTGAAATAAAACTGGAAAATGGAAAATTAATATATATATACAATGAACAACAATAACCCTCAAAAATGAATATATATTATCATATTATTTAACAGAGATAAGAACATATATACCATATATAATGGTATATAGCCGTATATGGTTGAAATTATATATACATTATATGTCTATAACAATATTATCTTAAATACAAAAGTCTATAGAAAATTATGGAATTCTAAAGGGAATTTGACCTGAATGTGTATTCGATTCAAATATATAATATGAAATATATAATAGCTGTTTTCGATTCAAATATATAATATGAGATACAGATATTCTATCGCTGCGCTATCAAATTGAACTAACCCCATTGAATTTTAATTTATCTCTATTTTACATTTATAATATGTAAAATATCAATTACTATACACAAAGTCAAAGTGGTCTGTTCATCAATAATGAATGGTATACGAATTTTTGGGATACCGTCAAATATATCAAGAATCATTGGATAATATATTTGTTACTTTTTTTATATTATACTGTTAAGGTTTTAGATATACGCAAGAATCTACAGAAACTCAAACAAATAACCACCAAAAAATGTTTTACTATTATAAATGGAAGTATGTTTTACTATGCACACAGAAAAATGTAGCATTATTTTAAGTTAACAATACAGGGTTCAATTTAAGCATTTATTTGCATGCTAAATTTAACTATTTTTAGCAGTTGAAGCAAGCAAACATATTAAATTTAAACGCTATATGCTTACATCAATACGTAATAATTTATAAATGCTTAAATTTTGGAAAAAATTTACAACAAATAAATTTAATACGCCAAGCATCACCTATATTGATTGAAGTGTGATCGATGTTAACAATGTCAACGTTTTTTAATATATTCTGGTATTATATTAAATAAACAATACTCAATGATAGAATTTAAATTGCACTTTTAATCATTATGGTTGGTTCATATTTTTATTACTTAAATCAAAAATTGTAATAAATTCCATAATGTGATTTTATTTCATTTTTTAAATATGTCAATGTACAATTAATAACACAATGACACATAAAATATGAATAATTTATATACTTATATAGCAATTTGCAATTTGGATAATGGATATATAGAATTTGGGTTCCGAAAATCTTATACATGATTCCGTTATTGTGTTTCACTAACCTACAATATCTGGAGAGACCTGCAACACATATATAAGTGGGCATAGAAGGAAAAGGATGTTGAATTTTAACCTCCAAGCCCTCAATGTCGAAATACCCTATTTAAAAAATATCGGTATAAAACTGAAAAATGTATTATATGCCCTTGACTCAATCATATGACTCAATGAGGATACCAGAATTTTCATTTATATGACAAATATACCCAAACCAAATTCTTTTATACACAAAAGTTAACATTTTCAAAACTCTTTTCCGAAACATAAAACTAATAGATTTTGAAATAACAGAATGTATAATGAGTAAAAATTTAAATATTAGTAGATTTTAAAAATTTATTGGAAATTACAATTCATAACATTTATATATATTTATCATATTTTACAATACCATATTATAATATTTTTTACCGAATTAAATTTCATGTTTAGATCTGCTGCTCATAATACAGCTGATACAACTAAATTCAATCATAAACGTGCTTAATATAAGTTTTTGTAATACTTTGTTTTAGAATTATGATGATCGGATAAAGTTTTAATGCTAACATTAATACGTAAATACTCAAATTCAGCATCATCATTAAAAAAAACAAGAATTACTGATGCTAATAACAAGCATTTGTGTCTTCAAATGATATTAATACTTGGACGTGCTGCTAAAATAATATATTTACAATACTATATTATAATATTTTTTACCGAATTAAATTTCATGTTTAGATCTGCTGCTCATAATACAGCTGATACAACTAAATTCAATCATAAACGTGCTTAATATAAGTTTTTGTAATACTTTGTTTTAGAATTATGATGATCGGATAAAGTTTTAATGCTAACATTAATACGTAAATACTCAAATTCAGCATCATCATTAAAAAAAACAAGAATTACTGATGCTAATAACAAGCATTTGTGTCTTCAAATGATATTAATACTTGGACGTGCTGCTAAAATAATATATTTACAATACTATATTATAATATTTTAATACTTGAATTAAATTTCATGTTTAGGCGTGCTGCTTATAATAAGCATTTTATGATTGCGTTTAGTATTAATACTTTGTATATAATACTTTGTTTTGCAATTATGGCGATTGAATTAAATTTTAATGCTAAACATCAATATCTAAATGCTAAAATCAAGTATTGACATGGTTTTTTTTTATATTTCTCAATTATTTTAAGTGCGTAATACAAGAATTATATTAAAAGAATCAGTCATTCGTGAATTAGCTTCAAATGTGCCAAGCAAATGTTTAAAAAAAGAAATTTTTTTATAATAAAAATTATTAAAAAGTGCATTAAATTACATGTGATTGTTTCGTTTTTCGTGAATAAACTTCAATTATTTTAAAAATAATTATTAAAAATTATTTAAAAAAACTGAGAAAAAACTAATCAAAATAATTAAAAAGTGCATTAAAATACGTGATATAGTTTCGTGAATAAAATTCAATTGTTTAAAAAATAATTATTTAAAATTATTTAAAGAACAATTCAAAAAAATTATAAAAAAGTGATATTTACCAGATATTTACAAATTAATTTATTAAATCTACTTTGGAACTACCAATCTACTTTGGAACTTAATGGTACGTATTTATATATTTGCTAATACAAACACCTGACAAACGACTAAAAAAGTGGTGGAATAGATTGTAAGATAATAGCGCTGTAAAATAAATAAAATGTAAACTTATGTTTTGAACTTAAAAAACTTTTGACTAACCAAAGACCAAATTTAATTTAGCCGAAATAGCTCTTTGCATTGAAATTGCTCGTGATCTTTAGATTCGTGCTGATAGATCTTTAAGTCGCAGGACTATCATATTATTACATTTAAATTTATTCATCACTTGTTTACTATTGTCGATTTGATATCTTATAAATAGCCAATGCCAAATGTTTAATAAGTTTTAGAAGAATTTGTAATATAATCATTGTTTGATTTCGTTTAGGGCAGTAAATCAAAAAAGCAGTTTAAAGATCTTTGGCGTATTTTAAAATTTTGGAACATCAATAAATCTACGTGCTATATTCTATTTCTTAACAATATTAACCGCAGTAATTTAGTTCACGTAACCGAGCAGCAATTAAAAACAATATTTTCTACAGAAAAAATTTCTGAAAGAATCTTATTAAGATTCATTATTAATAAAATTCGAAAGCAAAAACGTTTTTTATCATATAAACAATATAAGCGAATTGCACATTGGATAGATATGCACAACGTTTATTGATAATATTTTAAACATTCAACTTAAAATATTTAGATTAAAAAATGTATAACACCAATGGCAATGATATGGACGAAATTTTTTTTGTGGATCAAAATATTGTATATAATGACCCAAATGCATCAGTAATTGAAAAAAACACTATGGTACTTCTTAATCAATGCGAGCAAGAACAAGTTTTTACCGAGTTAGCATCGACGACTACGATATTAAATAACGTAGAAAATTCAAGAGATGATGAATCTGATGTAAATGAATTGCTTAATTCCTGGAAATTGCGTGATACATCGTTACAGCGATTACGTGGTAGGTGGAGGTTTTCTCTATTTCAATTTCTTATTTCATCATACATACAATTTTTCATATATTATTATTTGTGTTTTTGCCACTTATACAAAATTATAACGGACCGGATATTTCACCATTATTTAGAATTAAATTTGACTGAATTTCATTTATTATACATGAATAAAGACGACATAAACGAAATATTTCCGATTAATAAACTAAACGAAAGAATTGAATTTAGAGAAGCTCTAATTCGGTGGAAAAAGAATAGGGGTGGTGTTCAGGTAATGAAATGTTTTGACATTTATAATTTGAATAATTAATTTTAAGATACTTATAGGTAACTGATTACGAACAAGAAAATGATACCTCAAACGACGAAACTGCAAATACAATCAAACGGCAAATGCCAATTTCCGGGAAAGCCGATTTAAATATAGTAATTTCTTTGCAACACGGTCCAATATATTTTTCTTGATGCTTATAAAATATAGATGTTTTCTCCAATTATAGGAATTAAAAACAATATTGGAAAACAGTGCCAAAGGGCGTTTAATATTGCATGACTATCTTGCAAAAAAATATCTGAATGAATATTACAAAACTGATATAATGGATATAATAATTGATTTCTTTATAACAAACAAAGTTAATATGAATATTAAAACGATCGAGTTTTATGCAAAAGAAATTGCAACGGTATTTCCAACTGAAAAACAGGTATATTTTTTGAGAATAATGTATATGGAACACATTTTTGACAAACTTAGGCTCTATATATGATTTTATTTCTTTAAATATAAGGGTACGTACTATACACCACGCATAAATAATAGACAACCAGGAGGACTTTTATACAATAAATGGAGAAACAAAGTTCGCAGACTGCGTGTTGTTGGAATAAAAAGTCCTTCTAAAAAATCGACTGCAAGTAACAGTACTTGTTCTACAACAACCCATTATTCAAGTATTACAGCTGATAATTCTGAGTCTAAAAGAAATATAATAAGTTAGTTTTTTGTTTTATATTTAGATCACTACGAATTCTACTAAATGATACTAATATTATAATTTACAAATATTTCATACTAATATGTTTCAGCACAAGAAGAATACGAAATAATAAAATCATGTTTAAAATATGATCATATTGATAAACCTTGGGGCGAAATATGTCAAAAATATAACAACAGCGTCGGAAGAAGAATTCGGGATTATTATAATTTACCTTTTGAAAAAATTATTGAGGATTGGCCGCTATTAAAAGGTTACAACTCTAGTTCATTCGTAAGTATATCTGTAATATGTTTATTTATTTATTTTATATTTTTATTTAAATTAAAATATTAGTAATATTATTTGCTATTTTTAGGTTGACCTCGATTTTGAATATTTATATCCAAATAAAGGAAGTAAATTATTTGTGAATTGGGACAAATTTTTGAAATCAATCCCAAATGTTTATCAAAGCGAATTAAAAGGGGCAGCAAAGGTTGTATATGACAATCTTAGCAATGATTGCAACGAAGGTATAATAAAATTGTTTATTATTACTAAAAAAAAGTACTAAAATAAACTAAAATATTATTATTACTTCAACAGATTCAAGGAATTATGTGTTACTAAATCTGCTGCACACTGTTTTAAAACCCTCGGCTAAAGTCAAGTTACCTACAGATTTAAATAAAAAATCGTTTTGGAAAATTTCAATCCAAGATAGTCAAGAAAGCCATACTACCCACTTGAAGTGCGTAAATGATTTAGAAAGAATCATTCAATCTAAAATAGATGTATCATACAATACGAAAAAAAAACTACAACCATTCATTATAATCATAGGACCGACGATTTTTGAAATCACCACGATATATGTATATATGGTGGGAATTTATATAAAACTTCCAAACTACCTTAAAGCAGTGGATTATTGCTTCAAAATTTTTCACATTTTTAATTTCGATTACTCGAAAGAATGTGAACAAATTTGGGCATTTATACAAACATACCTCTATGACATTTCTATTTCACCGGATAAAGTTAATCCAAGGATAACAAATTTTATTTCCCGATTGAATTAATAAGTTATATCAGTTAGCAATATTTCATAATTGGTATTCTGAAAAAAATTGGTATCAAATTTCAAAATAGCAATTTCTGGCATAACAACATTGGTAAAAATATTTTGATTATAGAAAGGCACAAAATGTGTTGCCTTGAATTTATTTATTAAAATTAATTTTGAATTTCATTATTTTAGTAAGAAATTTTGTTTTATGTTATGTATAACTATTATTTTTAGATTAGAATTTTTCTAAATACAATTTTTTCATAATGTACTCGTGCAGTACATGTAGTACGTTATTGACGACAATTGACGATTTAATAAATCATATAAAGTACATTCATGGAAAGAACATCAATCAATACAAATGCATGCAAAATAATTGCCCTCAATCATTTACTACTTTAAACGTATTTAAAAGACATTTAAAGACAAAACATTTGATTAAACATGTAGTTGACTGTGAAATTTCCGAATGCAATAGAGCGCAAGTGGGAAATGATGACAATGCAATAAGTATTACCCGAGTAGTAAAAGAAGATGATATAAAATCAAACAGCGCTGAGGTTAGTGAATCGGTTACAAATCTTATTGATTCTATGAGCATTAAGGATGATATTGAAAATTCAGTAATTCGATTTATTTTGGATTTACACAATCATAATAATTTCACAAGGAAAGATGTTTTATTTGTAAAAAATAGTATGTCAACTACAATTTTATTAGAATTTAACAAATTATTAAATGTCTTTAAAGTATTGGCCCCTTCAACATCACAAACATTTGAAAATACCATTCAAGAAATTCAGAATTTAATACAAAATCCATTTCATCTCGTTGAAACTGAACATAATTTTTTTAACTATTTAAAAAATAAAGATTTATTTGCTTACCCAAAAGTATATACCATAAACAGTGATATTAGTGAAAAGGTTTTATCTGGTTTACCTGTTCTTGATGAGGTAAATATAACTGTGACTTTATCTCAAATTAAATTCCAGCTCAGAAAATATCTGGAATCAAAAGGTGTGTATGACACTATTATGAATAATACTGAGAGGTTATATGAGTCACAAAGTCTAAATCATTTTATAAATGGAGATATATGGAAAAGAAAATTAGATGATTTTAAAGAAAAAACTGTAATACCTTTATTTTTATATGTTGACGATTTCGGTGTAAATAATCCACTCGGTCCGCACTCGAAGTCCATTTGTGCAGTATATTATAGTATTGCCACCATTCCAAATTATTACCAGTCACAATTAGATCATATATTTGTTGCTGCATTCCTTAATACAGAGGATTTAAAAAATAATTCTCAATCTGCAATTTTTCATCCGTTAATTAAGGAGCTTACCGAACTTGAAACAGAGGGCCTTACAATTAATATCGAAGGAACAACACATCATGTGCATTTTGCGTTATCATTAATTCTTGGAGACAACCTTGCACTAAATGCAATTCTTGGATATTCTCAATCCTTTAATGCACAATATTATTGTAGAATGTGTAAGCGATCAATTGGGGAAATGAAGCATGACACAGAGGAATATCCAAATGCTATTAGAAATAAAACGAATTATGACGAAGATGTAGCTATTACAGATGTTAAAAAACGCTTAAAACAGACAGGTATTAAAGAAATATCTATATTCAATGAGATTCCCTATTTTCATGTTACCGGTAATTGGTCTTTTGATATCATGCACGACATTCTGGAAGGAATTTGTCATTATGGCCTTAGTCATTCATTACATAATTTTATATATAATGATCATCTTTTTACAATAGAAACTTTTAATGATCGAAAACAAATGTTCCCATATGGCGAAATTGAAATATCACACCGAGGAAATCCGGTTCATATCGACCACATTAAAAATCATCGTTTTAAAATGACTGCTAGGGAGATGCTCACGTTTATACATTTTATAACCTTAATGATACAGGATCTGGTTCCGAAATGTAATAAAACTTGGAAGTATTTATTAAATTTGGTTGACCTTGTGGATATGGCATTATTGCCAAAATATGAATCATTCCATCTTATAGAACTGCAAGATTTGATCAGAAGCCATAATTTATTATATCAGCAAATTTTTAAAGATAGTCTCAAGCCGAAGCATCATTTTCTTGTGCATTATCCCACAGCAATTAGAATGTCAGGTCCGATAAAACAACTATGGTCAATGAGATTTGAAGCCAAACATCAAGAAATTAAGAGCTATGCAAAGAATACTAATTCTAGACGAAATATCCCACTTACTTTATCTATTAAATCAGCATTAAAATTTTCTCAGTTAATTTCAAAACCAACTATATTAAAATCGGAAATACTCAATGACAACAATTGGAAAGAAACAACCATTAAGCTTTATATAGAAAAACTGTTAAGCAATGAATTACTGAGTAGTTCCGAAAAAATATTATCACGATCTTCTATAATTTATAGGGGTAAGATGTATAAAAAGAGTTTTTTTATTTACATGGAAAGCAACACTTTGTACGAAATATTAGAAATTTTGCTGCAGGGTAATCATATTTATTTGTTGTTGCAGCACAATGAAATTCAAAAGTTTGATAATCATTCCAGGTCTTACATTATAAATAACAAGTGTACTATCTATTCCATATTTAATTTAAAAAACCTTAAATATCCCCCGATACATACTTATGCATTGCCGGATGGAAAAATTGTATTTCGAAAAAAGCATTTTTGAATTATTGTGATATAAGAATTTATAGACATTTTAGTCTATTATTTTTATAATTCATTATTTAAAATTAATATATATAATTAATAAAAAGATAAATGAATTACAATATATAATTAATATTATAATTAGAATTAAAAACTTATAATTAATGTAATTTATAATTAAAACCTTTTTCATTATTATTTATTTTTTTATATAATTTTTTATATAATAATAATTTTAATAATTTTATAATAATAATAACCGTTAATTTATGAATTATTAATTATAATTAATAAAAAAAATGAAAATATTATAAATGAAATCAAAATACGAACTTTTTTTTGTTAATTACCCTAAATTTAGATTCCCTGAATTTGGCGATGTTCAGCATCTTTTTAAATATAAATGTTTGGATTGAGCATTTATTTCTGGACCAAAATACTTAAAATTAAGTACAAAATACTTAAAGTAAGGTGTATTTTTAGTATAATATGTCACTTATATTAAGCATTCTGTGCATTCAAATCTGTAACAAAATTAACTAATTATAAGAATAAAGTACTTAAAATGATTAATAAATGCTTGATAATACATCAGTATTAAAATGCTCGAATTTTGTGTAGAATGCTACAAATGATAGTTATTATGCTTAAATCGAGTAACGTACTCTTGCTTTAGCATTGTGATGCTAGATTTAAACTTTTCCATCCCTAACTACCATCATACTAATAATAAGCACTGTTGATTAATCGCAGTATTATTGAATTTCATTCAAACCAAGCATTTAGCATGATTAATAAGCATGCGGATACTAGGTTGAGAATAAAGCATTCAGATGCTTAAAAAATTATAAATTTTCATACAAATTTAGCATTTATTTTTCTGTGTGTGGAGTATATACATTTATACATATATAAATTTCGATTGCGATTCGGTTGTATTTTATAAACAATATATATATATATATAAATAACAGTTCTATATCATATATATATACATATATAAATATCTTGAGATGGTAATATCTATACTTCAAAGCAAAATAAGATGTATATATGGAAAGGAAAACAGGAAGATAATTGTAAAATTGTTGGGTATATATTTGTAAGTATTATATTGATGTATATATATATGTATGTATATGTGTACTATTGGGATTGAAAATTTAATTATATTTAATTCCATCCGCGTCTGTTTTATAAAATATTATATCTATGTATTTAAATGCACATATATAAAAATGTATTTATTATATATATATTATTAAATATCATGAACAAACACTTATTTAATCTTATATATATATAAGATAATGTATAACATTTTTTTTGTTTTTGAAATTTTCAAATTTTAATCAAATATCTAGAGAGCTTTAAATGTATATATTATATATATATATATAGACCGATTATACATATAGATATTTAGCTATAGAAAGAAACGAAATGGAATAATACTTTATATATATATATTGCAAAAATTTTTTGAATTGAATTACGAGTGAAATCGGCGTAATATACATAGCTAAAAAAAAGAAATAATAACATTTTCAATTATGAGTTTTATTTAAATTAAAAAAAAATACAATAATATATATATTTTGTAAACAATTTTTTATATCTATATTGGAATTGAAATTCTTAAATTCATTCCGTTGTTTCATAGATTATTTAATATATACATTTTAATAATAAAAACATTATATCAATTATAACATATATATAACATATTTGACTTTTTTTTCATGGAATGATCTTATAATCACAGTAAAAGTTTAATAAAATATGTTATTATTCTTTACTATACATAAATATGGAATCTTTATTAAACGAAAGGATATTGATAATACTTTAAGTATATAGTGCATCACCCATACGAAACTTTGGGTAGCTAAATTTCCCGCGTGGTCGCGTTTGACCATAAATGATGAAAAGTGTCAAAAACAGCAACAAATTTTAAGAAAAGTACATCATGCAGATTCAGCTATAATAATGTTAGAATAATTGGAATAAATGATTCCAGAAGGGAATAATGTTGAAAAAAATTATTTTTCATGTGAATACAGGAACTATATCGAACCACCCTCGCAGTATACAATATAATTTCAATAAAATCTTAAAATCGAATAATGCAATATATGTATATTTGTTCAAATTACTTAATATTTACTATAGTATATATATAAACAGAAAAAAACATATATCTGTATTGATATTTTTAATTTTTATTTTTATTTATATTATAAATATATAGTTTCTAATTATATATAAATTAAAATCAAACGTATACACATATGCAGAAAATATACAAGTATAAGATTTCAATGAAGGACAATTATAATATTTGTCAATCTCACCTTATAATAATACCAATCCAATAATATTGTTTGTATTAAATTATTTATTATAGGTATTTTAATGAAAATCCATACACAAAATGTATTAATTCATAATTCAATTACTGCAATTTCCATCCCATATATATAAAATATATAACATCATATATATCGGAAATTTACAAATATTTATAAAACCAGCGATTGTGTTTATTATTTAATGACGATTGCCTATACGCTCTGCTATATAGTTAATATTTTTGAAAACTAAATGTCATATTTAGTGGGTATATTATAAATTCTTTCCATAGGGTATTATAAGCGTCGTTTATTATATAAGAATTCATTATGCAATTGAATTAAAATATATACATACATATATATATATAGAAAATAAAGAAACAACTGATATTAAATTTAATTCCAAGAAATAGAATATTTTTAAATTATTGATTTCCATTATATTCATTCCGTATATAAAAAAAACATCTATATACCATACAATATGCGATGATGATGAAATGTCAATGTCATTATTTTTAATATATACATAATAATATATAAAATTTATGCCGATATAATAATAATAATAATGTAAAATATTTTGTCATCAAAATTTAACATTTACATAAATAAATCTGTCTCTTTACTTTAAAAGTTTATATACAGATATATATCTGTATTTATAGCCTGTACTATATATAGAAAAATTGTTGTAATGTAAATATTTATTAAATAAAATATAATTAATTCATATTTGTGGTGAGTTGGTTTTTTTTTTAATACGAAAATTTTTTTTTTTTAGAAATATCTGCAAATAAGAACGTTTATTATATTTATAAATATCGATAAATTTATCATTTGTTTATGTGTATATATAGAAAATTAATGCTATACGATTTTTGATGTTTTATTTTTTGTAATATTTTACGTGGTTTTTTATTCTTTTTTGAAATAAATCATCAATTTTTATAAATGTATTTTGTATTTTGTTTTTCAAAAAGCACTTTTGTTTACTAAATTTTGTTGCTCATACATTATTCAATTTTAAATTCTATAATATAAAATATTCTATTCTAAATAAATCCATGATATTTTCTTTAACAAAAAATTAAGAAGAAAAAAAAAACTCTATTCAAAAAACACCTCCAACCTCCTCATTAACATTATACCATGTTTGTGGTTCAATTGTTTTGTTGTACATACGAAAGTTGATGTGTACAAGTACATAAAAATATTATTATTTCTCTAGGCGAAGTTCAAGGTAGTTTACGAATATTTTGTTTTTTTTTTATTATTATTTATTTAATTTTTTTTTCTCAAAGTAATTATTAATTGTAATAGAATGTATAATAAAAAAAAAATATAATAATTTTTTTCTAATACATATACTTAAAAATGTATTCTTTTTCGTAAATGAAGAACAAGTTTTATATTTTATTTTTTTGCTCTGCGAAACTGAAGAAATCTTATATATCAAGTATACATAAACCCTAAATATCTTTCTGTAAGAATGTTTTTAAATTTAGAATAGATTATTATATGTATATATTCTAAAATATATTACATCCATCTTGATGATGATGAATAGACAAAAAAAAAATAATCGCATATTTATTATAAAAATGATGTAATAATTCATCAAATATATTAAAAAATGAAAAATGGAGAGGTTAAATATATCTTTTTGATGTTTATATTATACCTATATATTTAAATGTATACAGTACATTTATATTTACAATATATATTTGATTTGTATATACACAGATTTATTTTGAAGTTGTCTGTAACCGCTTTTTTAATTATTAATCAAAAACCAAATAATAATCTTAATAATAAATTTGAAAAAAAAAAATGTTTCATGTTTTCAGTATAATGGAATTCAAATAAATTAAGAATTTTATTTTGGAATTTGGCAATTCTTATTTGAAACTTATCAGTCGATAGAACAAAACAATAGTATAGAGATTTTGGGTTAAAATTAAACTATAGAATTAGAAAAATGTAAATCTATTCCTAAAATGAATTTTGTTATATTACGTTAGAATTAATATAAATATCGATTTTGTGACTACACAAAAGTGCGATTATCTAAACGAAACAATTAAAAACCTATACACACAAAATTTAAGTATCATAAGAAGATATAATAAAACTAAAATGAAAAAATAAAACTTTACATTATATTTAAAAAACAAAAATAAATACATCATTACAATTTACTATTTTACGCATCGAACACGTGAAGTGAAATTATCATCAATCAAACATAATTTTAGGTATATAAGTTCAAATAATTTAAATAAATTAGACTTAAGCGTATATACATAGTTATATATATGTATATTAAAAAAAAGGTATATATACAAAAAATCTACGTTGGTCCAACAATACACACATAGACAAGGTTATATTTAATGATTTGGTGTATACATAATTTAATTTTTTTTTGTTTTTCATGGTACTTCTAATCACATAATATATAAAATACCATTAAAAATTATATAAGTATGATTATTTCCTTATTCTAATTAATTAATTAATTATTATGAATCCGTTGTGTGTTGAGGTTTTCATTTTTTAAAACTCAAGAAGAGTGTGGTGTGATAACAAACACCTTATATAATTATAATAATACTTGTTATGCGTATACTAATATATTATATATATAAATAAGTAATTAAATTTAATGTAAAAATTGAGCACTATTTGGAAAAAATTATATACAATTTTTTTTTCTGTTGTTTTTGTCATTAAAATGCTTATATATTAAAAAAAATTTATGTTAAATACGACGGTGGTGCGCAAGCATAATTAAATAATTGATATAATTATTATATTATACAATAAATCTTACTGCTATATAGTGTTTATGTATTTAAGTATTCTTATACATATAGATACGCACTAAACGACATCATTACCAGTCTAAATATGGAAATAAAAATGGTCATAAAAACATAAAATAAATTTTTTTTCTTTTCATATATCAAAAAAGTTTACAATTAATATAAATGTTTTAAAAATAAATTATGTTACGTGCACATATTTTATGTTTAATTAAATTAGAACAGAATGCTTTTTTTTTGATATTTTTTGTTTTTATTCAGACTATAAAGAGAGCTATATATATATATAATCTATAATAGATATTATACGTAGAGTATTTTGAATCGTTTTTTTTGTATATATTAGGTTGTCGAAAAAGTATTGATAATTTTTATAAATAGATGTCATTATAATTGAATATTTCAAGTAGTACTAATCTGATCAGGTAACAATAACATATGTTCGAAAGATGACATTTCGTAGATAAAAAAAAAAAAATTAAATTTAAAAGTTGTGGTGCATTAAAGATGAGCGAAATTAGTGAAAAAATTCGATACATTTTACAATTTTATTATGAAAAAGGTGAAAATGCAACGCAGGCACATGAACAAATTTGTGCAGTTTACGGTGAAGGAACTTTATCAAAATTAACAGCCTATAGATGGTTTGCTCGATTTCGTTCCGGTAATTTTGATGTCAAAGATGCAAGTCGTTATGGTCGACCAATCACTGAAAAAGTCGATGAAATCATATCAAAAATTGAAGAAAATCGACACGTAAGCAGTCATGATATCGCTAAAGAACTAAACATCCATCACCAAACAGTTTTAAACCATTTGACAAAGGCTGGATACAAGAAAAAGCTCGATGTTTGGGTACCACATGAATTAACACAAAACAATTTAATGAACCGAATTTCCATTTGCGAAACGCTGTTTAAAAGGAACAAAATCGAGTCATTTTTAAAGTGAATGATTACAGGTGATGAAAAATGGATCACATACGATAATAATGTTCGAAAAAGATCGTGGTCCAAGAAGGGTGAAGCTCCTAAAACAGTAGCAAAACCTGGATTAACACCAAGAAAGGTAATGCTGTCTGTTTGGTGGGATTGGAAAGGAATCGTTCATTATGAATTACTAGCACCCGGTCAAACCATTGATTCCGATCTCTATTGTCAACAATTAACAAGATTGAAGCACGAGATTAAAAAAAACGTCCAGAATTAATCAATCGAAAGGGTGTTGTGTTCCATCATGACAACGCCAGACCACACACATCTTTGATGACTCGGCAGAAACTGAGAGAGTTTGGCTGGGAAGTTTTAATGCATCCAACATATAGCCCGGACCTTGCACCTTGAGATTATCATTTGTTCCGGTCTCTGCAGAACTCCCTTAATGGTTTAAAATTAAATTCCGCAGAGGACTGCAAAATGCACTTGGATCAGTTTTTTGCCCAGAAAACACAGAAGTTCTACAGTGATGGGATAATGTCTTTACCAGAAAAATGGCAAAGGGTCATCGATCAAAACGGCGCATATTTGGTTTAATAAAGTTCATTTGAAATATATAAAAAAATCGTTTGAATTTTGTAAAAAAAATTATCAATACTTTTTAGACAACCTAATATATACAATTAATGTATTATATATAGAATTTGTATATATAGCTACATAGATACATAGATATAAATAAGTCATTAAATAAATTGTTACCGTTTATATATAGTTCATGATTTATTTAGATATATTTATAATAACAAAACATACAAAAAACGAATAAATAAAAAACAGTTTTTTTATTATGGACATTTTTGTAAATTTACTTTAGCAAAATTATATTATTATTATTATTTTATTGACATAATTTCATTTTCTCCATATATACATTTAATTGAATAAGTTTATATTTATATAAATTTTGCAATTATATGCATTTATATTTTTTTTTAATATATTTACGAATAGGTATCTAATTTATATATTATCAACATATATATGATTAAGCAATTTTGATTGTTATTGAACATATATATATATTATATTATATTAGTTTATAAATGTAGAAAAAAAAGGTTTCAACAAGAAAATGTATGTGAAAAAATCAATATATATGGTAATGTTTAAAGAAAACTCCCACGTAATTATAAATATTTAGAAAAAAAAAATAAATAATAATATAACATTTTCGCAATATTGTCAATAAAAATAAATGTACATATAGTAATAATAATAATAGATTTATTGATTGTGCCGGTAAAACATTTCTTAACCCAGATTTATTGGTTTAATGTACTTTTTTTGATCTAATATTCTTAAATAAGTGACCAAGCGCGGGTGATAACCAATTATTTTATACTAAAGGTTTTTCATCATATATAAAAAATTCAATTATAATCATTGCGCCTTGTGGATGAAAGATAAAAAGTTCTAAAACACTATATCATAAAATAATATTTAAAACCAAATTATGAATTAATTATTTTCATCATACTAACGAATAATCAACTGATGCTATTATAATAAAGCCTAAATATTTACGTTTATATAAAATCTTATATTCGATTATCATACAATTGATTATTTCAATATAACTTTTATCATTATTTTGTATACCTGCCAAAAAAAAAATTAAAAATTATCATATTTGCAATAAAGCATCAATGTAAAAAATGATTAATTTAACAAAATCGTCATTCATATGAATTAATATTTAAAATATATCTATAATAATAAAGTTAAAAATACGTGACATAAGTTTTAAATCAGTTTTGTTTTTTTTTTATTTTTGCACACTTATTCATTTATTAGTGGCAATATATATGATGTAGTAACTAAAGTGTGATAATAACAAATATTAATATATATAATAATTATTATAATTACATAATAAATATATAATAACTTAATCGAAAGCAGGTTTAGTTCATTAAAAAGTTTATGAAATTAAAAAAAAAAATTCCATAACAATAAGTACTCTTATATATGTAAATATATATATATATGAATCAATATATATAGTCACATTTAGAAGTGGCAGTCTTTAAAAAGCATTGCACATTCCAAGAGATTGTGGTATATATATAGCTAATAAAAAATAAAATGTTTACAACAATTAATCTTTTATAAATCAATATCCTAAAAAAAGGTTATTGAAAAACCAAACAATGCAAAATCTTACAATAATTGTGAAAAACATTGAGTAGTTCATGAGTTTAGTTAATATCTGTAATGGAAGCGAAATGATATATGATAATGATATGAAAAAAATATATATGGGTTTTTTTCCAAATACAATTTTTTTGATCAATATGTTTAAAATTATAAAAAAAAAGAAGATTTACATGAGCTAAAATAATTAATAGATATATGATAATAAGTTAATAAACTATTATATATATTTTTTATAAGAAAAAAATAATTAGAAAGTTTTAATTTTTTTTATTGAACAACTCACATACTCGTTTTGGTTTTTTTTTTCATTATAAGCTCACGTGAATAAATTCATCACCACATATGAGAATAATAATATAAAATAAACAACAAAATAATATACCAATTTATTTGATTAGTCATCAAAAATATATTTTAAAATCAGCTGCAGCATCACATCGCGCGTATATTATCATATTCATTCATATATTGATATAATTAATTTTATTTCATTTACGCGTGGTTTGTTTACGTTACTGTATTATTATATATGTGCAAAATATCATATATTTAGGCTGTGGTTTACGGTAATGTACCATTTATTATTATTATTCTGCGAATATATACGCACATATATAAATTTATTGTGCAGGTAATTTTTTATTTAATATTTTTATGGCTATATATTTTTTAAATTGTAAGTAATAATGAGTAATCTCTATCGCTGGGGATTCCATAATTACCTTGAAATTTTATAATAAATATAATATTTTGTTTGGCTATAAATTAAAATCTATTTATACGACATATATGACAATGTGTCAAGAAAATATACGATATTCTTCATATAGGTTTTCATGAATTATATAATTTAATGAATTATGTAAATATAATTTGATTAAAGAATATGAAATTTTATGATAAATATAAAATATCAATAAAAAAAAAGAGTTTTTTACCTAAATAATAAAATTAATAATATATGTAATAAAAACATGTATTCAATTTTTTATTCATCAATGAAACAAAAATCGATCAGTTTAAAAACTATTTTATATAATTAAATCGTATCGATATTTATGAATTATTCAATGCACATATACTATATTAATTTTTTTTATAGAAATGTGTATATTATATAGTATACCTCTATATTATTGCCTTCCATATGTAAATAACAAAAAATAAAAAATGTCATATATAGAAACACAATAAATACTGATTTGATTGTATTTAATTGATATAGAGATATAATATATGAAGAGTTGAAATTCATCTATAAAGGATTCATTCAAATACAAAATCTATGTATAATATTAGTTAAAAACGGATATTTAAACAAAATTTGATAAATATACAATTTTGTCAATCATTAACTTTTATAAATAAATTCAACCATGATATATATCTGATATAAATAGTATGTGCAAATGTATAGCCCATTGACATTTTACATTTCTATACATATGTAGCAATATTCGCAAATTAGAACACGAATCGAATATTCAAATGTATATTGTCCATATTTATTATATACTTTAGTTACGGTGATGTCCAAAAAATATCAATGAGTTTGCAAGAAAAAATTAATATAAATGAAGAATATTTACCTTATATTTCATTCAATTTGCCGATATTTGTTTAAATGAAAGAATAAAAAATATTTTTTAGTTAAAATATCTTTAATAATTATTATTTATTATGTTTCAAAAATTGGTTTATTTTTCTTTTGCTGTCATCATAACATACGTAAAGAAATTTCTTTGTTGCAGTATAATTCGAGTGCGATCTTTTAATTGAAAAACAGAAATATGGGTTTACAAAAGCAATTTGTTATATAAAAAAAGACTTCCTCATTTATATTATATAAATGTAATCTTGTGATCTCATATAATATGTATGTGCGTATACTTGATTTTGATTGTTCATGGGGTTTTTTTCTTTCGTTTGATTGAAATATTTTATATGATTCGTAATGATTATCATATATGGTATTCAAAAATGTGACATTGTTATTTTATTTTTTAGGAACACAACTGTATATAATATAAATGCAGGTTTGTAATATAATTATATATATATACGATCTCAGCATCACTCGTAAATATATACAGAATACAGATATACGTAACACGTTTATACAATTCCAATTTCCATAACGATATGTGCAATTGATTGGATGGATATATTTATATATACGTATTTACTATATATGTACATATAAACGGATATTGATTTTAATCTATGAATTTATCTCAATATGTACAAATATATATAGTATGTATTTATCGGTATTCTATTATTTTATTCTAAATAGTTTCATGGGAGATATATAGCGAGGTGTTTGAAAACGCAGGTAGTATATAGTTAGATAGGTTATATATAAATAAAATGTATTCTTTATAGCTTTAAAATTTTTAATTCAGATATATAATTCGTCTTACTCTTCAATATCCTGTGGTATAAATAAACTGGGACTTTGTGGTGTAGTTGATAAAAACACCAACATAAAAGTCTTACAGAATTTGGGGGTTTGAATCCTACCCAAAGACATAAAATATGTTTTGGGTTTTTCGGTTATTTTCAAATCAGAATTTTCATATAGAGTTACATATTTTCTTTTGCGCCGTTTGTCGTCACGCTAATTACCGACGTTGTCGATATTCAAAAGATAAGATATTAAAAATTAATGTATAAGAACATTTTATTCGGAAAATGTCAAAACATCTCAATATATCATACATTAATTTAGATTAAAATTTAAATAAAGTATTTACATCAGAATATAATTCCATGTTAATTCCTCTAAAAGACATTTGCCGCGCATGTATATCATAAAAAGAGCGGATGGACAAAAATCCGGTTCGATATGAAACAGATTGTATATTTTTATTTTAATCGAATAATTGTATCATAATTGACCAACAAGTACATATTTATATATAGTATATATGTAAAGTTATAAATGACAATTGTATAATATAGATAGAGTTTAACATATATCGGCTCGTTCATATTCGTGGCATATATATAATACAGATAACATTTATAACAATTAATATAATCCATTTATAATTTATAGTCATATATGGGAAATATATATTCATGAGGGAAAATCGAACAATATACACGCTTCTACTAGAGATTATATGAATTATTTTCCATACGCATATATATTATTGATATTTTATTATCTATATTGATAAATTGAAACGTGGACACGTGTATATATATGATTTAAATTATTTATTAACTATATACATACATATTTTCAGATTGGTAAATATGATGTTTAATTAAATTATTATCACATATATCGTGATTGCAGTGTTAAATACAAAAAACAAAAAATATTATGCGGAGTGATAAATTATTGTTTATATTTTTGCATCGATTTTCTATTTATTTTTACGTGTACGCTTAAAATGTTAACATAATTGTATTATATAATATTTTCACGTAATATTTGGTTTATTTAAATGATTGAACATATTAGTAGATTGTTTTCATAGAGCTTTTCTATATGTTAGTATAATTTAGTTGTTTTTCGTGTAAAAATAAATTAAAAAATCTATAATCCTAATGTTTTTCTTCTTTGGAATTTCGATTGATTTTATACAAGCGTAAAAGAAATTATTTTTTAATCAGTATCAATATAATAATTCTATTCCTATATCATTAATACATTTTATAGAAATAAGTGGGATGACGTTTTAAAGATAAATTTCAATTAATATATATTTTATTTCCATGTATAATTAAATTTATTTATTTTCATATATTTATTATTAATATTTCCTTTACTTTAACATAAAACAAATGCAATTTTAATTCAATATCAATTCTATATATAAATTAATAATTTTTATTAATCAAAACAGATTCATTTAGATATTGAAATAAAATATATATATTAATTAAATTATTATTATCATATATAATTTTATTTACAAACGATTTTTTATTAATCATTTACACTTAAATAATATATTTATATACAATATATAGATATATTTGAAATGAGATTTAATAAATTATGATGGAATAATAATTATTGTATTTTTTTTATTGATTTTCACTTGACAACCGACGATTGGTTTTAGCGTCCAACCATATAGCATTTCCAGTTATTGCTTTTATAATTAGTTGTTAAATATATGCAACTTTGTGCTCAAAAGTTCAGATTCAAAACATATTTTAGGTCTTCAGTAGGTTGGCGGTTTTAGCAACTATACCACAGAACCAATTGGTTTATTAATTGTATATCAATATAAATATGATGATATATATTTATTGATTATATTATTCATTTATAAAATATAGCTAATGTAGCAATGAAAAAATTTTATTATATACAAAATAGACTATATATTATAACTATATATATACATTCAAAATTAAATCTACGATTCGTTTTGAGAATATTGCGAATAGTATATATTAAATATATAGGCAGGTAGTTAAATTAATTTCCTTATATTTTTATTATTTTTAATAAAATATAAATACAATAAAATTATATAATTTATAAATGCAAATTCTCAGATCATATATATATATATATATATATATATAGAACAGAATATAATTGTAACAAATTTGTTTAAATACAAATAGCTGCGGTGTTATAATGTGCGGTGATTCAATGTCATCAAGTTATTATTATTATTATTATTATAAGATGTCTTGTTAAAATATTCTTTGTTTTTTTTTTCTTCAACATTAGGTGAACAAATTAAATTTACCCACATATCGAAAAATCACTTGGAAAATGCTGATGCAAAGAGAATAATGAAAAGGATTTTTCCATCGAATATTTATAGTTACTGTGGAAATGAAAATGGATTTATTATGAGAATGTTATAAGGTTAATGAGGTTGAGTAAAGCCTGAGGTTGAATAAAGCCTGGTAAAGCGAAATATTAATAAAATGAAATAATAAAAACAAAAACAAAATTGGGTATTTTCAATTTGTTAAATTAATAAAACAAATAAATTAATATATTTATGTGGTTTTTCACATTTTTATATACATACATATATAAAATTTGTAGTTTTAAGCGAAAAATATTTGTATTTATTTTTTTATCTTTGCGGTTAATTTAAATTCGGTTTTAAATTTATTAAATAAAACCAACAAACAAACAGGTTGATTTATATAACAAACATTTTTTTTATTTCATTTTTTTTGCGATAATTACCCGACAAAATGAAGAATGTAATATTAAATATGATTTTATTACGCGAGATTGAAGTCTAAAAAAATTGTATAAATTTGTATAAAATTATATATAAATAATTTTTCAATAGATATATATATAAATAAAATAAGACATTGTGCAATTATTTTATTTTTTAATAATTTAAATTATAATGCTAATTTATTTTATGTATGTACATATTAAAAGTTTATATAGGCATTACCATACTTGACCCGTGTTGGAATTTTGCAGGTCATTTGAATGAATAAATGAAACTATTCGATTGTATAAATAGCACTCACGCAATATAAAATTTATTTAATATTAATGATATGTATATTAATAACATAAATAAGGAAAAATCTAATTGAAAGATATATAGCGATAATAAGAATTGACGTATGACTATAGTACAAGAATTATAATATTAAGAATATACTATGAAGTTTTAAACTCGAAAATTAATTTGGTATGAGTTTTGTTATTAATTAATTAGTTTTTTTTTAGATATTTGGGAACAAAAATCTTTAAAATCTTGAATATTTTCTTTGACCCATATATATAAATATAACCCAGATATAATTATTTATGATATCGCTTTTGTAATTCGTCATTTTGGTTTTGACTTTTGAATATTAAATAAAAAAATCACCCGCGTATGAATGCAAAAAGATGAATTTTATTTTAAAAAATATATTAATTTAATTGAAGTATTACTATCTTTTATGCATATTATGATATTTGCAAGTTATAAAATTAACATATATCAAACAACAAACTGAACAATATATATGTATATATATAAATATATATGTTGAGAACTCAATGTCGTCGTGTCTTGTTTAATTTAATTATAATATTTGTAAAAAAAACCAATTTATTCACGTATATACACATAATGAATATATACCTTACCTCTATTCTTTGTGCAATTTATTCTTTTTATATATAATAATTTAAGAATAATAATGTATATAGTATGTTATATGCAAATATGTAAATTTTTATTTAGATAATATTTCGCAGTGTTTCATTTCATTTTGCACATAGTTATTTCATTATGTGTACATATGAATATGCATTAATTATTGTATATGTAGTACCCGTACATATATATATTTTACTAACATATATATATATCAAATATTTCTTTTTAATCCAAGGTAAACATGAATTGAAATGGTTATAACTATAGTATATAAGCGAATAATATATGGATAGAATATTATAAGCATTAACAATTTATGACAAATCATATAAAAATATTATATATTAAATTAAATCGAAGATATAAATATTTATTGATATATATCATTTATATATATTTATTTATTTACGGATAAAATTATATTCTATCAATTTGTATAATTATTATTATTATTATATTATTAGAATATTTATATAACAAAATTATATTAATTTATAATTAAAATAGTTTCGAAATATATAAAACATTAACTATGGTATTTATATATTACAATACAAAAAAAAAGACAAATGTTAAGTATACCATTTTTTTTCTTTCAACAAATCTTACAAAATAAATTACACATATACTTTAATATATAATTTATGGGGAGATGCAGGTCCATGGTAAATGACTGTATATAATTACATATAGGGTTTATAATTTAAAGCGTATAATTTATAAAAAATTTTATCATTAAATTTGTTGAAATAATAAATAATTTTATGAATGGAAAATATACGGTTTCTTTAAACTATCTCTAAATGTATATTTTTTATTCGCAAATTAGTAGTTATTCAAAACATCTATAGCTTTTAATGCTTTAGAATTACACTTCCATTTTTAAATAATATAGAATACTCCAAAAATGTATCCAATTCCATTTTTATTACGTTCAAGTTATCGTTTGTGTAAATATTTTTAAAAAATCCACATAATTTTAATTAAAATGTAAAATAATAAAATAATTTTATCTATAGATATAAATTAAAATAGTGTATTTATATGTTTCGCTTAAGTATATACTGTTGATTTTATATGTATAACAAGTAATAATTTTTTTTTTATAATTTAAAAACTTTTAATTACTTAGCATATCTTGAATTTACAAAATATATATAAGATAAAGATTATATCTTCGTGTTTATTTTTATTATAAAGATAAAGAATTATATTAGTTATATTTGTGTTTTTTTTGTTGAAATTATAGAGTATTATATAGGGTGATAGATTTGCGTATATTTAGCTGATGATTTGTATAGCATATTAGATATAGAGAAAAACCAATACGGATAATATAAGAATATTTTTATGATCTTGAGCGATCTAATATTTCCATATTTGTTTCTAATCATAACATAAATAAATGAACTTTAACGCTTTATATGATTAAAATAAAATATAATCTAAACCATCCATACCTTTTTTTTTACAAATGTTTTTAATTTGTTTAATGTGATATTTAAAATTAAACATTTAATGTCAAAAGTAATTTGAATTTCTTTTTGTAAAATATTACATAACTTTTTATATTATTTTTAATCAAAATTTACATGATTGTAAAAAAGCATATTCCCTATCTATATGTATATACTGCCATAGTATTTTTTAGTCATCTCTTTAATAAGTTTTTTATATTCATCATCCATATAAATATGTATATATATAGTTATTAGAATAAAATAAACTTTTTTTTTAAAACATTTTATTGGCGATGTTTTATTATGGTCATCATATCGTACGTTTATTTTATATGAAGTTTTTGTTTACTTTTACTTTCTCTTATTCTATTCTGTACTATCATATCATATTACATATTACTTGATAAATTATATAATGTATAATTTTAAAATGTATAATTTTGTAAATATTATCAATATTATTTTCATCATATATAAACTATAACTTTTTTAATTTGTTAAAATTCTTTGTTAAACTAAGCCACGATTATTTTGATATACATAATTATATCAATACAATATTGTCCGAATATTGTCGTATTGCCCTATAATTTTCTTTATTTCTAAACATAAAAGCTAATACACACGTCCCGCATTTTTAATAATGTTTTCTTTTTAAAATATATTTTCATTTCTTGTGTGTTTTTATTCTTTTTTTCCCCCGAAAAATTCTGTAGTGTTTTATGTATTTTATAAACACTAAAATATACATTTATTGGGATCAAAGAGAATTTTTTAAATACACTGAAATTAAAATGAAATACAAAAAACATTTTGACTTGATGTATTATTGTGTTTACATATAGATATAAATATGCAAACAAAAAACTGTATCAATATATTTTCTATGAGATAATAATATACGTGCTTAAAAAGCTAACGAAAACAAAAAAAAAATCAAGTGGGAAAAGTTCAATATACTTTTAACTCATATAATATAATTTTTTTACCTTTATATTCTTATTATATAAAAATTAACAACAAAACAATATTTTTAAATGTCAGTATCAAGGTATAATAAATTACATAGTGATTTTTTTTATTCATTACTTTTGTATTATACTATATAATATATAAAATATTATGCTATTTATTGTGCGTTGATGTACGTAAATAATTGGGTGTAATATTTAATTTATAAATGAATGAATTATTATACAGGTATTTTTATTTATTTATTTTTTTGTGTAACAATACATTATATATTTTTTAAATATTTGTCAAATGCATATATATTGAATTTCATAAAAATATTATGTACATGATTGAAACAATTAAATTATACTTTCATTTTTTGTTTTAAAAAAAAAATTTTTTTTTTGAATATGTAAATATAATATTGTTGGCAAATAAATAATAAGTATACCAAATCTCCTATTGCAGCAAAGTGTTCATGAATTCATTTTATAAACATTCAAGGTAAATATTAATATATACATAAATATAAAATCACGTTCATGTGACTGAATTCGTTATATATACAAAAAAATGTATTGTAAGTTGCTTCAATTCATCTATTATTTAATATTTTTATAAAAAAAATCAAATTTTTTTTTTTTGCTTTTCGTAAATTAAAAATTAAAATAAAAACATTTGTGTTTAAAAAAATCGCAGACATACCTAAAAATCTATAAGTTATTTATAATTATAATATTTTTTTTTATTTAAATAAGATCCAACTAAAGAATTTTTAATCATTATTCAGTTTATTCATATTCTTTTTCTTTATTCTAACCATTTATTGACTTTTTTTTGACGTATAATAAATGTATAGAAAATATATATATAAAAAAATTGTTTGATTTATTATGATCTTTGCCAAATAAATGCCAAAAAAATATTATTTAACTTAATATAATGAGGTTTTTAATATTATTGTTTCCATTAAAATGAATATATATACGGATTACTATCCGTACAGATATGTGTGTAGTTTTTTTTTATTATTATGCTACAATATGTTTTTTTATTATTATTCCATCGTGTACAACATATGAATAAAAACAAGCTGTATTACCTATATTATATGTATGGATAAATATGTACATAATATTATATACAAATTCCATATATAAATAATATATTTAAATAGTGTATATGTAATATATAAAAATAATAAAAGCTTATATACAAAAGAATGATGAAAATTGTCTATAAAAGTGGTATATATATTTATTTAGTATATGAATATTGGGGGTATTTCCATAATCTTCTATTATATTATATATACATATACATATATATGTGAAAGTTTTTCATTTTTATTTCACAAATATTTTCATGTGATGTTTATTTATGATGAGAAAAGAGAAAAAAAAGTAGATTGTGTTTTATTTTTTTGATAATATACATATACATATATCTATAATACCAAATACATATAAAATGCATCAATTTCTATCATAATTTGTACATTTATTTATATAATGATCTTTATATAACAATACAAAATTCATATATGTACATAAAACATATGCTTTTCTTTTATACTTACCACTATTCAAAAATATTATATATATTTATTAATATCATCAATTCTATATACTACTATACATCCCACACTTTCATCTTTCAAATAAAATATACGCATCATATATATATGTATATAGTTGAATGTTGATGTAAAAGAAGAAAAACACCAGAAAAGATTTATCGAAATAAGAATATAATAATATATAAATAATTTTTCAATATGGTAATATATTGGATATATGAAATATGATATATAAAAAATAACCAGCGATACTTTTGTCCGCATATAAATTGACCAATATAATAATTTATTATATATAAATATAGAAAAAATAAAAATAAAAAATAATGAAAACAAAAAAGTTTTTGCTGTTTCAACATACAAATACACCATATTATATATGTATTATATATAAAGAATTTATCCTTTATCAAAAAGTTTTCAAAAAGGATTATTTAGTTTTGTGTATTTGGAAAAACTAACCATACCATATGTAGGTATATTGAATAATGGAAAACTACTTTCAATTTATTTATTGCAAAGAAAAAAAAAGCAATAATGTAATGTTACAGAAAAGGACCTTTTTTTTCTCTATATACAAATATAGATTACTAATTTATGTTACACCATTAACTCAGAATTATATTTTTTTTTGTAAAAATGTTATACAAACTATATATTTCGAAATAGATCCTGTCAATGCTACTGTCAAATATTTGTTGATAAAATGTGTTGGAAAGTAATTTATGATTTTAAAAATTATTTCTATTAACAATTTGAGAAAAAATCAATGAAGTGATTTAATAAAATATTCTTCAAACAAAATAGTTGTGATATTAAAAATAATTAGGATTAATTTTTAAAAAGTAATGTTTATCTTGAATTAATTAATTGTATATATACATTATACAATAATATAAATTGCAATATTCGTATATTCTTTTTTTTATTCTTTGGAATATTTTATATGAATAAATTAGAATTGTTTTTCTTTCGACAAATTTTGTCATTTCCAATTTTCGTTAAATTTCAGATAAATTTCATCACTTTGAATAAATACAATATATACTTAACAATTAACAACAATAATAATTTTATAAAATTAATTTATATTTGTAATTTTATATAAAAAAAATCGATTATCATAGAATATGTTATTTATTTAACATATAGAAGAAATATATATGAATATATAAACATGAGCAAAAAAAAAGGATGTCATACCCATCATATTTATATACGCATTTAAATAAATATTTTTTGTGTCATTTAAAATACAGAAAACAAATTCTAGTAGACTTAATATACAATTTATTTTTTTCATTTAATTTTTTATGTTTTGTATATTTGTGTATCTGTATACGTGGATGCATGCAATCTGCACATTTTATGACATAAATTAAACATTGTTATATATTATTTTTATTTTATAATATGCCTGCGGAGTATACAAAAAAAATGTAAAAATTAAAGTACTTCAGGGAGATAATTAACTTTATGTACATATGCATTAGTATATAGTAACTTAACCGAAAAATAAAAAAAAAATATATAACAAGACCAAAAGTAATTACATTCCACACAAAAATATTTAACCTATTTCATTCATATATACATTGGTATATACATTTGTTTTATTATTATTAATAAATTCCCTATCGTAATAACATTGTTCGTTTATAAAATTACCAAATACATTTATATATTATTGTATAGTATATAAAATTAAATTTAAAATTTTTTTTATTTTATTTCATAAAATTGTTTTTGCCAACAATGAAAATGTTTTACATTTATATTTTAGATTTTTTTATAACGAATGAAACCCACATATATATAAATAATATGTATATTCACTATTATTATGTTTATATATCGCTGTATAAGATTGTCATATATATAGGATTCAATTACAAATGAATTCATCGTGGGTTATATTGTTTAAAAGACATTTATTTTTCTATAAATACGTAATACAATTAATTATAGTGCACTTTTAATATATATGTAGAAAAATTAAATTAGAAATCACAGACATATAATTTTAAATTATAATATTCGGTCAAATGGTAAGGAATTTGCTCTTAGTGCTTACATGGGACTAAAGGTTTTTTCTCAACAATATCTTGCACGTGTAGTGATATATGAAGTTAAGGTTCTTTAAAATAAAATGAAAATTTTCCCCAATTTTCTACCATACAAAATAATGAAAATACAAATGAAGAATATTTAATGAAAAAAGCAATATTAATTTTTCCTCATTAAAAGTTATTGTTATTCATTGAACAAATAAAAACATGCATTATCACATAAAGTTCCACAATTCGCTATAATTAATTACGATGACAGTCTGTTCTGCCAATCATATAACAAAAAACAATCCTGCGGAGAAAATTGTATTTGGTATAGTGATTTATAAAATGTTTTTTTCTCTATTCAAGTACAAATTTTCTTTAAACATGCGGTAATATTCTTTCAAGGAAATAAATAATACAATGCCTTTTGCATATAATATTAATTTATTTTTAAAATTATTTAATGTTGTCAAAATCGTCTCTTATATTTTTAATCCGTATATAAATTAAATTCTAGTATAAAAATAGAATCGCGTAAAGTATAGCAGCTTTTTTGTCATTCCATTTATAGACATATATACGTAACAAAATTCATACATTTAATATGCTAAAATTACATAAAATTATCGTATTAACGCTTTAATATTCTAGAGGTATATATATCATTGAAAATATATATCTGTATATAAAAAAAATGTTTATACATTCAATGTTGAAAGTTTTGCAGTCCGGATCCTAGTATTGTTTTAAATAAATATATAAAAAAAAAACAAACGAATTATATAAAAAAAAATATAGACAATAATAACACATAATCAGATGAATTGCTTAAAAATATTATACGCGTATATATTTTAAATTTGTTCCTTTACTTTTTTATAATATAGGAAAACATTTTAAATTGCATGCTCATCAAAAGTTATTTATGTTAATAAAAGTTTACTTTTTTTTGTATATAATATAAATTGGTTTACGCGAGCAATGAAGCATTTTAAATAAATATTGTATTTTCTTAACATTATATAAATTATAAATATATATAATAATTATATCTATAGATAAACGACGTGTATATAAACATTTACCTTGATTAAATTAATTCAAGATTC
This sequence comes from Dilophus febrilis, assembly GCA_958336335.1. NCBI lineage: Eukaryota > Metazoa > Arthropoda > Insecta > Diptera > Bibionidae > Dilophus > Dilophus febrilis. The sequence goes on along the minus strand of OY284470.1, from coordinate 16,392,654 downwards.
AAATTATTATTGATGCAGAAAATTAATCAAATTGGTATATATATATTTTTAATGTAATTTGTAGAAATATTATGTATATATATTTATCAAATAATATATATGTCTAATATAATTAGATATTTTTAATTATAAGATTCAACAAATATGTATATATATATACATTTAATATGTGGGATGAGATATACTACGTATAATTGTATATGGATTTATGGATAACCAATAAATGCACAATTAAACATATAAATAATATATATGTATTTATTATTACCATTTACCATATTTATAATTATATGTATTCTGTATATATACGTTCCATTATATAGATATATGTGGTTTTAATTAATGAACTGGAAAATGATGTATATATAACTTAACATATATAAATGTACTCTAATTATTGTATATATCATACGTAATTTACCTTGGTAGTTTATCTAAAGCATTTTTTCATTATAAATAATTAATATATATCGATATAGGTGTATATGGATATATAGAAATAAAGCCCTAAAAGAGTTTCATTACAAAACAAATCGTTATAATTATGATTTACAAAATATTATTGTAATAATAAGAACAAAGGTGCGTTTTTTATTCATCAAATTCATGCAATAAATTTGTTATAAAATCAGTATCATTATTTATTAATATTAAATTAAGATTTTGAAGGGTGCGTGAAACGAAATAATATTTTATAACACACATTTTTTATTCTATGAATATTATAAAAATTCAAAATGATGTTATATATATATAAAAAAATATATGTATATGTATTAATTTCACCATTTTCTTTCATATATTTTCACTTATAATTATAATGAATTTTTTTTTATAATTTAAAAGGGAAAAAATCTCACACTTTTTACGCATAATTTATTATTAATTTTTTCATTTATTTTTACTTTGCACAATTGTTCATTATATATACAAAATAGGTGTGATAAATTGCTGATCTCGTTATAGATTTTATAATGATAAAAGTTAATCAAAAAGTATATTAGGGATCGTCGTAGTCCTTGGCGATATGGTGATCCATTTTGATATTTTTTCATCTCAAAAAATTAAAAACAAAAACTCTTTATTGTGTAATGTTAATTTATTTCAAGAAATCCAGTAATGAAATAAATCGTGTATTGAAAAAAATATACGATTTGCTAGAAGAAAGCTTTTTAAGAAAATTTGGTCTGCCAAAATTTTATCGACCATGCTCTTATATCCTGAACAGATATTTATAAATGGTTATAAATAATTTTTACAATTGTTCATGTTTGCCTTTTTTAGTTGGAAAATATACTTTTCATTTCAGAAAAAATTATGACACAAATTTTGCATAATTCATTAGGTTTATATATTTATTTAATATGCAGTGAGGATATATATATAAGGTATCTTTCATCGTTGCAGCATATACGCATTTATACAAAATATATGAAATTGGTTATATTCATATGTATATACAAAAAAAAATTTAAATTTATGAAATACGATAAATTCGCAATGTAAATTATGTAAATTACTTATATATATATATATATATATATATATATATATGTATTAAATTTTTTGTTTAATAAAAAAATGCTATATATATTTATGACACATAATTAATACATATATAGCAGGGACGAACGTTGAAAAAAAATCGGTTTTATTGGTTGAACAAATAGAGTGATTTCCAAATTTTCTGTTATGAAATACTTTTGAAATTGATTGAATTCTCATATCATGCCATGAAAATAACAACGAAAAAATCCAGAGCCATAATTTATTAAATAATTGAATTGATTGAGACATATAGATTTTCCGGAAAATTTAATAAGATTCGCAATTACATTTATTTTTATAACCCATATTCTTATATACAGTGTATGTTCAATAATATCGGGTTTTTATGATTTTAAGACACACATTGGTCACCGCTCGTCTCTATAGTGCTGGTATATATAAAATATATTTCGTAAATAACTTAGTGATATATATATACGATATAAATGTATGGTATGCAATTAAGAATATTAATATATCAACAAAAACAGAAATTGTTAAGTATTTGATATATTATTATAATTAGTATATATGTATAATGTATATAGATTAATTCGTTTAAATTTTAAGTGTTTGGTAAATCGATTGGAAATTTTTACCATATACATACATATATAATTTTTCATATATTTTATACATATACGGGTCCTTTGATCCTGATCCTATATAATATAAAATGTTTCAAAATTTCATTTTATTAAACAATTTTGCATCTTATACCTCTATGAATTTGCTTTTCTAAATGCACATATATAAATACATAAATTGTGCCAAAAACAGAAAAGTTTTAATTGCTATATATATATATATATTATTTAACAGCGATTTAACTTATATATAAATTTGATTATATTTTTTTTTTATAAATTTGTATATTGTGTTTTTTTTTTAAATATAAGCATCTAATATATTACAGATTCTTATATACATATAAGTATATACAATTTTTAAATTCATATATATATATATTGTTCAGATATCAACGCACATCTGTATATTATTATTTTGCGATTTTTTCCAAATATCTAATTTTATATTAATATTAAGCTGATTTGTTTTTTTTTAATGAGCAATATTGTGTGTTATTAAGGATATTAGTTTATATTTTTTATAATTTTTACAAAGTAATACATATTAATGATTTTGAAAAGTAGAGGTTAATCGATAAATACGAATTTATTTTATATCAACCATTTTTTAAGGAATTTAATTTAATTTAACACGTAAGATTATAATAAAATATACAATATATATATGCTTAAAAGTGTTTAATTTAACTAGTGCTTAAAAATAATTTTACAATTTTATACAAAAAATAAAAGAACACAGTTATAAAAAGTCACCTTAATATAATCTTTACAACATATGTCATAGAAGTAGACAAGTGAAAATTTTATATAAAGGATATATGCTTTAATGTTCTAAATGTTCATCAATTTTATTTATATTTATGTATATATATAATATATGTTAATATTAATATCATAAATAAAGTAACAGGCTTATAAAGTGTATATTATATTATAAATATATATGATACAATGAAAATGTATAAATATTTTTGATTTAGTTATATTATACATAAAATTCAGGGTATATTTTAATCTAAATGTAAACCCTGAAAATAAATTTGAATATTATCAAAATGAAATTAATGTTGTTACTATAATAAATAAAATCTAAAAATACTCGGATAAAATTTCAATAAAAAAATACTGATTTAAAGTTATTGACTCTGAGGCGTATAATTGGTAAAAAAAACGATAACGTATAAACTCTTACAAGATTACGTGTTGTGTATTTCGGTTATTTTCGAATCTGAAGTTTCACACAGAGTTGTATATTTTCCCATGCGGCTAATTGGATACCGTAAAAAGTATCCAATTATTAAACCAACAAGAGACGAAGACGTTTGTCGGATGCTAAAACCAATGGTATCAGTTGTAATGCAAATATTTATTATAATAATTGAGAGTTACCATGTATCACTGAACTGAACTTTACTTTTTTAAGTAAAACTTTAAATTTTCATTTTTCATATTGAAAATTTCTAAATATAAAAACCAGCAATTATTCCATATAAAAAACTTAACAATATTAAATTTTTCTGTAATATACCCTGCGACTTAAATATATCTCTGTTACGTTGATGTATTTCTTTGTATAATTTTATATATAATGTAAATATATGTATATATGCATTCATAATATGCTGCTCATAAAAATTTCATAAAATTTTTAACATTAAATTTATAATAATAATAATAATAATACATATGAAATGTGGTGATTTGATTTAAATTAGATAAAGAATTTATATTGCATATGTGATATAAAAGATAAATATATTATATACTATACATATAATGTGAAATACATATTTTACCAATTTTACTCGCATATGTATATATACTGAATGTGTGTATATTTATATGAATTTTATGTTTATATGAATAAGTTAACATCATCACATATTAAATATGTCATAAATTTTCAGTATTATATAAATAATTTTAAGTATTTTATATATACAATCATGTGTAATGTGTGTATATTCCCCATTTACCTGCAAAGATTTTATGCATGCATTTATATGATTTTCTTATAATAACTAATTTATTTTTTTCTATTGAAAAATATTTTAATAATATATAGAAAATATATTCTATATAAATGAATAATTTAATTTCATATAACATTTTATTTTGTGTATGAATAACAATAGAAATTTTGATTTACTCGGATATGCATATATATATATAATAAATGAGATGATTAAATGAATATATATACGTCAAAATATAGTTTATACTTTGTAAATGTCTAAATATATTCCAAATATATTGATTTGATTTTTATATATATGCAAGTAATTAAAGAATATTTCCTTATATACTATTTTTTTATACATCCTTTCTATACAGAGCACATTATACGTGGAATATACCTATATAAAATTGTGTAAATATACCTATAAAGATGAAAAATATAAATAGAAACCTATATAATTTGATAAATCTATTTATAGATATATATAAAAATTGTGTATAGGTGGAATATCTAACGTAGCTATTTATGTATATAAATAATCTAAAATGTCGTCTTCTTTGTTTTTGATTAAATTCACGTCTTCTCTGTATATTACATCCGTTTTCCGGTTAGTTTTTTTTTGTTTTGTTATTATATATTAACATTATATATCCTTAAATTTAGTTATAGATGTGACAAAAATACAATCTAAATGTTTTGTATTTATATCTAATTTGAAATGAGGAATTATATATATGTATAAATTGCATATTTGTTAATGTTAAATATAATTTATATATATAAAAGCAGCAAATCTTTGCGTATATAAGGAAATCTTCCAACTATATAAATTAAATCAATATACTTTAATAGAAAATCTTTATTATAAATATTAAACTTTAATGTACATTTTTACAAAATTTAATTTCTGTGCATATAATCATTTTATCTCTATATAATATATTGAAATCGCTGCGATCAAAGTTCTCTATTAATACCAACTTTTCAAGGTTTAAATAAGTTATAAATATGAATAAATATAGTCTTAAAATATATATATATATATAAAGAAAATATTGATAATAGAAATAAATTATCTTTCTTTTTATAGATATAACATATAGTATATGTTTATAAAATGAAAAAAAATCCTTTTCCATATACATTGCAATGAATAAAATTATTTTATTATTTATAATGCAACAAAAAAGAAAAACTTGTAATTCTTTTTATATTTTTTTTTATGTTTTTTTTTTTTTATCAAATGTATATATAATATCATATAAGTTCATATTATATAAATATAATATAAGAAAAATACATTGTAATTGAAAAGGAAAAACAACAACTGATTCTGTATATATGTATATGATTTATATATATGTATACAATATATAAATAATCATATGTATAAAACTATATATATAAATAAATACAATATAATATGATTAGGCTAATGGAACTAAATCTATAGATTATCTTATGTATTTTTTTTATTACAATTGAATGTGTTATTCCGTTGTTCAAACAAATATATAAATACAATATATATATATATATATATATGGTATATAAGTATGAAATTTGATTCAGCTCATGTAAATATACAGATATAAAATACTATTGTATACATTTTTCTTATACTTTTGAAATAACAAATATAATATATATTTATTTATAAACAACAAACAAGTACAATATTTATATATATCCTTATATCCTTAAAATACATTCAGATTATTATTTCTTTTATAAACATCTATAAAGTATCCATTTTAAGTTTTATTTTATATATACGGATATGGATACACATATACACAATATAATAAAATAAAATAAATATAGAATGGAGTATATAATAATAAAAAAAAATATCCCTTTAAATGATGACATACAAATATATCTTTTTTAGATTATATTTTATAGTATATACGATGATAAAATTCATTTATTGTATGATCAAAATAAAATTAGAGTTGAAGGTTATATTGATATATTATATATATACTATAGATGAAATGTTTAACTATAGTAAAACGTAGAATTATTTAAGTGTATAAAAAAGTTCTATTATATATATTAAAAAAATGTTCTTGACCTATATATACGTATTTGTATAAATATATCCTTATAATTTGGTTCTGTTTTTTTGTTATTATTATTAGTATTCTATGATCTAAAAACTCTTATGTAAAAACGTAAAAAAAATATCACTTATTTATATGGTATTGAATGTTTTCGCATGATTTATGCTTAATAAACCATAAATGATAAATTGAATGATTTCTATATGTACCTATATAAGAAGTATATATTAATAAAAACAAAAATTTTATTTTTTAAATGTGTGCTGCTTATATACACTTATAAAATATACACATATAATAGCTTTTACACATTTATACAATATACATAACTATAGCTCAAATCTTATCTTATTTGAATTGAACAAAAATAAAAATTCTTACAAAATTTTGGGGTCATGGGTTCGAACCCTACGGAAGACATAAAATATGTTTTGTGTTTTCGGTTATATTAAAAATTAGAATTGAGGATTATGTTTTTCAACAAATATGTAATACATATATAGCAGATAAATATTTCTTTTTTTTACATCCGTTTTAATTAACTCACAGAATTTCGCCCATCCCATTTAGCGGTCGTCTTTATAAATCTAGACTTCCATAGAGTACTTACTTATTATAAAATATATTCTTATCATTCTATATAAAATATACCTATATATGTATAGTATATAAACATATATATAAATGAAAATATAATTTAATAATGCATCGTCCTTATATACGTATATAATATATATATATATATATATACCATTGATTGTATAAATAAATATATAATACAGCAGCGAGGAATGGAAATGTCTGATGGATAGACAATTTAAAAAATCCAAAATAAATAAAGTCCGTTTATGTTTACGTTCTGTGATGTTGAAATTTTGGTTATTCATATACTTATGAACAGTAACGAACACGTTCGAATCAAAACGTTAAGTCAAAAATTATGTTTGCTAAAATCATCTTCAACAAAATTTTAATAAAAACATTACCTTAAAAAAAGCTTTAATCAGGGAAATAATCCATTTATAAAACATTTGTGCGGTAATTGACAATTTTTCGAAATTTTTTTCGTAGTCAGTGTTCAATAGCCAACCTTTGTCTTAAAACTCATATACAAATAATTTTATTGAAATAATTTAAATAATATTATAATTATTTAATAATTACAATAAAATATCAAATCGGGGAAGAAAAATCGTATTCAGTGTTCAATAGCCAATTTTTATTTTAACCATATACAAAAATAAATATGAAATCAGGAAAGAAAAATCGTTGTCAGTGTGGAATAGCTAATTCGTTATCTTTAAATATACAAAAATTAAATAATATTAAATAAACCAAATCATAAACAACACAACATCAAATGCCGAAAAATCGTATTCAACTAAAATTTAAATTCTAACGAAAAGAAAATTATAAGTAAATACAAAAAACATAAATATTATACCGAGGTATATATAAATATAAATATATTATATATCAACAACCGTCATTCTATATGATTCTTAATTATATATTATATTTGCTTGTATTGTACAAACAATGTAAATATTAAAATATAACATATGTGCTGCATATATATATCAAAATCAAAGCATTAGAGAAACCAGTTTAAACAACATACATGCCTGCTTATCATCATCATTACCTAAAATTATTACATAAAAGACAATTCAAAATTTGTCTTTTTTGGAGTATTTTGAATTCTTTTAACTGTATATTAATATATAAGAAATTCGTTCTATATGTGTATCGGTTGACGAATGCATGAATATAGCAATAGAAATCTATATTGGAAAAATTGCTCTATGAAAAGACATTTCAAAATTTGTCTTTTTATGAGTATTTTAGCTATATAGTATTGATAGCATATATCAATATATAAGAAATTCGTTCTATATGTGTATTCGGTTAATGACTACATGCATATAGCAAGAGAAATATATACACTTTATAAAAAGACATTTCAAAATTTGTCTTTTTTTTGAGAAAGTATAGATAAATTAATACGTAAAATATCATCTATCGGTTGATGAATACATGCATAGAAATAGAAATACGATTGGAAAATTGCTCTATAAAAAGACATTTTAAAATTTGTCTTATTTTGAGTAATATGCGAAATATTCATATGAGAAATTCATATATATATGGTTATGGTTCAATATGTGTTGAATCGTTGAATACAGTTGAATGGATAATAAATTCGTTTATAACAAAAACAAATATAAACACTTTTTAATTTTTATTTTTTATATATTCTATCTACTATTGCTACTATCTAGGCATATTCTATACATTTTTGTATTCAATATTTGTTCATAGAATTTGCAAAGATATATCCTTTATCTAAGATTTCCTTTGAATAATGGGTAGACAATGTCTTTTTTGTCTGTATGACTCGGCGTCGCTGGAAACATAACATATTGAATTACATATATACAGATTATATTTATATTTATATATACAATAAATGATATATATAGACTTATCGATGTATTTTTATGTTACATCTAACATAAACATTTCATATAAATATTGTATATGTGTATCAAGAAGAAAATTACGATTATATATCAATTTTATATATGGAATATTTATAAAAGTATTTGATTTCATATACATATATATTTCGGATTACAAATCAGTAACGCAAACAACCATATACCAAATGTTTTAAATCCTATTTTTTGTATAGATTACAGAACAATTATTACCATATACATAAAATTATTAAGTCAATATATTAATATAAAAGTGATTTTTTCTGATTTTATTTATAACTTATGTAATGTGCTTCTTTGACAAAATATCAGATCTGAGAGGTTGATTTTCTTCCAGGTTTATAATCTAAAAGGAATATTTATATTGATGGAGCTCACAAGTTGAATTTTTTAAAACAAAATCAATAAATAAATAAATATATAATCGATTATTTTAAACAAATACTGTGAGTAGAATCAATGCACATTCTGTAATTATGAAATCATTCCACTATAGTATTAGTGTTAATCTTTTTGATTATTGATAATAATATTTTCGATGATATTATCTTTTTATAAAATTGTAAAAATTTTTCTACTAATGTATTTATGCGACGATATTTTTAATTGCAATTTTTAAAAAAAAAATGTATATAAAGTAATGTATTTATTTTATTTTTTTATTAATACTTTAAAAAGTGAGATTCTATTGATCAAAAATGAATGGAAAAATATTTTATATAAATATATATGCATGCAATGAAAAAAAAACTTTAATTGACCTTATCCTTTAAATGATACATTGTTAAGGTTAAGGTATATGTAATGTATATAAATAAAAAATTTTCTACGTCTAACTTTATTTGGTATATTGTATTCTATCATGCTTCATATATAAGTTAAAAGTAAAGAAATGTATATATAAGATTTCATGTTCATCAATACAAGTGTTGGAGTACATAACAATGGAAAACTTATTGAAAATCAATATATATCTATATGTTATATATATACAATATGAAAAAAAAAGCTTACTATATATATATATATATACTTCAATAATATAAGATAAATATCAATGTACATTATATATATATATATATAATATATAGATTATATAACATCATATAGGTAGTTTAAGGTATATATTTTGGTGAATAGTTATAAATGTCTTTAACTCTTGAGTTCGTATCCACTAAAAAAAAGTCATTTTCTATATAGTCAGTCTATCTATCTATAAACATTTGATTTTTGAAGTAACTTTTTCATAATAACTATGTTTTCTTCATCTATATATAGTATAAATGATGAACCTTGAGGATTCAAAAATAATATAATAATATAGATGTATTAAAAAAAAAACTAAACAAAATATTTTCATGAACGTATATAATAAAAGCGAAGAAATATTTTTTTCTATATAAAAGATATTTATATTAGATATATTTCATTTATTATGCATCTATATATATATATATATATATCATTGCAATAAGTTGTATCAGTTGTATATATTTTTATATTTTATATATATATGAATGAATGGGATGTTTGTGACAGTAAATTGCGCGGTCGTATATTTTGGGTGATTAATGACATTATTATAGTATAATATTACAAAAAATATGAACCAAAAAATATATATTATGTTTTATTATATTTACAATATATAATATAATAAATATAAATAAAATGAAAAAATATAACAAACCATATAAAGATGCCTATAAAACAGTTATGGCGATACGATTCTTTTGTTTCATTGTCTTAATAATATACATAAATATATGGTGCAGAACAAAAACAATCGTAACTTTATTACATACCAAATATATATATATATAAATTATATTATGGACATAGGTAAAAAAAGATATATATTATAAAAAATACCTATATATAGAATTGCGTGAAAAACTGACAAATAACACTTTTTCTTAAAATTCCACTAATTTATAAAGATACCCGAATGCAGAGGATATCGTATATAATTGGAAATAGTTGGTGACGAGCCATGCTTTATTGCTAAACTACACTATATTTTTATGGTTTGCAAAAACACACATTAAAGTTTCATTATAATATATCAGAAAAATCCTTTTTCTATGTACTAAAAAAATCACTTTTTGATATATATTGAATGTATCCTTAATATAATTTATTGTTCAATTTGCAATATAGAATCCCGAAATTTCTCTAAGTTTTTATCTAATTTGCATTTTCTTCAGCATCATTTGAGAATTCAATAAATTTCGGATTTTATGTAGAAGAAAAATTCTGAAAATTGAATTTTTTGAAAAATTTTTTTTTTGTAGAATAATTAATTTGTGTTTGTGCACATACTTTTCGGAATATCCTGTCCTGTTAGATCATCAGGACGAATTTTTTCATGCCACGCTACTGATACCCGTTGTAATGTTTATAAAACTATATATGAATTTATATAAATTCTTATATATGGTATATACTATTATAGTATGTAAAAAAAAGTGATAAAAGGATGTAAAAAAAATCTATATATAGGAATAAATCAAATGTTTTCCAATTGATAGATTAATGTCTATCATGTATCACACAAAAGATAAAGTATTTTATTTTACCATATATATATATACAAAAATGTATTTAAGATGTATATACTGACTGACTGAGCGATTGCCTATTTTTTTTTACAACATACATATGCATTATATATATACATATTAATATTATATTATATGTCTTACTGACAATTTATTTAAATCTATCGTTTTTCTATCTATTTTCAATTTTATCTACGCGTATAAATTTCCTTAAATATATATATATATATATATATCCTTTAATTCCAAAACAGTGTAAAAAAATCTATATATCGATATATATATGTTCACGGGAATATAGTATGGTAATATATTTATTGATTATTTGCAAAAAAAAAAAAACTAAATTTTTAAGTTTTTTTTTTCTTACACAATTCCTTTTTGACACATGAAAAGTTCACATCAATATACTTTATACTTTTATTTTCTTATGCATCTATCTATATATATACGCATATAGATATATAAAAAGATCAAGTATCAATAGTGTATCAATATGTCGGTATGCTATGAATATTATGGATATTAATTCATACCTTTTTTTTTTTTGCTAAAACTCATTCTCAACAATAATTTGGTTTTTGTATTTATTCAAGATCTATTTGTATGATGACAATCGCTGCAATTGATAAACCACTTTTTATATATATAGAAATTATGTTCAGAATACAGATATATATATGTAAATATATATGGTATAATGTCATCGCAAAAGTGAAAAAGTATGTTTATATATAAAAATATAAAGTTAAATTTTCAACAGTTGTAACGAGAGAATATAAAAAATTAGATAATAAAAAATTTGACAAAAAAAAACTAAAAGGATATCATATACGTTTACAAGAGAATCATCTATATACATCTATATATGCATAAATATGCGCCGTATATTCATTTTAAATTTGTTTCCGCAATATATATTTACGACAATCGATTTTTTTATATTCTGTTTAAATTGCATTTTGCATATACAATAAAAAGATATATTAAACTATTATGTACTTTTTTCTTTTTGGAATTTTGTTTGCTTGTACAGTAAATACAGTAAATTTGTATTTCAAAAATCATGTTATATATATAGTATAGGTATATTTGACAAATTTCTATTTTAATATTATATTGTAATTAATTGGCTTAAGGCATTTACAAGCTGAATATGTGCGATTCTAAATGCAATACATAGCGTATTAACCATTGTGAAATTACAATTATCTGACTTTGCAGTATATATGGTCGGTCTAAATATAACAAGTAATGATTTTAATCAAAATGAAAAATATATCAGATTAATCATATGTAGATTTGTCATAATCAAAAATCAATATTTATTATGATAAAATTTCATTGTTATGCGATTTCGTCTTTTTTTAAAACAAAAAAAAAAGTTCAAAATTAATTTTATAATTGGTGATTATTTGATTATCATTTATTTTAATTTAAATATATGCTTTACCAAAAATAAAAAATAAAAAAAATATTAAACTAAACTTTATTTGAATTTTATTTGCGGTCTCATGTATTTTATATACTTATATAGATATAATAGCTTTTGATAGTAACACATGTTCTTAATGTTTATTCATTTTATTACTTTATAATTTATATCTCTCTATATATAGGTACAGAATCAATATATACATCTAGATTGTAGATCGCATGTATATAGTACGAGACCATTTTACAAAAAAAAAATGGTTATATAAACAATATAATATACAAGTCATCTTTGTACATATATCAATATATGTAGTAAGATAATATAGAGATGTACGATATATCCTCCGCAAATATCGCATATATCCTTTTTATTTCAATAAACAATTCATAACTATGTATAAAATATATATATATAGATAAATATTTTTTCCATGAAGTTTCCTTTTTGGAAAAGTCGTATACATTTTGTGAATTGAAAAAGTTCTATAGTAAAAAAATATTGTGATTTTTTTAGTAGAAAATATTTTATTATACAAAAAAAGATATAATGAATATATGCGTTTATATATATTTATAGAATATTTGTATTCTCATTTGAAACATGACTTTACGATATATGTATCGTGACATTATTCCATAGAATAGATATTGAAAAAAAAAGAAATATATTCTTCACTTATTGATGTTCACTCCTTTATTAAATAGTTTTTTTTTTGTAATATGTATATAATATTAATAAAAAATAAGAAAACGATAAAATATCTATTATAATTTCTATTATGTATATATATTTACAAGGATATCACCTTTTGCGGATGATATACTTGCACGTGTGCTTTTTTTTTTATTTATATAAAGGTGGTGCAATACAATTTTTCTATTTTATTTAATAATATATCTATATGTATATATGTATATGAAAAGAATGTTGCAATTTATTTTGTTTCCATATAGAACGTGTATCAATAGATAAAAATTACAAACCTTCATTTTTGGTTTAGCAAAAGGTAAACATTTATTTGATATTAACGTAAATTAAATTGCAAAAATGTATTTAATATATAGAATATATTTATATATGAAAAGAACAAATGTTTTGAATCTTTCTCCATTATAATTTTGTATTAGGAATTTTAGAATGGTTAAAAAATAATGAATAAAAAAATTACTAAAAAATATAATATTAATATTAATTTTGTGTTTTTTTTTTGCCTATATTATATTTAAATTCATTTCTCATTTTCAATAACCTATGTTATTAGATATTTTATCAAAATTAAATAGATTTAATTAACTGAATTATTTCAATAAATTACATAAAATTCATTTAATTCTAAAAACACTACAAACATAGAGATTTTAAATGTGTATAAAAATATAAAACATTTTCATAGAAATTATATTATATAATCAATTTATGTTGTTTTGCTATATATATGTATATTTATATATCCTTAAGTTTTCTTTTGATAAGTTAAAAAATTACAACAAAAATGTATACATGCGATAAATATTCAATTATATTATATAGAAATGTGTTTGCTTGCTTTTGAATATAATTTTTACACGTGCCATGAACGATGTGAATATCTATTATATACATTTTAATGTTTTTGTCACGTTATTTTTGTTACCAATGGATGATATGGTTTTGCAAAGAAAAATTTTATATTTTAAGTTGTGAAAAACTATATATAATGGATATGAATGATTTTATATATAAATATTAAAAAGGTATTAAATCAATTATTTACATTTATATAGACATTTTCGCACAATATTGGCAATCCTTAAATATATATAAAAATATGTTATAGATTTATCGTCTCATGTCTCAAGAAATTAAAATCTTTATCGCTTAAAGTGAAGTCAATCAACATACAGTTTATGAATACGAAATTATAAATAAATTAAAAAAAAACCTGTAATTAAAAATTATCTTCTTCAAATGTATAATGTACTTCTATACATTCTACGATATAATTGCAATTATTACTATTTTCATTTAAAATCGTGTATAAACATTTTAATTTGTTAAATTATATATTTTCTGTAAATATCTAAGTATATTATAATGATGATCATTAATGCGTGTATCTAACCATTTATGGAAATTAAGTATAATTCACATATAAATATGAAGTAAATATGTACAAGTTGTCAAATAATTATATATAAAATATATAATATTTTATATGTGGTTAAAGCTTTCAAAATAATTATTAAAATTATTTTACTTATATATAATAATAGTATAATAATAGTATAGTATAACAACTATGTGGGAAATATATATAATTACAGCACTTATACGCCGCTAAAAGTTTATGCATTCAAATCATATATTATTAGTGTGAATATATAACTATATTATATATTATATATACTGTGAGATACTAGTATATGTAAATATATTTAAACATATATATTTAGGTTTAATTATTTTATTTAAGCAGATATATAACATATTAGATATATTTTCAGGTACATATATAATGATAAATAATATAAACGATTCACATATAAACAGATATATCTCATCATGTTTGTATATAGATATAAAATATATATACATCAGCGTTCAACAAAATGTCAGAACGATAAATAAATCCATTATCATTCCAATATAGACTCATAATTCCTTCTATACAAAAAAGTGTTGTTATCAAATTCGTTGATCACGGCTGTATTTATATACTATAAATGTATTTAATTTTCCAAAAAAAAAAACATATACCTTTGCAAATGGTTATAATATATGGGAATATAACTTTTACTTAAAGTGTGTACTTTTCAAGTATATATATATATCGTTGTGTTTGCCTATACTTTGAAAATTCATGAAAATTGTATAGATTTTTCTTTTCAAACAAAATTTTCACATATCTATATATAAAACACACTAATACATATATATATTCGAATGTTAACAAATTATGTATTGAATTAAATGTTTAAGAAAATATAACAACTATGTGGGAAAACATTTTCCGAAAGCACACATGCGCTTGCATATGTATACATTTCAAATAAACCAATTGTAGGAAAAACTTTCCCTTAAAAATAATAATTTTTCTCTGTTTTGGAAAATTCTCATACATATATTGTAATGTTTATGGTATATATAAATATTAAAAAAAATTTTTCATGGTATATAATTTACTGTCGTCAGTCGCAGTCAGTTTGTATATTATCGTTGCCAAAAATTGTTGGATAGCAAAATGTTCATTTTGTCCTAGTTCTATTCTAATTTTCATTTTATTTTATTTATTTTTTATTCGCATTAAACCTATCTATAATATTTTGTAAATTTATATATATATAGTGAAAATTGATATATATAGATAAGCAAAAACAAAATAATTATTGTGTTTGTTTTTTTTTATTCATTTATATGCACATTAAATTTATTATACAGTTAATTTTTTGTTAAGTTTTCAATGTTTAGAAGTTAAATATGTAGAAGTTAATTTTATTTATAAAGCATAGTAATAGATAAATTTGTCAAAAAAAAATAAGTCTTTTAATAAAACTTATGGTTTTTATCGTGATAATCAGCAAAAAAAAAATAAACAAAACAAATAATGAAATAATTTTCCATTAACAAACAAAACAAAAAATAATCAATTATTATTATGTGTAAACATAAATTCTTTTGTGTGAATATATTTTGTAAAACCAAATAATGTTTGTCTTTCATTTATGTTTTTCATATAGAAAAAAAAACCAAATAAATAAACACAGACAATATTCATATACATATATTTTATATGTGATATAAAAAAACATTTCATTTTGTTATCTGCGAATCCAGTCTGTATGCGAATGTGAATGTTTTTTGAATATCTATATAAATTTTAAAGGTATTTTATTTATGTGGAAAATTATTAATTTATTATAATTTTTTATTACTTCTTTTATTTAAATAAATAAAAGAAAAACTACGAAAATTTAGAGAAAATTAATACAATAATGTTTGTTATTATTCATTATTGATAATATTTATATATATAAATAACATGTTTTGAAGAAAAATTTCAAGTTTAATTTCGGAAATTTTCTGATATATTACAAATATATATAATATAATACACAAAACTTATAAATTCTATATAAGATAAATATTCAAGAGACACGCAGGTAAGATAATTAATTAAATTATGTTATTATAAACCGTACAAATAATATATAATAATTTTTAGGTTTCATTTTATTTGTATATATAACATAAATATATTTATTATAAACAAAAAACCCTATATTTTTTTAACGTGTTATGTCTGAGAATAAAAGTTTTTCAATTATATTAAATTATACTTTCATTTTTTTTCTGTCATATATGTACATTTGTACATGCAAAATTTTCCGATAAAATTGTATTTCCATTACATTTCGAACGTTTTTGTATTATATAGATTGGTAAATCAAAGGGCGTGTACATCAACATGTACCATATATGCTATATATAAGGAGCCAAACGAAAAAATAAAATATATTTTTTATATATATCTTAACTTATATTAAGTTCTATATTTTTATTTATTTAATTGATTAGTTTATTTGTTATTGCAAACAAATAAAGTTATTTATCTATAATTTATAGTGTATACGCGTACTATCTATTTGACAAAATATTTATTTAAAAAAGTTTAATTGAAATTAATTATAGAGTAATTTACATAAAATTAATATAGGATTAATATATAAAGATATTTAAAATCATTTGCGTTAGTAAACGCAAATAAATCAAACTAATCGGGTTTGTGTGTTTATTTTTATTGGGGTTTCTTCAATTGAATGCGAACCCTTTCAAAATTTTGTATAGTTTTAAATTGGGGAGTTTATCAACTAATTACTTCAAAGTCATGAGATACAGTTCATATTAAAAAATCAGTGAAAATGTCCGCTGGTCAAATATTATCGGGGTCGTGGAGTTATAGTCGGACTCAAAGAGGCAATGATATTTAATGAGTATATTTTTGAATCGTCTCCTCGATTCCCAAATAAATTATCAATATTTCTTTAGTTTTGGTCATTTCATTCATTCGTTTTTTTTTTGTTTTTTACCCTTAAAAACTTAAATTAATCGTTATGTGTATGTGTGGTGTATTCCCATCTTAAAAGGGCTTATTCAAAGTTTAATACTTTCTTTCTATTATCCAGAAAGTGATCACCTTCCACGGTATTTTATTAACAAATTTGCCTTTGCCACAGACACATTCGAAATCTGCGTATCGGACTAGAAGTGCGTATCGGACTAGAATGGGCGGACCTTACAAACAAGATAAACACAGTTTTTAGAATTTTAAAATGACAATGTAACACTAATAGCAAATGAATTTATATAGAATACAAATTATAGATTAAAATTTGGAAAATCTAAATGAAATAACTAATACATTTTTTTTAGATATAGATTTAAAAAAAAAGTATATATACAGATAATTAATATATGTGAATATTTATTGGTATAATTTAAATCATAAATCATATATTGAACTATGTAAATATACTTTTAAATTCAATGTGTATATAATGAAAAAGGGTATATATATGTTTAATTCGCTTTATATGTTATATTTATAATTTCAAATTT
Organism: Dilophus febrilis; assembly: GCA_958336335.1. NCBI lineage: Eukaryota > Metazoa > Arthropoda > Insecta > Diptera > Bibionidae > Dilophus > Dilophus febrilis. The sequence continues at coordinate 16,374,395 of OY284470.1, read as the reverse complement.
ATGATTATCAAAATTCTCATAATATGTCAAAAAGTCACCTCACATCCGCAGTCATATTTTTTAATACAATCCCAATGCCTGTGGCAACAAAAAACAAATGCGATATAAAATTGATCGCGGGCAAACTGTAATTTTTCCTGTATATATATTTATTAAAATATACATAAATATCTATAAATGAATGTATCTATATATATGATAATATATACAGGCAGATATATATATATATACAACACAGGTATATTATTTTATTATGGTTTTCATAAAACAATAAATTTTTCTAGGTATTTGAATTATAATTGTATTATATACATTTTTGTTACTTTTAACTGCGTAACTACACTAAATATCCAAATATATATATATATGCTACATTGATATATGTATATTAGAAATGTGTATCCTCCAAATAAAAAGGTATATACATAGTGAATGTTTTACGAACAGGTTGGTCGATTATATTTCTATACCGATATATGTAATATACCGAGAAATATATATAAAAAAAGGGTATACATATAGAATGCCAAAGGATATATATGCAACAACAACAACAAAAAAACAACGTTTATTTATGAGATGTATAACAACATACATAAATTTTATATGCACATATAGACAATATATAAATAAAACAATGATTTAATGTATGTGTTGAATTAATTTTTGTTTTTTTGTTTTTTTTTGCTTCAGGATCGTACATACATCAATATTCGTTTTTTAAATTAAATATAAAACATATAAATAAAACACCGCAAATATATAAATAAGAAAATTTATTGCTTTATACATCGCTTTCAATTAAAATGTGAGTAATAAATTTCATAAGCATTATGGTTTTTCTTTACATTTTCCATTGGTATATTTTTTTGAATGTGTGAAAAATAGTCAATATACCAATTATATATATAATAAATAAATCATTTTCAAATATATATGTATGATCATGATGATAAATATTTATATGAAATGTTAAATATATTATTCAATTCTCGCATCAATTCGTATAGAATTATATATAATGAAAATAAAAATAAATCTTTTCTTTATGTATATTGTATATATATATATGCAAGTATTTAGAAAATATTTCCGAGGTTTGATATAATTTATCTATAAATATATAGAAAAAATCAAATTGAATAGATAACATATATAATGTGTATACCTTGAAAACAAACTTTAATAACCGCGCGCGTATATATAATAAAAGTATATACCATATATAAAACATTTATTTTTTTTGTAATGTTTATATATAACAAATATGTATTATCCCATAAATTATTATTCTCTAATAAATAAATAGGTATATATGTAGTATAGATAAAGTCATTTTTTTTATTGGAAAATTTCGATGTTATACAAAAATTATGAAATATATGTTTTATGTTATTTTATTTATGGCATTCCATGCAAAGAGACAGAATGACATATTTATTTCTTTATATACATAAACACAAAATATATATAATATTATTCTATAAATAAGTTTTCCGTATATAAAAATATATATATCCCACTATATACACCTATATATAAAAATTTAATTCTACATCAATAACCGCAAAGCATATATAAATAAAAAATTTATATTCAGTTGTAATTTTTTCATATTTTCATGACATTTTCATATAGTTTTTTTTATTCATTATTTTGTTTTTCTATAAAAGAAACATTTGAATTAAAAAAATAAAAATAATTAGATTTTTTTTTTTTCAAAATTAATGTGGTCAGAATATTTTTCAAATATATGTTTTTTTTTGTAAGTTAGTCAGAACCAGTTTAATATGGAATACATTTCAATGATTTTGGATCATTTATAAAAACAAACTAAACTAAAAAGCAAAGTAAGACAAAATAGAAATTTCATGAATTTTAAGGGAAAAGTTAATATGCCCAGAAGGAATTAATTTGAAAATTCCACTGGAGCATGAAGCTACTGATGATGGTTTATGATCCAATAATTCAATGTGGAATTTGTTATAATTTCATTTTTGTTTAGTTCAGGATTAAATTCCACTATTTTTATCGTTACCCATAATTATATTGATTTTTAATCTTTATTAATTGAGGATATCGCAATATTCTGGCGTGACTGAAATAGTATAGACTCGCATTATGATTATACGAAGTAGTTCATTTATATAAAATGATAGAGAATATATATTTGATTTTCTGGTTCGATGATTTATGTATATACCTTTTTATATATTTTTCGTCCTTTATAAAACATACTATGCGTAACCCTTTAAGGTGATTCTTTAAATAACAATTGGTTCAAGTCAAATTGGAATAAAATAGAAGATATGTTAAAACTATATATACGTTTCTTCATAATAGATAAACACATAAATGTTATACAAAATAATGTAACCCATTCCACATATATATGCGGATATAATTTAAGAACTCATATTGTCATTGTCAGTCATATTTTTATTTTCCCATCTTTCTGTTTATTTTTATTTTTTTTTGCTAAAATGCTAAATATTATCTTCCGTATATATAATTATATATTTTCATATCCAAGTATATTTGTCGTAAATTGGTATATGTATGTATATATAAATATAATAAGTATAATAATATACAAATAGGGTAATTTTATATAAAAACAAAAAAATGTATTGCCATGCATATATATTTATATATATGATTTAGGATAATAATACATATTTCCTTAAAATATTCGCATATATACCTGCTACTTTGCTACTATGCTACTTTATAAAATATATTATTATATCTTATATTTATACGATTTTAAATTTTACATTATACAATTTTAAGAGGTAACATACGACGACTAATATATCGTACCTTTCGTATATATATATATATATATATATACATTTTATTATCATATACATATGTATATATAAATGGTTTAATCAAAGGATTTTGTGTATATTTAAAGTTGTATAAATAGCTTATATAAAAAATAAAATAAAATAAAGAATATTCAAGAGATACTTCAAATATATATTTATATAATATATATTGAACTGAATTTTGGAATATGAAACACAAATATAAATTTCAAATATATATGATGGAAATATGCGTGTATTCTTTTTATTTTTTAAACAACATTAAAAAGTTACCGTCTGTAAAGAATAAAGGAATTTCCATTTCGTTAACTCAATTATCGCGATAAGAACAAAACAACGATTGTAATTCAGTATAATAGTATAGAAATATATTTTTTTATTTAATTTAATATAAATATCCATACGGATATGTAATGTAACGTATATTTTTAGATTAAATTTGTTATATATGCTATATTATTATAATATTCACCTATTTTGTCTCAATCTAAATATATATATATATATAGGTATACGTTTTGAATATTATATTATTTGAATAATAAATTTTAAAAAAAAAATTCTACATTAAATTTTCAAACATATAAAACTTATTTTATTTATCATAAATATTTTTATATCATATAAGTATCATATACACAATTTCTGAATGTGTTCATAAAGAAAAAAAATTTATTTAATTTGCTGTTTTTACGGTAATAAGCCGTACGACCAAAATCATAGGAAAATATACAAGTACTGAATGTGAAAATTCAGATTCGAAAATAACCGAAAAAACGGAAAATATATTCTATGCCTTCAGTGGAATACAAAAATTTACAATTTAAGGTGGTGAGTTTGGACTCCAAAATTTTAGATTGGCTCTTTTATCACCTACACCACAGAGTCACAGAGTGTTGGAGTGTTATGCATACAATTTTTAAATTCATCATGGAACAATATAAATGATTGTTTTATTATAATAATCAGAATATAAGATGGACAGTATATTCTATGTTTATATATATTTTTAAGATAAACCACAAAGAATAATAATACAAAACATTATTTCATAATTTATCTATCAGTTTATGTATTATTATTACGCCTATACTTAACGAGAGTTCTTTTACTATAAAATAATAAACTTATACTTATGATATCAGCAAAAAAAAAAGAAAAAGAAAAAGGATATAGTTAATTAAGTAGAAAAAAAAACAATGAAAAACAAAGTTCATTTACATATCTTCTCCATCTATATATATCTATTTGTTTATATAAAAAAAAATCATATATAAAAGCCACAAGTTTTTATTGTACAAATATATATTTCTCTTTGTATAATAAATTTTTCTATTTAAGGATAAAATAAAAAGAAAACGAACACACATACACAAAGATACAAAGATATACTTAATATAACTATATATATATATATATATAGAAATATAAACATATAAAAATATTATTACTTATATTATATATATATATATATAATAAGAATCCTTTATGAAAATAAAAATATATAAATATGTTGTGTTTAACTTGCAGAATAATAGTACAAAATTATATATATAACTAACTTTTATTACTTTTATATTAAAATATCCATATATCTATCTGTATATATAGTATACATAAAGTAAGAATAATTACATCATATATATATATATATATATATATATATATAATATATGAAATCTGTGCGAATATTTACAAAATAATGTTTACATTAACCATATAATATTTTACGACTTCTAAGGACCTTTTTAAGAACGCGTATATATATATAAAATAATAAATAAAAGTTTTTTTTTCTTTTACTTTGTATATATACGATAAATACTATAAAAACTGAGAAAATATTTCAGATCATAACAACAATATGTTGATATAATTTTGCTCCAAACTGTATAATTTTTATATGTTAAAAGGGATATGTTTTGAATATATGTATATAAAAAAAGTGTTTATGTTATTTGAATTATATAATTTATATATATAATATAAATTAGTTAATATATTAATGTATTTATGTTTATGTACAGCATATATATAGTTATAGAAGAGAATTTTATTATACATATATATTTATATTCATATATATTACAATGAAAACAATAATAATTTTATGTTTTGAAAAATATGCATATAATATTTTTTTTCCATTTGTCCATTCGGTTATGGCATATTATATATACATATGTATATAGAAATAGAATGAAAAAGAAAAAATATTTTGTTTATATAATTAACTCATTATTATTATTTTTTGTTTGTTTATTTGTTTATTTTTCAACATTATATGCCCGTATAATAATCAAAATTTTTGCACAAAAGTACTATTTAGAGATTTATATATATTGTTTTTATCTGTTATTATAATCTTTCCCATTAATATGGTTATATTTTGTTGAAAGTATTTTGGATATACAAAATTTTTATACAAGCAGCATAATAATTATATAGGGATGGGAAGATTTGTTTTTATTTTGGTATAGGGATAAAAAGTTAATTTTTTAAAATGCTATTTACTATATGTATACAAATTTTTGTTTTAATTATTGTGTGCGGTGGCGACAATGCTAAAATAATACATATCATAATTAGATAATGTTCCTTTTTTTTAGCTTCAATATTTAATTATAATGCACATTTACCCTTTCAAAAAATAAAATGTTTAAAAAAATATTAATTATTTAATTTCTATTTTATGTTAACATTATAAAATATTAGCATATAATATAATGATAATAATAAAATACTGTTTATATATAGTTGGTGCGGATGTGATTGTTTAAATAATGAATTTTTATTCTTCTGTATAAAATTTTACAAATCTTATAAAAGGAGGAAATTTTTTCAAGATAAGTGTTATAAAAATTAATTTCTCGATAATGTTATTGATATTATAATCAATGATTATCTTCGGGGATGAATACACTAATGCAATATCTCTATTCAGAAAAGTAGAAATATTATAAATAAACAAAATTTTGTAAAATGATGTGTTAATATACTTATGTGATTATATCTTTCATAATTCAACACATATATATATAGGCAAGATTATCTATATGTAATTTGATCGACGTTTATTTGAAAATTGTGCTTTTTATATATACAAGTTTTTTATTTTTATTTTATTCAAAGATAACCATTTAATATAATCAGCAGTATATATATATAGTTATTGTTGTTTGTTATTTTATATGTATATAGGAGAAAACAAAATTGAAATTAACATGGATATTATCGCAGAGAATATGAAAAAATCAAAACTTCTTTGTATATGAACACAATAAACTTGTTGATGATATTATTATATGGATAAATAAATGACAATGACGGTCTTTACAGATAAGAATTTTTTTTTTATTTTTAATTTCCATAAAATATATTTAAGACTTTTCTTTAGAATTCCCTTTAGAAAATGAAACAAAATCTATTTTAGAAACATTATTTCAGACATTTATTTCAGATAAGTATACAGAGTTTACCGTTACAAAATTAGTCAGAATTTATTTTTATACAGAATTTCCACATTTCATTTAGAAAATTATACAGAATTTTTATAGAAAACAGAATGTATTTTATAAATTGCTCCGAATTTTCACATAATTAATATTATGCAGAATTTCTTTTACAAAATTGAACAAAATTTGGTTTAGAAAACATATGCAGAGTTTAATTAAAGCATTATAAATAATTATTATACCATATTATACATGACTATCAAGTCTTGAAATATGTGGAAATATGCAAATGATTTGGAAAATTTTTCAGTTCGCAATTATATTTAAATTAAATCTTGAACAAGAATGTTGAGTACTGGTTCTGATAAATATAATTTCAATATGTTTTGCATATTTATCGAATAGACAAACTTTGTATTTGTTTACTCTATAACTACTATATATGTATGTATTATTATATGGTATTATTCTATTTTTAGACATTGCATATATACGAAAGTTATTAAAATATCTACAAAATGTTCTCGACATTTTATCAATATATATATAAAATAATATTCGATCACCAACAAATAATATATATAAAAATGAAATTCTATATAGTAACAAACATCTTCTTTATTATAGTATATCTATATAGTGAACGAACAAGTGAATGAACTTTCCACTAAAATGATTCAAATAAGAAATATATAATATATATGGATAATTTTGTATTATATTCATACATCTATTGTGATAAAAATGAAGTAAAAATTTATTAAATGCTTTTTCGCATAACAATAGAAAAACTATATTGATGCATATATAAATGTCTATATGAAAAATAGTATTTTCATTTTTCTGTATAACACCATCACAAAATGATTCATTGACATTTTAATAAAATTGCATTATAAAAAGACATAATAAATTTCATATATTCAAGTATAAAACAATATAAAGAATAAAAAATCATACCTTAATAAAACATTTATTTATATTTTTTATACATATATAATAATAAATTATCAAAATATTATATGTATATATATATATATATATATATATAATTATATATATATATAGGATAATTAAAATTTTAATGTGTAACTATAAAAATAAATAATTAATTTTTGTCTAAAAATAGAAATATTAAATTTAATTAATTTGTATAAAAAGGTATCAACAAATTCCTCATATATACTATATACAGATAATATCTAAAGATATAATTTGTTTTTATATACACGTATTCATTCAGCAAATAATAGTCATTAAATATATATATACGCATATAGAGATCGCAAATATATACATATGTAATATATGTGCGTACCCAAATATAATTATTTTAATTAAATATTAAATTCTCGACAATTTATATATAAATTATTAAGTACAATATACATATGAATGTTTCAAGGTATATTTATCAAATATATATATATTCGCATATTTTGACTAAAAGGCGTTGATTAATTAGATATTTATTTTCAATAATATATAATATATAGAAAATATACCTTCATATTTATGGCTATATATCATTTTATTGTTAATTATTTTTTATTTTTAAATAATAATAAACATAAAACAATGAAATCTTTGTGTAATGTCAATTTTAAGGAATTTTATTATTTATATATGTATTATAAATACGAGAAACGAAGTCATGTACTGTAGGTAAATGAAAAAACAAAAACGGAAGCTGTATATAGTTAACATATATGAAAACATATGTACTATATCTATCTATATATATGTATAATATAGATTATTATTATAAAATTCAATTAGAGCAAGGTTAATTGATATTAATTTTTTTCGAGCGTGCATTTCGATATTGTTTTTTATTTTTCTTTCATTTATTATATAACATATATATATATATATATATATATATATTAAAAAATATAATCATGTTTTATAGAAAATAAATGTATAATTTAATCAGATTAGTTTTTACTTAATACACTAATATATTGTGTATATTTCAATGTTTCATATATCAAGCATATGTTATATATATTTTTTAAATGAATTTGAAAACAATATTGAAATTGACAAGTTAATATATCAAAAATTGTATTTTTTTATTATTATTTCATTTAATCACCTGTCATAATCATAAAAAATGTACATTAGATTATTTAGATATATGTGTGTAAATATATGGTTTTATATATAGTATATACATGTTGTACTTACTTACAATGAAAATAAAGGCATATATGCACATACATTTATATAAATTGCTATAAAATCAATTTTTATATGCACTTAAAAATGTATTATATGTTCGTTATATATATAGGGATATAGGTTATATAAAACAAATTACATATATTATATATATAGAGATATATGCAGACTCACATTCACGCAGGTAAAGTTTTATACAATATGAAGTGATTGCGATTTGATTTTTTATAATAGAAATTAATTTTTTTTTTATATCAGCTGTGATATCAATAAAAAATTCATGATATTATATTTCTTAAAACATATTGCCTATATATAGATATAAAAAACAAACGATAAACTAAAACGTTTTATTTTTACACAAAGCTAACTGATATCTATAGGTTTTATTACTACAATAAAAATGATTCAAATTGTATCTAACAAATGATTACCTTTAATATTTTTCTTATGCATTGAATCATTGAAATATTGTGATGTGGTCTATATAGACCTTTCTTTCAACATCCTTACGAGCTATATTTTTTGGAATATATTTAAAAGTTCTATACAAATATTCACAGCATTACATTAAGCAGATAGTTTGCAATCAATTGATTTTCTCAATGATAATTTAAAAGAATTATACCAGCAATTTTGTGAAAAATCACATCAGTAAATAATTATTTTTATACAAATATATCACAAACGCTATATATAAATTTCATCTGTGCCTTTCAACAAATAATTCTTTTACGATGTATATAAATAAATATATATTTTATAAAAATCTTGATTTATTTCATTTATACATTATATATATATATATATATGTAAATATACATATATTTCATATATATGAACCGAAAAATGAATGTATTATTGAAGAAAATAAAAAACAAAATTCATAAAAATCAATATGCCATATATAAAACGATATATTCCACTTATATGAAATATTTATTGCATATATATAGATTATATTATTCAATAAAAAGATAATTAATTGTATATTTATCGCAATTTTTATTTTATTTTTTTGATTAATATTTTTATTAAGATTTATATATCTTAATACATAACAAAATTTGATAATTTATATTAATTTAATAATGTTTCAATTGAAAGATAAAATGAAATCTCTTAAAGATGAATTATCTGCAGGGATTATTCAAACAAAGGTGTGTAAATGTTTCTCATATATTTGCAAATGAATCTATGAACTGAACTGTTATGGTAACAATCTGGTAATGAATATATGGTTATGAATTTTACGCAGGATTCGTAATAAAATTCCAACCGACAGAGAACAGTAAGGAAGATTTTTTTATCAATTATCGTATTCTAAAAAACGTACATTTGTCTTAATATTATTATCTATAAGCGAATTGCTTTCATGTTTGGTAAAATATTTATTACTTAATTTGTAAGTAAGTAAACTACTGTTACTTAAATCCTAATAATTTCAAGATTGTTACAAAAGTGTTTAGATTATAATTGTTTTTAGTTTTCTTTTTTAATATAAAATATTTTAATTTAATTTATCTGATTTAATTAATGTATAATAAAATATGTAAGAAAAAAATGTTTATAACTTACATTGGTTAGAATTTATCACATGATAATCATGAAATTTGTATAAAAATATTGACGCTCACCTGAAAATAATTCGGAAAAAATAAAAAAAATGTTAATAATTATATAATTATTTTGATGATTTAAAAAATAATAAAATAATAAATTTTATTCAATAAATCAATTAAATTAATACTTGTGTAAATTGTAATAATATATAGGGATAATAATACTAATTATCCCTATATATTATTTATTCCGCTTCAGGTTTCAAAATCCATCGAAAATTTTAAGTTTTTTTAAGTTTTCCTTGATAATAAATGTAATTAATTAATGTTTTAATCAAATTATTTACTACTACACCAAAAAAAAAACACAATTTAAACAAACAACCAACACCTTTAAATAAAGCACAACTAAATTGATAGAAACTTTCATACTATATACTGACGATACTTCAATATATGCAAAATGCAAATATATAATGTACAGTTTTAATGTCTGTCGAAAAAAAAATATTATAAAATATAATATAGAAAACGGTAAATAATTGTATTATAATATCATTAGATATGATAATCATTTACAATATAATGAAATGATAGGAATATTACAAAAAAAAAATTATATATTGTACATAATCAACAAACACAACAATTTAATAACTGGATTTATTGAATGTATTTTATATATGAGTTGAGTTGGTACAAAAGTAATTGCTTCTATTGGAGATGAATTGGAGATGTAAACATAAATCAAGTGTATGTATCCTAAGAAGAACGCATGGTCGATTTGGTAGCGAAGCCGCCAGTTTTCAAACAAAAAATCTCACCTGTAAAAAAATAAATACAAGTGAGATTTGTTTTTATTAGGGGGACGTGGTTATTCGATCTGCATTGATATGTGAGCGGTTTATACAAAACAAAACAGTGTATATCGTGCAATGATGTCCCCAAGGTTTATATATATATACGGACAGCGCTGGCGTTTCTGCCAGCTGTGGTTTGTGTATATATATTCCCGAATATCCCGTACGGGGGTACCCGCTCTACATACAAAAATAACTGTAAATTTCTATCGTTGAAAACTTACATACGATAAAATAAAGGTAAAAAAATATAAAAAGTACGAATTCAAAAAAATTGATTTTCCTAATATATTTTTTAGTTATACAACTCTGTGGTGTAAATGTTAAAAATGCCAACCTAAAATTCTAACGAAATTTTGGGGTCGTGGGTTCGAATCCTACTGAATGCATAAAATATGTTTTGTGTTTTCGGTTATTTTTCGAATCTGAATTTTAACACAAAGTTGTATATTCCGCTTGCGGTTGGTCGTACGGCTAATTGAAATCACACAGATGCATATTAAAAAATTATATAGAGCAATATATAATAATATATATACATTTACCTATATACTGTATCTTATAAATGTATGTATTATATTAAAGCAATAAATTGATTTTCAATTATTAAAAATGAAATTCAATTAATTAGATGTATATATAAGAATATAAATTGAGAGTTGATTTAGTTGGTATATCTATATATATATATAATATATCAATTATCAATTATCAATTAGTCTATATATATCATTGTCATCATCGCATTTTAAAATTGTCATATATGCAATTATAAATGAATAAAAAATGCTTCAGAAACTCTTTGATTTATTTTTTCAAATCACTTTGTACAAAATTTGCACATATACGTGTTTCATTTAAAGTATATATACCAATTAATATGCATACATAAAAAAATAATGGTTTATATGGAAATATAATTAAGAAAAATTGATATGTAATCAATATAAGTGAATGGATTCGCATTTAACATTTTATCATCACAATTAGATAAAATGTATTTGGGTTTTACCGCTTTTGCGATTATTCATAAAACTAAAATTTAATTGCATATATACATTATAGATAGAATAATCAAAGAGATATATTGTATACATAACTAGTGGTATTTAAATATAGAATTGTATAATTGGTAAAGACTATAAATTGTGTACGAAGCAGATAAAAACATATATATTTAAGGACAATTATAAACCAATAATGCGGATAAATTTATTTTTAACAAATTTCTATATATACCTTAATATATATACTAATTATGATATATTCAAAATGTTTAGTGATGCATAATTAATTAATTTTTAATTTAATCGCACAAATAATTAAATTATAATGCAATTTTATAATTTTTATATATAAAAATTATAATACAGCTTTATCTTTATTTTGTTTTCTAAATTAATGTGTTTTGTAATATTCATCCATTCTGGTATTTCTTATGAAACAGCAAAACATATATATTTATTATCATAAAAATATCTAAAATTTATTTTGTAATTTTTCTATATATAGATTTGAAATTGAAATTAAAAAACATCAAAATAAAAAAGTTTTTAAAAGAATATATTTGTTTATTTTTGTATCGCATTGTTATATTACGGAAAATACTTAAACAAAACTACAGATATGCATTTATATATTATCTTACAAAATGTAAAACAAAAAAAGTTTCTGCGTCAGAAATCGGAAATAGATTTAAAAACTTTTAACTTTTATCTCTATAAATTATAGAGATTTTAAATTAAAATAATAATTCACAATTTATAGAGTTTTTATCTTTTCAAGGATAATTGCATTCTTATATTTATAAAATGAATTCTATTATGGTTTATTTATATGGATGCGCTCTTGTAATTTTAATATGTATAATTATTGTTATCTGTGTCCTTTTAGATAACAACAATTTAATATCTCTTATATATGTTTAAATATGTTTATAAAATTGTAAAAGAATCGCATAAAATTTTTGTAATAAAAATATTTTATTATAATATGGAAAAATTACTTTATTTACTATAATGGATATAACGTCAATTCAAAGAGAATTTATGTATTAAAAAAAATCCACATATTAATTTACAATTAAAATGTATATTTTAATCGTTCCAAATAGAACTAAAGCAAACAATTTCTTTTTACTAATTCATAATACATATATAAAATAAACTTAATGTACATATATGTATATATAAAATCTTATATATTTAATTATATAATTAAATATAATAAAATAATTTACATTTAATTTTACGCACATTAACTCAAATAATAAACATAATTGTTCTGTGTTTGTTTGTTATTTTATCAAATGAATTTGTTTACACATTCATATATGCGAATCTCTATATAGTATAAGATGTATAGTGTATATATTTTATAGTGGGTGTCTTTCTGCTTGAATATACATGTTTATATAAACGTAATTTCATATTTATATATGAGATAATAATTTATGAAAATATTATAATAAATTAATTGGAAAATTGTATAATAAACTTTTTCTGATTCTTTGTATATGATTATATTAAATTATATAAATTTAATTTCCTTTTTTCTTTTTTTTTCTTTTTTAAATAAACTTTAAGTGTGATATATCTATATATTTATGAATATATTGCATGCCTATATACAAGAACAACAACATCAACAACATTAACAAAAAAGGATATATGTGTATATAAATATATAAGGAAAAATTATATATAAAATATATATCATTAATATATAAGTTTTATATGGTATATGTATTTTATACGGCATGACTATTCTATTATATATTTATATATATATATAATGATGAGATATGACTATATTAAATATGAAATTTAGAAAATTATAGAAAACTAGGTCGAACTATATACATATATAATATGTACATATAAAATATTTATATATGCTAAAGATTTATGTGAATATTACAATATTATCATTATTATTTATAACCTTATTATATGTATGATGAATGCATTTTATAAATTATGTTATATTTTTATATGCATTCAAAAAGGAGCCTGAATAAAATTATATATATTATAAACAAAGTTCTTCTTTAGCATATTATTAATATTTTATTTAAGAAAAAAAAAAATTATGCTATACTATCCTCATTTGTAAGTCGGTCAAATATATCCATCGTTTCGATTTTAAAAAAGATAGAATTCATGTGTAATTCATTGAAAAGTTCAATTGCTATGCAGGAACTTATACACAAAATACTTATACTTAAACTGACATTTATATAGTTAACCACATTCAATTCTTTCGCATGCACGGATATATTGAAATTTTATCTAATTTTCAAATTAATTTCAGGGCAAATTAACTTATTGACTGACACATCCATACTCTATAATCAATTCCATAACGATATTGTCTCATTTATCTTCTGCATTTGTAAAACATATATAACCCTTTAACATTATCGGGATTTTTATCAATCAATTTTAAATGCAAATATACATATATATAGAGATAGTGGAAAAATTTAATCATATATATATTATACAATCAACATTTCATTTCAATCAATGCGAAACTACAATATATATATATATATATACAATGGAAATTGATAAATTGAGATGGTATAAAAATAATCAACATCTATATCCTTCATCTTCATATATAGTATACAGGTTTATTAAAAAATAGTATATAAAGTAATGTAATATATATAAATATATATAAAAAATAAATCATTTAGAGATGACAAAACTTGATTAATACTATATTTATAAAACAAAAGCAAAAAACATAAAAATACATTCAAAATAAATAGATTTTTTTATTTAATTATGCATTATACTATTACAATTATTGAAAAACAATAGATTGTTTTTTTATATATTTATGAAACGATATTTTAAATAAATTATTAATGTGATATATATGTATTATATAGACGTTGATTTTATTAGAATATATACTCGTCGTGTATTTATATTCAATATCCTATAAATTTGTGGAACTATATATTTGTATTGCATATTTTGTATATATTTATAGAAATATTTATACCAAAACTTATACAACACACTGTATTTCCTTTAAATTGAACTATATGATAAAATTATATATATAGGTAATGTACTGGTACATATAATATCATATATATTTAGAGTAACATTGCATCCGCATATATGGCAAACCATGTATTAAATATACAGACATTGAATACCTTAAATCTATATATACAAAATGTGTGTCTTTTAGTATACCAATCCATATATAGCATATATTAGATACAATTTCAGTTTACATATATCACATTTCTACAGATGTAGGTAGTTATTGAAATATACTGTAATGTTACAATGTTTATATATACATAGAAATAAATGTACAAGAACAAGTGAATCAAGTATATAAAATACATATATCACAGAAACAAGTCACAGGCATACTAAAATATATATAGAAACATAACATCTAATAGAGTTGGCAAGGAATGAACAGGGCGAAAGTATTTCCATATATAAATGGAATTGAGTATCAATAGTTTTAAATATATACATTTAACAAGTATTTCGCGTTATACTAAACTTAACTAACAGAAACGCAAATTTTTGATATTATTAAAAATATGCAGGGTTATATGCATTTTAAAGTGCCTTTATTGTTAGCAATAATTACGAAATAAAATCAATTAAAAGTATTCTTAACTTACAATTTAATTCTTTATTGTTTGCATATATATATATATAGCATATAGCATATAGCATATATATAACTCGATAATATTTTCATCCATATAATAAACTTAAACAAACACCCTATCAATGTCATTATATGTTATAAATAAATAAATATATATTATACTATATATACTAATAACATAAATATTGTACTTCAATAGATTTCATAAATATATATATATATATATAATATATATATATATATATATAAATTATTATATATCACATTCATATTCAAAACTAAAATAAACATAAGATTTATAAGTAAATATATAAATAATTTATAAATATTAAATATATTATAGTTAAGTTATAAATTCAAAAGTAGGTATTTATAAAATGTATAATATGAAAATATTTTATATATAGAATGAACCTGATGAAATATATATATTTTATAATACAATAAAACCGGAAATTATTAAATTTGATTTAGTGATTTATGAATTATATATTATAAACAAATAATCTAGTTAATAAAATAAATAAACTTCATATATTATATTATTGATATTGCATAAATATAATAATGAAATCATAAAATGTGTATACATTCAAGATATCCTATATGTATAAGACTTTTTATAAAAATTGACTATGTAGATTAAAATTTGATTTAGTTTTTAATATAACAAATAAGTTTAATGAATTAAAATTTGTTTATTGACCATTATTAAAAGTTGAACCAAATTGCTATATATCCTGAAAATCATGAATTTTAATAGAGCAAGCAAAATTTTTTATGGACATTTGAATTGAATTCGATCAAAAAAAATACTCTTTATTCATATTTGAATAATTGAATGCATTCCTATCGAATAAATATTCCTAGATCCCTAGGAGGAAATAGTTATAATTAAATATTAACCCAAGTTTGTGAATGGAAAACTTTAAACAATAAATAAATAAATTGAGTTGTCTATAATATATTTAATGATTTATAAATCATACATGCTTTATAATTTGATTGATTGATAAATGAAAATAATAAATAAATAACCGCAAATATGAAAATTGGAAAAACTAATGATACGAAACTATAGTATAGTATTCATATATATTGAGCAAAAAAAATAAGCACAAACCATTAATTTTTTATTGAAGGCTTACGAAATCTATATGCGTATAAATTAAATTTCCGATTTTTTATTTTTAATAAAAATTGATTGTATGGATAAAAAAAAAACTTATATACCAACAAATTCAAATCATTCAATTATATATATTATAATAAAATATAATATATAGCTTCTATATGATTGTATTATTTTTTTATGTAATAAACAAAAAAACAGCAACAAATTTTTCAATATAAATACAAACGATATTTATATTCAATTATTTTTATGCACGAGTATTTGATAATAGATTCGTATAATATATTTTTAAATCAATTTTTATACCGAAGACATATAAAATAATAATAGAATATAAATAAGAGAAAAACATTATATAAATATTTAAGGGTATTTAAGGGCGGGGGTGATTTTATGATTTTTTTTTACCATAAAACATTTCGTATTTTTTGCATATCTTACGTTTGTTACATATACCTTACGTTTCGTATATGTTTTGCATGTTTTGTTTTACGTCTCGAATGTTTGAATCTTCTGAGTCTTTGAGTTATATCTGTCGAAAGAAATGGATGATATTCTAGCTTTTATTTCTGTGCTTTTTGGTATAATTAATATTATAAAACAGACATTATTTCCTTTCTCTGTTAGAATTATTATCATATATTATCGATAAAGGTATATTTATAATAATGATAAGACTCTAAAAGACTTAAAAGACTCTTTTATGAATCTTTAAAAGAAATTGAAATGAATCAGTGAATGAACCTAAAACAACATTATCATAAACCCACATATATCAATATCGCGTTATGATAAAAAAATCATAAATATATTAAATTTCATATTTTAAGAAAAATTCAAATACATATTGTATTATAGTCTATTTTTAGTAACTGGTATAGACATACAAAAAAAAAGTGTTGTTTAAAATACACGATGAGAATGATAAAATTTTTTTTTTTTTCAATTATATATAACCTACTTATTCCTCCTGTTTTTTTATAATATTTTTAACACATTTTATATAATATAAGATTTCAATAATAAAGTCACGTTTTTGATTTTCTATAACAATTTATTTTTATATAAAATTAAAGATTTAACATATATGATGTTCAGAATATATAGTAAATCTTATTGTAATAAAAAATTTTTCATTTAAATCAATCAGAAAAACAAAACATTTCGAATAATATATTCATAGTAGCATATATATGCTATGAACAAGAAAATAAAACAAATTATCCATATTTAAATCCACATTTTATATAAATGCAACAATTTCAATTACAAAAATATATTATTTTTAAATAATAATTTCAATATTTCAATATAGATTCTATATATATAAAAAAAAACAAAATATTGAATATATTAATAAACAAATTTAAAATTATTTAAATTTTAAATATCTTTAAGAATCAATTAACATGGGGCGTGAGAAAATATGTTCCGACGACACAAGCGATAAGATATTCTGAAAAGTACGTTTTTCGGAAAATTTTGCTTATGTATTGGTAATGAATTTGATTTTTTTTTTTGGAGAATATTTATTTTTAAACACCTTTCAGAACATCTTATCGTTTGGATCAACCATACACAATTTTTTAACGCCCCGCCAAGTAATCTATATTTTGCACATTGTATAAAAAAGTAAACAAACAAAAAAAACATAGTGAATCAACAATAATAAGTCATTATATTATTCAAAAAAAAAATGTGTTATATGATATTGATAATTTTTTATCAAATTATATTTATATATACATATAAATGGAAAATTTAATAATATATATATATATATTATATATATATATCTTTAAAAAAGATGAAAAATATAAAAAATAAAATGAATGTGAAAATAATTGAGGGGTTGAGAAAAAATTCCGTGTATATTTTTTTATATATGTAAATATCCAAAATACGTACGATTTTCAATTATATATTGGTTTCAATTATATATGTTATGGATATTAGATGTCAGAAAAATTATATCTAAATTTGTCTTGTTTGCATCATATACATATATACATATATAATTTATGATGTTGTTTTTTTTTTGTATTCCAAACATTTATTTATTTTTTTCTTATCATTCATACAGAATATATTTCATGAATGTCAAATTATTTATATACATGTTTAGCAGAAAAAAAAATGATATATAATATATGATTTTAGACATTTTTTATGAATATTATCTGTATATATACTATACTATGTATAAAGTTTCATGCATATATAAATATCGCGTAGTTATCACCATCACCACATATATGTAAGAAGTTTCTCCGCATATATTTATAAACACATTTTGTTCGATTTATTTTATTTATATAAACAGTATTATTATTCGTTATATATTTAGTATAATTTTTATAAAATGTAAAAGCTTTATCTGCACACGGGTGCTTCATCAGCCTTTACAGAGAATGTATATTGTACCATATATACTAATACAATAAAATTGCATAAAAATTATTGGTTAAGTTATTTCTATATGTACAAAATTTGAATTACTATCATTCAAATCGTTTTCTTATCGAATTTTTATAATTAATCCTATACCCGTTAAAAACCGCAAATATCCTTCCATGATACACCATATAGAACTCTTTCAGAACACAATTATATTTAATTTCACAATTTTAACATTATACATTTTCATTATCGCATATATACATTGATCTAATCAGATTATAGGCTAAATAATTATATTTTATTACAAATTGGATAAATCACATGCATTTGGTATATATACAATGTACCATAATAATGAAAAAAAAACCTTTAAATGAACTTAATATATATAAAATATATATAAGAATTATAATCACAAATCTTTTATTTTATATAATTGAATTTATAGACGTGGATTTATTTATTATTACTTTAATATGAAATAATATATATATAAAATGGATTTATGTAATGCTATATATAACGGCTAATTGCCAATTAATACATGTCCATAT
Organism: Dilophus febrilis; assembly: GCA_958336335.1. Lineage (NCBI taxonomy): Eukaryota > Metazoa > Arthropoda > Insecta > Diptera > Bibionidae > Dilophus > Dilophus febrilis. Next base: position 16,354,755 of record OY284470.1, on the reverse strand, counting down.
ATATAATATTTCTACAATTCATTTAAGATATATAATACATATATATCATATCAATACACAGTTAACCTACATATTTACTTTTTGGTTGATTGATCATAATAATTTATTACATATAAAAATTATAATAAATTAATAATTGGATAAGTATATACTCGCACATAAAACATATTTCAATTTCAAGAGTCGTCTATTTTATAAGTATAACAATTATTATTCTAATTAAATCACCTGTTGTAAAAATTCATTAATATTCAATTATGCATATACAAAGACATATATTGAAGTTAATGCAGTGCGAATATGTTTATATACAAATCACAAAATAAACAAAGTATAATATTGATTGGATATGTCAATAGAAATTAACATCTGTTTAATTGATTAGTATACGTTTCTTAGACACAAATCTATTTATCATATATATGAATTATATCATTTTATAATTATGTCATTGATACATAGTATCAGTGTATAATATCTATATAAATTATTAATATATAATTGAAATATGGTATTTAGAAAGAAATATTATTAAAAGGTGTAAATGAATATTTTGTATTATTATGCCTTCGTACATTTTATTATTTTAGCTTATAGAATCATATTAAAATTATATATATAAAAAAACTGACATGAGATTCAGTTATTGAAAATGGATTTATCCCGCATTTAATGTGCAGACAATATAACATTATATTATCATTTTCATACTATACGGCATGTATATAATGACAATTTTAATTGCTATACAAATTATTTATAATTATTTGTCTATATACACTATATATATTTATTATAATAAATGATTTCATTATATATATATATAATAACCATTATATAATATAATATTAAATTAATATACATTCAACAATATAATTTTATACAAATTTGTTTCTAGAAAAGTATAGAAATTCATACAATCTGTATATAAGTTTATTATATATATATTCAGTATATAAGAAAGATAAAATATATTTTGAATTTAATTTGAAAAAGATTTGCATATTATTTTGTATAGTCTAGCCCAGTGCAAATGGAAAAACAAAAAGATATTCTTATATACATAAGTTTTTAAATAACTAAATTAATATTAATGATAACTAAAATTTCAATCTTCTTAAAATAAATCTATTTTTTTTTTTTGCATTCTATGTATTGTATATTAAATTATACAAATTATTTTATATATACAATTTAGAATATTGTGAAAATTACTCATAATATAAATTTATATTTATATTTGTTAAAAGTGAATCTACCCACAAGAATATATATATGCTGATGAATAAATTTATTTAATAAATATACAAAAAAAATTTTCTGACTTTTCTATATATATATATATATATATATTATATATATATATAAGATTGTTCAATTATTAATTTTTTTTTGTTGGGTTGATCGTCTTATATACTATTTGGAATGAGCAAAAAAACTTTCAAAATAACTATTATAGTTAGTTTTTAATTTAAAATCATATTATGAATAATATTTAATGTGTCATTATAAGTAATTATTTTACCATTTTTATAATTGTTAATAAAAATTAATTCACAAACTTTCTATATTATATATATTTATGTGACTGCGGCTCGAATATAACCGAACACATAAAATATGTTTTGTGTTTTTTCTTTTTGGTTAATTTGGAATCAGAATTTTCACAAAGATATTTTCCCTCACCGTAGGGCTAATTATACAGACATCGTAAAATCAACAAATTATGAAATCCACAACAAAAGGCTTGTTTCTATATACTATCTGATGGTAAGACCGATTGTCGGTTAGTCGATTGAATGTGAAAATTTATTAATATTATATATGCGGATTACAAAATATTGAGAATTTTAATTTTCCTATATTTAAAAGCTCAAACAATCAAAGCATTTGAAAGTTCCAAAATTATATATATATCTATAGAGAATGTTAAAGATAACATTTATAATCATATATGCTATGATCTATTCAATGATGAATTGAATAGAATCGTACATGTATGTAAATATTACATGTAATATTTACCTGGAAATTTTTAAACTTTTCTATATATAAAATTATTTTTTTATATTATATTTACGACTTTTCTTTCTCATATATAAGATTATTTATACATAGTAAAATATTCATACAATTTCTTTTTTCATTTACTATACAAAACCTGAATATACAGATACCATTCAGGTATATGACCTTTTTCTTTACATTTTACCACATGATACCATTAAATAAATCTATTATATGATAGATTCATTAGACATTGTATCATATTTTTGTATAATAAATATATATTAATATATTTATATCTATATAAAATATATATATGGGTATTCAAATTAACTCTATATTTGAAAGTTCTAAGGGTCAATCATTAGGTCATTTAATTCATGTAATAATAAAATATATAGAAGTTATATACACCATACCGTATAGTTATGTATATATTTTCTTTACGAAAAAGTTTGCTCTTTTGTATTTATATTAATTGTATTATTTATATCTATAGAATTTACGTTTTACTACATACATAATTTATATAGAAAATATATTTAATTATATACAAAATTAATCATTTAAAATATTATATATGGAATCGTATAAGATACGAATAAGTTTTAGTGAAAATTTTATTTCTATATAATTTATTTAACATCATATATATGAATTAAGAAAGGATTGACCATAGTAATAAAGGTTATAGAATATATTCATGCTATATATATATATATGTTTTTTGTACAGGGGATAAACAATTTCTGAATTATATTGAAAATGATTTTCTATTCCAAATTAAATTTATTATATTATTATGAATATTGCGCTGCCGAATTTTAATCATTATATCGCATTCATTAATCAATTCATTATATCCACTATCCTGAGCATTAGTTTTGGCATAAATACAACAATGACTGACCATATATGTATACTAAATGCAAATACCCAAAAATTCTATTGAATAATATAGTTATTGAAAAGTATATATCAAAAACAAATTTGTTGTAAAAAGGGTTGAAATGAATTTTTATTATTAATTTTATTATTATTATTTATGTAGTTATATTCTATATGGATAACTTTTATTCATTATATTAATATTTAAGTTATTTTATCGTCTTTATAAATTCATACAATAATTATTTTATATAAATTGCTTTATTATACATTTATTAGTTTGTATTTATTACCATTTATTATACACATACCGCAACATTTAAACCACCTTCTGAAATCTATATATATATATATATATATATATATATATACCATAGTTGAATATAGATAATACATGATGGGAATACATTGTATAATAACATAATAAGTAACTTATAAAGTATCCCAACATTTCGCATCCTTTACTATACGTATATAATGTATTTATATATGCATTATCAAAATTATTTATGTTGCTTTTATATTACTTTTATTATATATATCCATACACCTATAATATTTCAAAATATATATATCTATATATATCATCAAAAAGTATACCTATCCGTGTTTATTCTATACAGATATATATAAGAATAAAATCTAAATCTATATATAAATACATATATACAGTATTTATATATGACAGTGTTAAATAACAAAAAACAAAAAAAAAATTTTAATAAATTAGAGTATATCTATTATATATCTATTTATTTTCATATAAATACCCTACTCATATACATATTAAGAAATTTTTATACGCAATAACATTCATTCATAAATATATATTGTATATAAGTAATTATATCTATTATCAAAAAGTTTTCCAAATTTATATATATACGTACATTTATTTATACAAAAATTTATAAACAAAACTATATAGAAATATATTTTTGTTGTATATAGATGGGTTTATGTATATTATATATATATATATATATATATATAAAGAGATTCCTTAATTAAGAGGAAATCTGTCATGTCCATGAAAATGTTTACGTCAGGCTGATAAAATTAATGATTATGTTTATTGTTATTTATAATATACGATATATATATATTATAATATAAATTTCATTCATTTTATTATATATAAATATCTCAATATATTTTAGCATTTTACTTATAAGAATTTTTCGGGTATATTTTTAAATCATCAAATATATAGTATTGTTGTATTTATTGGGCAGTGACGGGGCGTGAAAACATTAAACATTTGTTTAATACGTTTTTTGTTTAACATTTGAAAATTGGAGAAAATCTATGGCTGTAATTCGGAAAATTCAAAATTTGTAAAATTGAATTTATCCGGAAAATTTTGTTCGAAAAAAATATTTTGTGTTGTAGTACAATTAATTTATTTTTAAGCACTCGTAGCTATCAGAATATCATTTGGTATTTAACGCCCCGCAACTGAATATCAAATATATGCGTTGTGTACGTAAATATTTTTAAGAAAACAAAAATAATAATATTTCATTCAATTAAAATCTATATGTATTTTTGTTTTCAAGTTTTTTTTTCTGTTTTTATTTTTAATGGAAAACAAAAAAGGAAATACTTTTTGGTAAACTTTAATCTGTAACGCAATTGTTTTTTTTTCTTTCTATTGTATATATACACACTTGTATATATAAATTTGTCTGAAATTAATTTAACTATTTATTATCAATATAATAGAATACATAGAGAAAATGTTTGATGGTGTATAATTGGCTGAGAATATATTTTCTATTAATAATGAAGATTCTTTTGATCGAACAGCGTTAATTGAATGAAATAATTTATATCAAATAAGTTTCAATATTATTATCATTATACAATATTGATTCTATATGGAGTTTTATAGAAATATATTGATGTCACTAAACGATCCAATTTTTGTCGTATAAAGAAAAAAGACAAAATTAAAAATAACTTTACATATGATATTTATTTATTTATTTATATTAATATGGTGATATAACAAATGAAACAAATGAAAATGTATTAGAGTCAACAGAAGTCAGAGGAGTAAATGTTAAAAAAAGAAGGCAGGACAGCAAAAAAAAACGTCATTTACAATACAATACAAAAATAACATATCTTATAAGGAATAATATATGAAATAAAAATACAAAATAATAGAGATACAAAATTCTTGAAAATAAGGACATTTTATATATTAAAGAGTTTATTTTAAAAAAAAATGAATAAAATATGTATTTATGGTTTTTTTTTTAAACATATATATATATAATATAAATAAGGAATTCAATGTCTATATATATATAAAAATTCTAATGTCAGTGTAAACGATTTAATATAACATATTCATGCAGTAAAATATTTATAGAACTTTACCAAAAAAAAGCTCAATATATATGTAGCAAAACAAAATACCAGAAAAGAAAAATACTATGCATAACTTAAACTACATATATTATGTATTATACATATATGTATAACGAAAGGATATTTCAATATATTTGGATTATATATTATATATATATATATTGAATCGGTAAAAAATTTTTGTCTCTATATAATAATATGTTACATAAATGGGTATAAATAAGAAGAGATATTAAATACATACAATTTATCATGTATGTATATATATATATTATTTATTTACTAATAATATACAAATATAAGTAGAAAAATATGTATATATGGAAAACAGAAAACCAAATTTGTTTTATATAGATTATATGGAAATAAAAATTCAATAACTATATACATATGTATATAATAATACTATTGGAGATGGAACCATGCTGATTTTATTATGGTACAAAAAAGAAAATATATAAATATATCTATATACAGAAATATGATCAAATAATAATATCTTTTTATATGTTCTGCATATATACTTATAAGTATATTTTATAAAGAAATCAAGCGAGAAAATATTGAGTTTTTCTTATTTTTTTATTTTACTGAATGTAAGCATTTTTTTGTGTATATAGTTTTAATACATAAACATACATATATTGATTCCTTTTTACACAATTTATTTCCAATAAATATTTTTTTTCCGCGTAAACGCATATTTATCAAACGTATAAAAGTATCAATATATATATGTTATGTATAACAATATCAATATATATATGATATTAAATTCGAATTGTATATGTACATAAAATGATAAAATGAAGATGCTATAAATTATTAAAGATTGAGTTATTTTTTTTTTTTTAATTATTTTTTACTTATTTATTTTTGATATATATGACTTTATTTTATGTCTTTATTCTCATATGCGGGAGTTAATCTCACAGGATCAAAAAGAAATGAAAAAATTATTTCACGAGCAATTCTTTTATATACAGCATTTACTTCAAATTAAATGTTTCTGTTATATGTGGGTGGATAGAAATTGGATGTAGGTTACCGTATATTATATAATAATAATAAATTTTCCCTAGTACAACCGACGATTGGTTTTAGCTATGTCTGTTGTTGGGTTTCATAATTTATTGTTTTTAAGGGTATCGGTAATTAGTCGAACGACCAACCGCATGGGAAAATTTTCAACTCTGTGTGAAAATTCAGAATCGACGATACTAACCCGAAAAACAAAATAAAGCATATTTTATGTTTTCAGTATTAAAGATTCAAACTAACGACGCAATACATATATGTGTTCATCTAAACCTAAAGTATAATAGAGTAAATAATAAATTTTCCTTATAGATAAAAACCATTGAATAACAAATTGTATGCGTATATAACTAGGGTATTATATACTTTATACTGTAATGTCTATATAAACATATATGGAATACAAATAGATGTATATATATATAATAAAAAATTTAAAAAAAAAGATCTTGCAATGCCGAAGATTATCTTGTCAATGTGAATTAAAATTTTAAATGTAGTTACTTTGTACTTCTTCTATTTATTTCTATTTCATAAGAAATAAATAAATAAATATTGTATGTGGTACATATTATACAGAATTGCATTAAGCACATCTATGAATGCGTATATATAGATATAGATGTAGATAATATACATTTATTTATTTGTATATGTATTTAATTTTTGCCTTGAAAGCTTTTATACTTAAACATTATATAAAATCTATATACACTATTATCGTATATCTTATAGATTGATTAAAAAATTTCACTTCAAAGTCATATTGAGATAAAGGTTTGTATAGAAATGGAATGATTTATGCGAATACGTAGTTGTGTGACCATTTTGTATATACAATATAATAATGAAATAATAAAACATATCGATCAAGTGAATTGTGTACCAATTTTCACTATATACCAATTGTTCTTTAGTATAAAAATCAAATGAATTAGAAATTTTCCATATATTTTCCAATCGTATATATAGATAATATTCTTAGGGGAATTCTCATATAAAGGGAATTAATTCCTTTTCCATTTTCAGATCCTCAGAAAATGATATACATTTTATTTAATAATAATAATTATTATCAAAAGAGATATGACCAACCGAATGAAAAGATATTATATACATTTTAGTCAGTTGCAAAATGTTTTAATTTTCTAATCTGTAACATATATATTTTCATATTTTATCTATATATATATATATGAATAATATATAAATAAATCACAATCTGATACAAATATGAAGGTGTAAATATGGATAAACTTATAATAAATCAATATAATATATAAAGTATAAACATATATATAATACAAAATGATTGTTATTTTTTCCACTTATTTATAGCTTAAATAATCATACAAAAGTCCCTTTTTTCTTTTATTTACACATATATTTCATATATATTTCCTATATATTTATATATACAGAAAAGATGAACGTGATGATGATTTTAAACATTTACACCATAAATATATATACATATTGTACATCGTTCCACCAACCTGAACCTGATTATGATTTGGTATATTATTTTATATTTATTTTTATTTTTCTTATAAAACTAAAATAAACATACTATAAATGAAAATGAATCGAATTATTTGGATATTTTGTTTGTTTATTTTTTTTCCCAATAATATCGTATGAAATATTTATAAGGATATATATATAAACGATAACATTGGAAATCACAAAATTCAATTCATTTTCAACCTGGTTCTCTGGTTCTGGTTATTTATCTATATATAATATATATCTATCTAGTATTTTTCTATCTGTATCTATTTATTATTTATATATTCGCGTATTTATATCTATATTAAATTGATGTACGTGTTCATTCAATCATTTATTATTTATTTCCTGTTATTCGCAGAACTATTTATCTTGTATATAGTTATAATATAACATAAAATTGGAAAGGTGTTAATATTAATGAAAGCAAAAAAAAAAAACAAAACAAAAATAAATAAAACTGCCTGTTTGTTATATTAAAACAAGGATAAACAGAAAATGTTTATGAAATTTTATTTAACACTTTTATTTTCATACTACAAATATTTATAGACGTTTTTATTTTTATATAGCCGTGTGTGTATTATATTTATATATATACTTACAAATAATGTCCTTTTTTTTCATTTTTATTTTATTTGAATGGTGGGTTTATGGGAAGATTTTTTTTTTATTTTTTAGAGAATAACAAATACTTGGGGATGTAGTGTATAGAATATATATTTGTATATTTGATATGGAAAAAATGTACAACAAGTGTGAATTTATAAAATATACATAAATTTATGTTTCCATCCCCATCCATCCATCCATCCATCCTTATAGATACCTTATTTTTATTATATGTTTATATGTTTTCTTATATAAATTTGTATAACATACATATAGATAAATGTATATTTTTTCTTATAAAAAGGTATATATACATATTTATTCTGAAAACTTTTATATATACATTTTAGATATTACAATCAAACAGCGAAAATTGTATGTATGGTATATAAAATATTTTACAATGATATAAAATACGTGCGTGTAAGATACATTTAAGTATTTTTTCACTATATATATATTATATATACGACTTTGTAAAAATATATTTGTATATGTATATAGTATGCAAATAAAGTGTAAATCTAAAATCAATTTAAACACATTATATGTGTAACACACATTATAAGTATATATATCTGAGAATATATACATATGGTAAATATACGCAATATATATTCGTTTGTATTCTATGTATATAATGTATACAAATGAATATTTATAAATATTCACACAGAAAAAAAAGGAATAAAAAAAAGTTTTTAAGTATATTTATTTTTTACTTCATGTATTTAAATAAATATGTATTTTCTTATATATTTTTTCCTGTTTGATAATTTTAAAAACAAACTTCTTATCTACTATATTATAGCAAAAAATTCAACTCAACTAAAAAAAAACTTATATTTTCCAAAATGAAATTGTATTTTTTTGAATTTGCATTTTTTTTTTATATAAAATAAATGAAAAAAAAATAGGAAGAAATCAAAAGATAAAATCAAATTATACTTCCTTTTTTTCCCCACAATATTAATTTAAAACCAGATGAAATCAGATTTTAATCCAAAAAAGAGAATATTTAATAAAAACTTTTTTTTTTATAATATGATATTATTCAGTAATATAGAATTGTATAAAATTATCTCTTTTATATGCGAAAATTGACTTCAACCCAAAAGTTTTTAATATATTTATTTATTTATTTTTGCTTTGGTATATTGACAATTCAATATAATTTATTAGTATTGCTTCTAAATCTGCAAAATCAAAAGTTTTATTCTATTATACTTTTACCTATATTTGATTTGTATATATACAAAACTTGATAATTTAAAAATCATACAATAATTTATGTATAGAAAGATATTCATTTTTAATATATTGATATTATACCACTTTTAAATTTGATTTTTAAATATAAAAATATGTTTTTAAATTACATAAAAATGTAATACGAATTTTTCCATATAATAATACAATAAAAAAAATTTTATTTTTGAGAAAGTCGCTGTTTGTTTGAAAAACAGACATTTATAAACAGAAATTTTTAGTAAATATAAAATTTCTTCAGAAATATATTATTTTATAACATATATGAATGAATATATTTAATTCACCTGTGTATTAAAAGTATATATGCCTTTATAAAAATTACTATATATACAAATGTCAAGCATCTTATTATCTATATATATATATACTATATATAGAAAATGCAAAACAGTTTGGCCATCATATTATGTATATATTTGTTCTATATATAAATATATTTCATAACATTAATAAATATACATAAAAAATAAAGTCTTTATATATAATATGTATATCTAAATGTTTGACGTCTAGACATTCAATATAATGTATTACATTGAGAAAAAAAATAATAAACTTTATCATATAAATGCATATAAAAATTATACATCTATATATTTACTATATATAATATATTTATAACAATTTTCTTTTATTCATAAGCATATAAAAAAAAATATGAATATCTATTTCTATATATATATGTATATATAAAATAAGAACAACATCATGGATATATAATATATACATCAAAGAACATATATAGATAGATGTTATAAAACATATATTTATTTAATGAGATGATAGATCATTCTTATATATATATATGTGTATTACAAAGAAAATGTTTATAAATTTTTTTATATATGTTTTTTTGAAAAATATATTCAATTTTTGTATATTATAATAAATTAAATAAAGAAGAAAAACAATAAGAAAAAATAAAAAAAATCTATAAATAAACGCAAATGATATTTTTCTATATTAATTTGATTCATTTCATACCTTGATTTGATGCGATATGCAATAATATATATGAGATTTTTAATGTACCTATATACAATTAAAATAATCAAAGTAGAATACATTTTAATCATTATGATTGTTGAAAGATTTTCAATCAATAATTTATATTTCAACTCATCAACTTTAAGTGTGTATGTATTTATTTACAAGAGAAGATTAGTGTATTTTCTATATACACATTTTCTGCATAATTATTTATATATCCGAATAAGTATATTTATATATATTTATTATTAAGGATAAATTAAATAGATAAATTTTGTTAAAGGTGCATATTATTCAAAATATTATATTTGTATTTTATTCTATATTAATCCATATACAATATATACGGAGAAAATAAAATGATTCGTTTGTATCAGTAATAAACCCATTGCATATACAATATACATGTATATCTATACGTTTATAAAATATAATGACAAAGTAATTTATAAAGATATTATATTAAATTCATTATAATTCATCATCATTTCATTTTATATATGAATACGTATAAGATTTTATATATTGTATTATAAAGGGTGTTCGTTCAAATGAGATTGATTTTATAATGGTTTTCGGGTTTATTAAAAATTTTAAGAAAAATATATTAAATTGTCCTGTAGTTAATTCAATTTTTAATTGACCAATTCCGTAAATGTTTTATTTTTTAAATCTTCAATTCGACAATACACATTCAAAAAACAAATAAAAATATATGTTGAAAAGTTAAAAATCTATGGTTACAAAAGGAAAAATCAAATTGATGAGTTTTTGAAATCATAATAAAAAGTTAATAAAAACTAAAATTTTTCTTGTTCATTTTCATATATACTTTCATATATACTTTTGAACATCCTTTATTTAATATTTATCCTTATAAATTATAATATATATATATATTAAATAATTCGTCTTCATCTATATATGTATATAGAAATAGAATAGATATATTTATATGATGATAAACGTTATATGTAATATGTATATGTATATTGCGAGGTGATGATATAATAAACTCTTCGCATATATAAAAGTTGATTTATGATTATTTAAAAAGGAAATTAATTAAAAGAAGAAAATAGTATATAAAAATATATTGAATTGATAAAATAACAGATTCACATCTACATATACTGGAATACGATTTCTTACATATATTATAAGTAATTTTTTAGTGCTTTGAATTTAATTATATATTATCCGCGTAATATAATGTATTATATAATTTATACAATTATTATAGCATATTTTAGAAAATAAAAATCATAAAACATTTTTCAGTAATAAATTACAAAGGAAAAACAATTTGACTATGATTGATAAATAATAAAGTATAAATTAATTTCAATTTAGTATTTATCACAGATAATTAAGCGGTTAGTAATTATATAAAGCAACATATTCGATCGATAAGTAAATGTAAAAACAATATTAAAGGAGATAATTTATTAAATTTTGAAAATAAAATAAAACCTATGAATGAAAATAAGTGCTGTTTGTAACCTATGAAACCTATGAAAGACAAAAAGTGCTTTTTCAACAAAATTTACGCAACAAAAAAAGATATTTTTAATATGAATAAAGGAAACCCCCGGAGGACGGTCCTCGTAAATATATTGGAAAGGAAGACATTAAATCGTCATAATTGTCCACAAAATTTTTGAATTTCAAACTCATTCAAAATTATCCACATATACCATTATAATATCTTGATATCATATATGTAAATCTCAACACTCTCCTTTTATTTTTAATTAATATTACAAAACCCTAAATTATAAATATAGATATACATAAAATCCATTTTGGTTGATGTTATTTTTGTCATGATTGTAAAAATAATGTAAAAGATATTTAGACGACCCACATATAAATTTGAAATGTTTTCTAAAATAAATCTCTATATATGCATATATGAAATGAAATATAGGTATTACATGGTATTATACAAAATATGTATATATAAAGAAAATACAATTTTTGATATGTTTTTCACTCTATATATCTGTTTATATGTATAATATGATTGTTATGTATAATTGTTTTATATATAATGTTTATTACATTTTCTTATAATTTATAAATATAATATAAAATGTATCATAAAATATAATCTATATATACGCATAAGTAAAATCTGCAAAAGTATTTAGGTATATTTATAGACCTAACTAATAATTTTTTTTAATTAAATTAATTTTAATAAAATTCATATATATGTAAAAATTTGTTATGTATATAATAGGATTTATATATTTTATGTTACATAAATATATTGGGTATAGGTATATTCAATATGTATTCCTTCATCATATGTATATCAATGATGACAAAAAGAAAATGTTCATGATAATGGGAATTTCTTTTTAAAAATATTGGGTATATTTATGATGGAAAATTTTCTATCTTTATATATAGGTATGTATAAAATAAACGTATATTTCTATATATCATAACATAAATGTAAGTGAATGAATACCACAATGGAAGGGGATAGGTTTTTTTATCAGTAAGAATCTGACATAAACCCCGCAGTTTATATAGCCTATATGGAAGATTTCCCTATGTTTCGTTAAAATAAAAAGAAAACAATTAAAATATAGTTTGTGCTATATAATAATCGTCGTATTTTTTTTTTATTCGTATTAATTTTTGTTCTGTATACACTTGAATTTCTAAATGATTTGTTTTATATATAATAGAAATTGTATATATTTTATATATAGATTAAAAGAACTGTATGTGCAAAAAACAATTTAATGCATACATAAGAAATTTTAAACAAATACGTATATGTAATGTATAAAGAAAAAAAAATTGTTTATCTGTTATTTTTTCGAATCAAAGTTATTTTATAAATAAAATATTTTCCCATAAATGGTATATTTATTAATATTATTTTATATACATATAGAGATCAAATATATATACAAACATATAGTCGCAATAACATTCACGAATGAATTTTGTTTTCTATTTGAATATATATTTTTATTTACCATTTTATAAATAACCTTATCAAAAAAAAAAAAACAAAATCAAATACAGTATGAAGTATGCACATAAGATAACAAACACACAATTTTCCATTATATATACATAATAGATCTATCTTTATATGTGTGGTGAAAACGTTTTTTTTTATATATACTATATATGGTATATGCGAAGATATACATTTGTTGTTTATTGTATATATATGTTTTTTTTCTTATTATATTGTATAACAAACATATCTATATAGTTTCTTAAATAAATATACTGGAGGGGTTGTTAGAAAAATTTCACGATTTATTTTTTAAACTTTTTTTTACTTTATATTATTGGAACATCTAGTTCGATTGATATACACATGGATGATGTATTTAATGAACAATTTAATTTGATCCATTTACTTTAAAATAAACACATATCTTATATAATATTAAAAGGAATTTGTGAGAATTTAAACATTTCCTATATAAAGTCGAATTCATTTCAAGGGAGTTCATTAAAATAACGAAAATAATCTTGTAATCAAACTATTTCATTACTATTTAGATATTTAAGTATCTAAGTAAGAAAAAATAACTAAAATTATATATACAATGTTTGCGATCACAATATAACCTTTATGAAATAGAAAACTTGGTTTATAATAATCTGGAATACCTTATCGTGAGAAAACATACAAGAATGTATCCTAATTTTCCTATTACCTCGTGCTCTTGAATAATTTTGTAAAATATCAAATACAATATAATTTATTTTTATTATCAAATAACTATATACACAAAACTATATGTCGATCAAAATAAAATTCATCTGAATTGATGAGAAGGTTTTGAAATTTTCCGAGTCACCATTAAATATAAGATATACGATACGTGTGGGTGCGTGTGATATTGTATAGTAACAATATAAATACAATACATAATAAATGTATCCCAATTATTTTATCAAAAAATATATATACATATATATATTGATGAAAAAAAAGGGATAAAAACAAATCATTTTGTTTATCCCCATATATATCTTATATATAATACTTATTTTTAAATTTACATATTCACATTATATAAATATTCTAAAAAATTTTCTATTCTTTTCCTTCCAATTTTAATTTATAGATTATACATATACTATCAGCAGCAATCGCAGCTATATTTAAGAATAATAATAATCAAAATATTTTCATCAAATTTGTATTAAATTCCATTTTTTTTTGTTATAAAACAAATAAAATATAATAATGGGTAGTTTACCAAATTTAAATGATTTGTTAAATGATCGTGCTCAACGTCGTGTACTTGATAAAGAACGTGAATTAGAACGTGAACGTATTCGTGAAATTGAATTTCCACGTAATGACAAAGATAAAGCTGATATTTTTCTACATTTTACAAATAATCAGGTAATATTATCTATCTATCTATCTAAATAACAAACAATAGAAATTGTATTTGTTTCATTATATATTGATATCAATTTAGTTTTTTTTGTAATACAAAAAAACATGTAAAAAAAAACAAACATTAAATTAGTTCGTTTTAGCTTTTTATTTTATTTTTCCTCATTTTACTATTTTTTTTTGTATCTATTTACCTTATAATATTATTCTTTTACACCTTTTTTCACGTCATATATACCATTTGTACACTTTTTCATCGTCGCAATCTCTCTATTTCTATATATATTGGTTTAGCTTATTTTACGTTTATTTTTCTACTACATATCATATATGATTGTATATATTCATTTCTATATATATGTGTATTATTAGGTATTAACACCACGTCAACATTATAGACATTCACTAACAACACGAAGAGTACATAGAACACGAAGTTCAGGTGCTACACATCACATTTGGGATGATCCAATGATTGAGGTACATTTATATTTTATCTACATCATGTATTTAGTATATAGAAATATATGTTTATGATTTTGAATGAATGCGTACTGTACGTTTTATATATATATCCATATATATTATTATATAAAGAAAAACGCATATGGGAGGTAATCATAAAAATAGGAAACATTACTCTTTTTTTTTTTGATTGAAATACATATTTTCTTGTTGTTACATTATTTTATATATAGAATAAGATGTTTTTACGTATCATATATAATATGAAAATGTCAATAATAATATATACAATGAACATGCATCATATACACGCATTTATATATATATGACATGTGATATTTTATAGAAAAAATATAAAAATTTAAAACTAAATATATATATATATATATATATATATATATACATATATATATATATATAATTATATATATAGGAGGAATAACTCACTCAAAATCTCTAGGGGTAAAATTTAGTAAAGGAAATATGAGTTTTTTTTATTTTTATCAATGTGGAAACTCATTTATAACCTTTTTTTTGTATATTACATCAATTTTTTTTTATAATAGTATCATATACACAAAAAAACAAAAAATTGGATATATCAATTTAGAAAAATTTGAATATGCTTTATAATTGACACTTATAAATCATTTTGAAGCTTTTTCCTATATATTATTATATATATGAAATTCGTGTATATATATTTAGAAAATAGAAAGTACATAATTTTCAAAAAATATATAGGAAAAAAGGGTATATAAAAAACATCAATTTTTTTATTTTATCTTAAATATCTCTATTTACAGATTTTGATTTATTGTAATATATAGTAGGTATATAATATAAGAGTTAGAGGTATATAATAAAGCCTTATGTTTTTATTTCAAATATAATGATTATTATCCTTATAATCCCAAATGATATACATAATATAAGAATATACCATATCTACTAAAACTCCTATTGGTTTAATATCAATTTAATGACAATTTTTATGTATACATTTATTTCTATACATATATACTTAAATTGAAAAAAAAATTAATTAATTATTTATAGGAACGATCGCGTGGGTATATTTAAATAATAATTTATACGCGATAAAAATGCACGCAGATGTTAGACAAAAAATAAAGTTTTTATTATATACACATTAATCAGCATATCGTAATTTTTATTAGAATATTCGACAAATAAATTATGGAAATTGAATTTGAATATAATATACAATTACATGTATCCCTCTATTTTTATTGAAATCCTTGTATGGGTGTCCTTTTATATATCCTATATCGCAGTATTTCATATACAATAATGTGGACGAAAATTAACAATATCAATTCTCCAATCCAATCTTTCGAAATATCTATAATATTTTTATTCATTTGTTGAAAACTGATTATAAGATTTTTATAATTCCTTGAAACATTTTTGCCTAATACCCAAATATATATCTAAAATTTGTTTAACTTTAAATGTACGATTAGAATATATATATATATATTATATATACTATAGTTATATATATTGAACGTTTTATTTAAATTGTATTTTACTTTGAATATTTCGGTGATATTTGAACTTAACTTCTGTAATATATAACGCTTAATATGTAATATAATGAATGTTTATTTTTATAAAAATAATTAGATAAATTATTTTTTTACTTGTTTTTCAAAAGTTGTTTTTAAAATTTGTTGATATATAATTTTTTTTCAGTTATTACTGGCTTTTTATTTTTTTAATATATGATAATGGATCAAATTGTTTTTTAGGATTTCTTTTTTAAAATAAATACTTCATATATACACCTAAGATATAAATTACAAGTTATGTGAATATTATAGTATCAGAATTTAACATATCTTTTATTGTATTTTCTAAAATTAAATTACATGGGCTAATCGAAAAGTTCTTTAACCGGTCAGCCATCAAAAAATATTATATGAGAAAAATCTTAATATGGAATAAGTTTTCAAACGTGAGCTGTATTGACTCAATATATCAATATTCTTCGTCATCTTCTACATATTCAAATTATTAAAAAATTCACAATCGTTATATTTATGGTTATATTAAAAAAATTTTTGATTGGTCAACAACACAAATACATTAAATTGTTAATATATTATATTTATAATTTTTTTCCGAGGGATACAAGAAACTTTTCAATATACATTCAGTATATATATATATTATTCAGTTTAAATATAATACGGTTGATGATAAAAGTTCTTAGATTACACAATTTTTTTATCTATAATATAAGATTTATGTATTTTGCATTTAAATGTCGTGTTTTTTTTAGCTTTTTTCAGACATAAGTACCATTCTATTTAAGTCTAATTATTTATTCTTTTTGATAAGGTTTCATCTTTAAATTAATATATATTAAAGATTGTTTATATTCATTTATTGTTATTTTCATATTTTGTAAATCCCAAGAGTATATTTATTATATGCTATGTATATATAATACATTCATGCGTGAGTGTGGATCAAATGAAAATTCAAATTGAAAATAATATGTATTGAATTCAAAGATTTTCGTAGGTTTTCATCGCGTATATATATTTAAATTAATATATTGAAATGCGTACGTAATTTATTATAACGTCATTTTATGAGTTATGTTTTTATAGTTATATACATTTTCGTTTATTCTGTTATATTTGATTAATTTTTTTTGATTAATATTTAAAAGGACATTTATATTAAAATTATAATATTTATATTTTTGTCATTTCCTCCTAAAATGGTATTCAGAAGTTCAGAAATAATTGCTTTTTAATATAGAAATTAGACTTTATTTTTTCAAATACACATTATATTGTATTTTACTTTACAAAATAATTATATTTAATTTTCTATGATTATTTATTTATACCTGCGATGATAGATATATAAATGATTCATAAATAACAAAACACAATTTCATTTAAAACGAGAAAAACACAATTAATTATATTATGATTTGATAATAACACGAAATATTACAAAAGTTAAATAATTAATTTAAAAAAATGTTAGATATTATTAATGAATAATATATCAACATTAAATTATTTATCTGAGCATTTTCCATTATATCATCAAGAGTTGTTAGACATTTTTTTTCATAAGCTTTTTATGTCAGGTTGTTTTGGTTTGGTTTTTTTTTCATCAGACATATTCTTAAGGTTATAATCTTATCTATGTATATATATGGACGAGATTTAGTTTTGAAAATATATATTATGATTACAATTATTACACTTATGTGCTTTCTTATTCGACCGTGTATTATTGTGAAAATAATTTTAATAAATGGAAATGTTTCACCGCATACCGTATATACGAATACGGAATATGATATATTTAATATGCTTTGTATAGATAAAATTATTGTCTAACAATCTAAATATATATGTATAGTTATGTACGATTGCGATGATAAAACCATCTCATAATTTATAATATATACATAAATTCGTGTGAAATATAGGACAAAATTTCTATATTATTTGAAATACAATTGTAAATATTTATACATAAATGAATTTAATAAGATTTATTGTAGATGGTAGATGGAGAAATATTTCATCGTTTTCTATTCTGTTTTTTTTTCTTGTTATATACACATTTTTTTTTTTGTTATTAATGGTTTTACTTAAAATTTAGATATTTATATATAAAGATTTATATATACATATATATATGATTTTCAACGTGCGATATATAAAAATAAAAGTTAACAATTTTGTTCTTCTTTGCTTAGGCATATATTAATTTTATGAAAACTTTTATTTATTTATTTATTTTTTATATATACAAATGAATGAAAATATACTTTTATTCTTGCCAGAATATTATTATTGTATTTTTTTTTGTAACATACACACACATTCACAGTTTATTATCTAACATCAATTTTGTTTTTTAATCCAATTTACTTTTTGAGATATAAATTTTGTTTTGCAAACGAACAACCTATTTATATCTATCTATTTATATAGTTTATATCCTGTTGTCGTTTATCCTCGCATATACATACATATATATATATACTCGGTATATGATCGCATGCAAAACATTTATGTAATATCATTATTCACTGCGATGAATTATATAACTTGTATTTTGATATGCGTTTTTCCATTTCAAATATATAAAAAAAAGAAAAGAAAAGTTTTTTCGCATTATTTTACTTTTTTATTCCTTTTTCGTTGTTTTGTCACATTTTCATTTTATTATATCTTTCATTATTATTCAGATCAATTTTGTATTTAAACCAGCATAAAAAAATGTATATATACCCATCACCAAAACAAAAAATAAAAAAAAGAATCACAAAAAATAAAATTATGTAATTGTGGTTTGAATTTATCCAATTTCTTATTTGCTATTTTATTCTTTAAAATGTATATATTATTCTATATAAAGTATGTATATTTTATATAATTGTTGAAAAGACAAAAAAAGGAACACGATGAAAGAATGGATGACTTTTTAATTATATTGGTTTTTCATCTCTTTTGGGAATAATTTTCCGTTCTTTTTTCTTCTATTTTTTTACTTTTGGGGAATTGTTTTTTTATGTTAAATAAATAATGTGCCAATGCCAATAATAGAAAGATACTTGCGTTTGCGTATATACAAAAAAAAACAAAGAACGCATTTATATTAATGATTTTCTTTTATTCGTTCTATATATATTTACATATCTACATTTGGATGTTCTACATTTGATGGATTGAATCTCTATAGAATTGGATTTTTTTATTTTAATTTATGTGATGAAAATGTACTTATTTAAATAATTAATAATATATTTAAAAAATATAAGAACAGTTTGAAGTTCATATAATATAATTGAATATACCTTTAGGGGTTCTGCGTCATATAGGTGTATAAATATATATAGTAATAATATTTTAATGTAGATATTCGATTCGTTTTGTTTTTTTTTTTGTTAAAAATATTCGAGTTAATCTGATTATTAATTCTTACAATTCTTATACATTTTGCATATACAAGGAATTTTATAATTAATTAAAATTTCTTGTATATAAGAGTATAATCTGAATCGCATATATGAATTTTATCGTACAATGTGATTATTATATTCATGCATATATACAATTAAATAAAATAAACACAAAAGTATTATGATAAAATTTATAACATATTCTTAAATTATATAAGAGGTTTTCACGTACAAAATGGAATATATATATGTATGACTACCTCGCATACAAACATATATACTTGAATAATCCTTAATTTATGTATAAAAAGAATTATTTTTGAAAATTAATTGGAAACTTATATAGCAGCATATTTTTTTAATCTATATGAAAAATAAAAATTGTTTTTATTTGAAATTCGTTAATAATTTTCAAAAAAAAAAAATTAAATATTGGTTTCTTTATTCTTTATATATATATATATCGATATAGTATAATGTTGCATATTCACCGATATCAACGAAAGGTCATCGTGTTCATCATCAAAATTCATCGATAACACAACAACCACCATATCAAATACAGGTGGCTGCAATGGCATCACGTCGACGTGATTCTATAAATAGTTCAATTGGTGCAACATCAATCAGACGATTATTAGCAATCAATCGAAATTGTCGACATTCCATTCCAATTGATGTACGAAATCGTATTAAAAAAAATTATTTATTATTGACAATTTCACATTGTTTAGTATCAGCAATATTAATACCAATGTTTGGCTTTGTGGTAAGAATTTAAAGTTTTTTTCTGGTTTTGTATATAAAGAATTCCCTTTAATTTAAAATAATAATAGATATATCTATTATTATTATTATTTTACCATTAGCATATTTATTATTATTATTTTATTATTCATCATAATTTCATAATAATTTATATCTATATATATATGATTTCTATTTAAACATATATAAATAAAAACTTATATATTATTATTTAATAATTGATGAACTTTGTATAAGGGAGATTTTTTGTGTTTGTTGGAAAACTTTTGTTTTAAATATTATATTCATACAACGTTTTATGGTTTTATATATAGTTTTATGTTGAATTTTTTTTTATTTTATTTTATTTGTTTTAATTTCTCTCTATTATATAAAATAATTTAGATATTAGTTTTCATTTTGAAATTTTAAACCATTATATATTCATTTATCTATATCATCATACGATAAAGTTCATATATGTATATATGTATATAGAAATAAATTTAAATTGTATATAAAGATAGATATACAAAATAGATATTTATATAATACTTTAAGAATCATTACACAAAAGTTTATAATAAAAAAAAAAGAAGATTTTATTTATTTATATAGCAATGAGAAAGTTTATCTAAAGTATATATACATTATTTGTATTCGAAAGGGTTCTCTCTATATTCATATATATAGTATTTAAATTTATATATATTATATATGCGGTTTATACGAATTTATACTAATTAAAATTAAAAAGAAAAACCTTGAATAAAATCTTGTTATAATTAAAACAATACACCCAAAATTACGGACTAAAGTTTTAGGGATAATATAAATAGAAAAATAGTAAACTTCGGTTAAGGAATCGGAACGAATAGATAACCAAAATAAAGGGATTTTTATGATCTATAAGAAGACATTGAATGGAGGTTAGAGAATAAAATATCTTTATTAAACTCATATAGAGTTTTAATGACAATCCCACAATGTTATTATACATGAAAAATTACTTTAAGTTTATTGTGGTTTATCTTAAAATAACTTTTATGTATTTCATATGAATTTTCCGATAAAATATACATTTTTTGACTGTGTTAAAACTGTCATAGTCTTTCTTAATCATAATTTAGCAAAATTTCTCATTATATGATATTACAATCATTCATCTATTTGAATAATTAACAATACTATCAGAACATAATGCACGTATGGCACATATTTTTTTATAACATTTTCTCATTTATGCAAATTGTTTTCATTATTATATTATTTATTTTGAAATCAATTTACATATATAATTAATTTTCATTTTCCATTTTATATTTATAATATACATCACCGATAAATAGAATTCAAATGCAATATGGACACGATCAACGGGTCTAGGATCAAATATCGGTTCGATATTATTAGGTTTTTCATTTTTACTATCATCGATAATGTGTTTGCTTACCAAACGATGTACAAAAAAATTCGGTTATATAATAGTGATAGCATGTAATTATGGTGCAGTATGTTTATATTTGGCTGGACATTTATATCCATCCGTGTATACATTACCACCGGCGTACCTTCTATTAGGCTTAACACTTGGCCCATCATGTATAAGTAAATGGAATTTATTGGTATATTATGGATGCCGATTAAGTTGTGGTCAACAAGATTATTTACATTGTTCACAACATGGATCAACGACGATAGTTGGTGGTAATAATAATAGTAATACTAATAATATTAATAATAATAATAACACCGGATCAGTACATAAATTATGTTGTAATCGAAATGAAAGAATACGTCGATTGTCACGTTGCTATAAGGCGGCTCAAGATATTGGTATAGTTTTAGGTGCAATCGCTGCCTCATTTATGCTATCCAATTGTTCTATAAATAATTTAAATAATAATACCAACAATAATAATAATAATTCAAGTTGCTTTTTTGATACCAGACCGTTTTCAATTACTAGTCATAGTAATAATATTAATCCGATTACAGGATCAAATAGTAAAATAGAAGATATTATTAATAGCAACCGCAATAATTCAATTGTAATTAATGATGATCCAGATAGTATTATTTTAAAGAATAATAGTAATAATAATACTACAGGAAATAATTTACAATTATTATTATTATTAAATAACACATCAATAGATAATTATTCAATGGAAAATAATAAAATTTTTAGAATTACAAATGATAATAAATTAAAAGATTATACAAATCGTAATAATGATGAGTATATGCAAACAATGGATTTATCAGATCAATTAATAAGTAGTATGTTTAGAAAAAATTTTAAAGGTGAACGTATTTGTGGTGCTGATGCATGTCCTCTATGGATTATAAACAGTGCTGATGATAATAATAATAATAATAATAATGATATAAATAATAAAAAAACAAATAATAACAATTATAATAGTGATGATAATGCGAGTGAAAAAATAGATTTTAATTATACAGAAATGTATCTAAAATATAATACAAATTCGGCAGCAATTATTATATTATTATTTTTTTATATGGTGATTGGTTTTATTGCATTCATTTTAACGTGTTTCTCACAACAAATTGATAATAACAATATAAAATGTGAAAATTTTTTACGTATAAAAGATACATTAATTTATGCAAGCCCTATGGCATTTTTTATCGGTGCCGAACAGGGTTATGTTCTTGGTGATTTTACAAAGGTATGATTTATTTCTTTTATTCATTTTTATATTAATAATTCGCAGTTCAATTATTTATTATTTTTTTGTTCTGATTTTTTTTTACTATATATTTTCGATAAGGCAATCATTAAAATTTTGTATATATACAGACATCGCATAAAATAATAATTAAATATTTATACAAAAATGTAAACCGATATTTATATAATATATATATATACCTTTTATTGCGTATATATCTTTTACTTTGTATGTGATATACTATATATATATATATATAATATACAGATAAAGTCTTATTTCAAAAACGAAAAAAAAAAATGGTTTTGTATAAATGTAAAAAATTTAACAATAATTTTATTCAGGACGCAAAAAAAGGATTATATAATTACAAAGATAATAACAACAGAAACAGGGGATTTTTTTTATTCTTTAAAACAAAACAACTAAATTATATGCCATTTTCTGTTTTAATTAGTATTACAAACAATTTTTTTTATTACTAAACAACCTAATATATTTGTTAAGTTTAGTTAAAATATGAGTACTGCTAATGATAATCTACTATAATATTCATTAGAATGATGTTTAATTTATATATTCATTTTAATATATCATTTTATATTAAAATGAATATATAAATTTGAATCGATTCATGAAACAAACACAATTATTACTAATGTGTGAAACTTTTAAACCTTTTTAATTTTGTATATGTTAATTTTAAAATATTGTTTTTAAGAAACTTTTCAAAAATTTCATGCATAATAAATGAAATTATTATATTTCCTCTTCCATTATTATATTCCCGCGTTTTGAAATGGAGGAAATGTTTTAAAGTGATTAATTATTTAAAATAACATTAATTTTGATTTTTTTTTTGATAATGTATTTCGATTAATTGTGGCACTGGTATGTAGTTGGTAAAACGCCAATGTATAATTCTTAGAAACATTTTGAATTCGTGGATTCGAATCCTACTGAAGACATAAAATATGTTTTGCGTTATTTTCGAATATGAATTTTCACACATGGATTTGGATATTTTATCGGACGGTTATAAAACATATTAGATTTAAATTAGGGGATATTATTTGATTGCAAAAAAAAACTTTCTATGTAAACGCAATATATAATGTATTGATATTGATAAACATCAATTATTTTTACAACTTTTGGTCGATATCTTATTCTTATATTTTGAGGCTGTATATTACGGAAAATAAATAATGATTTCTATATATAGAACCAATTGTATTTATATAAAATAATTACACTCATTAATATCATGCGAATAATTATATTTATTAATATCTGCGTATTGTTAAAAATAATTATAATATATTTGTAACGTAATACGAAAATGTACGTAGGCATCGGGTACAATATATTAAATTAAAGTTTTCAAAATGTTTTGTTCATATATATATATTTATATAAACAAGAAAAGTTCAATTTTCTTTGCAATGAATATCCTTTATATTTTGTTCCGTAATTATTATAGTATTGATCTCTATTGATTAATTTTATACTTAAATATATATAATGAAAGGGCGAAAATCTATATATATATATATATTTAGGGTTTTTATAAATTACTTAAAAATTTCGCAGTATCATACAAGAAAAATGTTTACGAGATAAGATCAGAAAAGTATACCAAACCTATATTAATATAAATATGTTTAACCAGTGACTCTGTGGTGTATAGTTAACAAAAACGCTTGCTTAAAATGTTGGTAAAATGTTGGGGCTGTGGTCAGTTCGAATCCAAATGAAGACATTAAAAATGGTTTGCGTTTTTCGGTGATTTTCAAATCTGAATTTTCACACAATGTTATGCGTTATTTTCAAGTGCTATTAATTGTACGGCTAAAATACCGTAAACCTATAATAAATTATAAAACCAAAAAAAAAAAGGTGGTTGTTGTCGAACCCTAAAACAAATCGTTGGTTGTAAGTTAAAATTTATTATTATATTTAATGTAAAATATGATGTGGATCTGTTTACGTATACATCTCATTTTAATATAATTTATATACTTGAACTTGAAAGATTATAGAATAATATGTTTCAGTGTGTTTCCAAAAAAAATAAATCAATTCATTATGCCAAAGAATTTTCTTATTATATGCTAAATAAAATATTTAATTTATATATGCAGATTTATTCTCATAACATTAAGGATTTAATTTATTGTAAAATTAATTTTAAATTTTGATTAATTTAAAACTGTTCTTGATTTAGCTCCTCTCTCTCTATATATAGATGTAAATAATATGTAAATTTTTATATACATCATATAATAATAATAATAATAATATTATAACCGCAATATAAATCAAGAAAATATACAAATTTAAATTAGTTATTTAAATTAGAATATTCTATTATATATAATATATGAATCCCTATTATTTTTTGATGTATTATTTGTTATATAACATTCATACAATAAAAAGATATACATACAAAATAAATTCAATCAAAAACTAAAATTGACAATACAAAAATAATTCAACAAAATCTAACTATATATAAATTAAATATCGCATTTATAAACAGATGTAAAATTTTCGAAACTTATCCTCTATATATAATTTTCTAAACCTTGTTAAATTTTTATCATTATTCAAATATCAAAAGTTATGTTATATTTTTATATGGAAAATTTTGAATGTTCTTAAAAAATAGAATAATGTTTGTAAAAAATATAATTTTTCAAAGATCAAAAGAATAAAAATTCAAATT
Organism: Dilophus febrilis; assembly: GCA_958336335.1. Taxonomy (NCBI): domain Eukaryota; kingdom Metazoa; phylum Arthropoda; class Insecta; order Diptera; family Bibionidae; genus Dilophus; species Dilophus febrilis. The sequence continues at coordinate 16,328,056 of OY284470.1, read as the reverse complement.
CATTTCTTATATATAGTATATATACTTTCATTTAAATTATAAAGTTTTTCTATACTTATACATAATATTATTACAATATATATATAACCAGAAGCAATTGAAAAGTTTCATTTAAAAATTATAGTAATCCGCTTAATTGAGTTATTGCCGCGCCGTGATATTTATATATAATTCACATATTTTCCCCAAAAATAGATCTATATAAGTCAACAAATACAAATTAGTATGTATACTTAACGAGTCCACGGTACGTTTTATTATACATATATATATATATATATATATATAGGTACTAGCAGCATTAGGCAGATTTTATTACAATTTTGAAAACATAATAATCTGTTGTATAAAAAATTTTTTAAAACATCTAATATACATGTAGTTGTAAGTGTTCTGTTAAAAAAGTATTTTGGCATGTTTTCAAATAGTTTAATAGTCAAATAGTTCTGAATATATAGAAAATAAAATACCCTGTGAAGCAAAAAAAAATTAATTTTTCATTGTAAATGTTAAGAAAAACATTTTTTTTAATACTATGATATACTATAGTCTAATAAATATACATATTATTTTCTATATATAGTGTGTTTTCATCGCACATAATAATTAAACATAACATTTTTAAATACATTTTTCTATATATGCATTTGTATATATTCATAAATAAAAATTAGGTTTATTAAAAGTTTTGCAAACATATAGAAATGGAAATAATAATATATAAAACATAATATATACTTTTTTTTACATTTATAATTCTTAAGTAAAAAAAAAAATTTTTTTGTTAGCGAAATTACAAAAAATACTTTCAATTTTCTTATTCTTATTCATTCAGAATTTTCTTCTTTTTGCCAAACAAATTTGCATACTATACAACAATATATAAATTATATATGCTTAATAAAATCCTTCATTTTATTGCATATATTTGAATATATATATTCATTTTATTGTATAGTATTATAATTTAAAACATGATTTCATTTATATATGTATATAGTTACAGGATATCCCGTTCATCCTTGAGCAAGCTTATTATAAAATTAACAATTGATGAATTTTTCGTATTTTCGTAAATGAATATTTAAGGTATTTATAGATATATATATATATATATGAATAAGCGTTTGAAAAGGATATTTTATCAAGGTTTATTGAATTCCTTTTAATATATGAAAAAATGAGTGTTTTTTTTTATTTATTTTTGATAAGTAATTTTTATATGATTTATTTTAATTTTTAAGTTATGTTATGTTATAAGTTATGAATTTGTATACATACATATATAATATATGTAAGAAATGCATGTTCTTTCTTATATCATGAATAATTTAATTTATGAATTCCGAATTCCAACATTCGGATAGCGACTGTTCCGTTACATCGCTACCTATATATTTTGAAATTTTATATATATAGTTATTATACTATTTATATATCATTCATATATTGAACGTGATGATTTTTTGTGTTCTCATAAGTACAATAGAATTAATTCAGAAAATAGATTATATTTTTTTTGAAGTGGGTGTAATACTATCTATATATACTACATAGGCAAAACTTATGCATATAAATCATTTATACATATAGTATAATTTGATTTATATATCTCTTTTAAAGATTAACATAAATAGAAAAAAAAATATTGGTGGGGTATTTAAGGATTACTTTTTTTTTATATAAAAATCAAATAATAAAATAATAAATCATTCAATAGGTAATTATATGAATATAATTGTGTATATATACGACCCAATATAGTTATTTAAATTAATGATTTTTTTAAAGTCGATAAGTCTAACAGATACTGTGATTCGACAATGATCAAGCAGATCAATAAAAATACTCTTCTTTCATCAACTTTTATCTGTATATTATTATTGTTGATAGCTCCACTCATTTTTGTTTGAAATTAAACATAATAGCGATTAGATACGATTATTAATTAATTTCTTTCATAGGAATATTCAAAATGTTCCTTTAATACCTATGAATTTGTTTATATTTAAACGTATTGATGTGACTCCCATAGCATTATTCTTATAAAAGTTAAACAAAATTATAAATGTGAAATAAAAACAAAACAAAAGTACAGAATTATTAATAAAAACTTTATTTTTCGATGGATTTTGCTGATGGTGGGTATTAAAACCACGATTTCCCGTTTATTACATAATTCGTTTAAAGTTTTCAAACATCCATCGATCATTTATACATTAATTAATCATCTATCAATCTATCAATCTATCAATCTATCAATCTATCAATCTATCAATCTATCAATCTATCAATCTATCAATCTATCAATCTATCAATCTATCAATCTATCAATCTATCAATCTATCAATCTATCAATCTATCAATCTATCAATCTATCAATCTATCAATCTATCAATCTATCAATCTATCAATCTATCAATCTATCAATCTATCAATCTATCAATCTATCAATCTATCAATCTATCAATCTATCAATCTATCAATCTATCAATCTATCAATCTATCAATCTATCAATCTATCAATCTATCAATCTATCAATCTATCAATCTATCAATCTATCAATCTATCAATCTATCAATCTATCAATCTATCAATCTATCAATCTATCTAAATTTACCAACAGAGTATTGATAGATTTACCTGTGGTAAATTTAGACACTCGTCGAATAATACTGAATGTAGTAAACCAATAAATATTTATACAGATGAAAAAGCTTAAACAATTTTACAATTCTATTTTACACGCACCATATATTTACATGTATATAATACATAAAATCGCATCATAATTCAATTTAAATTAGTTTTATAAAAATTAATCTATTGATGTTTGTACTCTCGTATAATAGACAACATTATAGAATATATATACACTGAACAAGATTACAGCATTATATTTAAATTAAATACGCAATTATTTTATACCCCATATTAGTTATATTGCAAATTGGCAATTTTTGGTAAATAAATAAAATACACAAAAGGATAACAACATATATATACGCCGTGTGTTTGTGGGAAAATTATAATTAAACAAAAAAAAACAATGACTATATATAATAAAAATATAAATAAAATAAAAACAAAATTTATTATAATACCATTTTACCATTCGATATTATACAATAGAATAAATATATAGTATATGTAAAATATAAATATATATAATTGAATTATATTTTTATTACTTTATTTGGAGTTGAACTTGCGATAAACTCAAATATTTCTTTTATATATATTATATATATAAAATAAAAGGATAAAAGTGATATATATATATATATATAGAAGATAATATCATAATTTACACGACAAAAAAACGTATTGAAATGTAACATTTGATGTACATGTACTTAAATTGTATACATATATGCGTATATAAAGTAATAATATCACAAGTATTATTATTATTATGGTACATTTTATTTTATACACAAAAATAGTCATATAAAAATGTATTTCTGAATGAATACACACACACACATACAGGGATGTTTTTTTTTATTTTTAATTTACATAAAATATTCTGTGATGTAATCTGTGTTTGGCAAATTATAAAATTACTATATATGTATATAGAGAAATCTGAATTTTTTTTAATTACAGCCGTAGTTTTCCACCAACTGTCATTTTCTTTGCATCAATTGAAAAACTCAAATAAATTCTGAATTTTCATAGAAGAAAATTTGAAAATCCGTTTATTTTTTCAAAAGATATTCAAAGTTCATACTTTGTCCCATTTTTTATACAATACTATATAGGAAAAATGGAACAAATACACTTTTTGGAAAATCAACTATACAATATATCTTTTGAATCAATGATGCAATTTCAAAATTGTCTTCTATGAAAAATCAGAAATTGGTTGAATTTTCAAATGCCTTAAAGAAAATGAAAATTGGAGTAAAAATTGAACGCTTTTAAAAGTTGATAAATTCATATAGTAATTAAATATCCATAATGAGAAAATAACAGACATAAAAAATGTATAAGGATTGTGAATTACACATCCAGAAACTATATATTTATGCAAATTCAAAAAAAAATACCTTTGCATAAAACTGACTGAACTATATATAATTTTAATAAGGTAAATTATGATGATGTATATATAGTGAAACCGTATTACCAAAAAAAAAAAGGTTCAAAAATGCTGTTAATGAACATAAAAAATAAGTATTCCAACCCGATATATGCGTATTTGCATTGTATAAACAATTTCCCTTGGATGAAAACATAACACATGCTGCTATAACAAAGCTTTATAACATATATAGTTTTTGGGAAAAATATATCCGATATAGAACTGAATGATAATTTTCAATATAAAATTCTCCATTTTCTTCGAGAATTTGATATATTTACATATATAAATAATGATATTATTTTACACGGTTATAGATTTTTGTATGCGGTATTCTTCAAATTTCATTATCATGATATGTATAATGCGAATGACTATATCACTATAGATATATTATAGAGACATTATTAGAGTATAAATACGTAAATATGGGTTCTTCATCATATCAAAATATATGGAAATGGATGGGTATCAATAAAATATATATGCTCTTCAAAAAATGTATTTCCATTTAATAAATATGAAATATCTTTCAGTAAAAAAAAAACATTTTTCACTTTTCTGTATACTTTATATCACACATTTACCCCATTATTTATGTAGTATGTGTATTTATATATTGATGGTTTTTTTTATACAATATAATACGAACGAAAAACAACATACCTTTATTCATATATATATAAACTCATATATGTATATTGTGTATATAAGTGTATACAAATTTATTCATACAACATTGACCTGAATCTATAACTATTTATATATAGGTACAACCGTACAACATATCGATATATATTTATATACAATATACATTTTATATTTGCGTTTTGGTTATGATGATGAATTATGTATATCTATAAAATGGTAAATTTGTAAATATATATGTTGAATATAATAATATAGGTATATATATATAGATATTATGAATGAAAAATGATATTCTAATCTATCACAATGATAGAACATATATGTCAAAGTATATATACAGCAGAGAATAATAATAATATATACTTTTATATATAGTATATAAATATTAATATTGTTATATAAATAGATATATATATATTCAGATATCTATCAAGATTTTACATAACGAACGTTGTTGTTTTTCATATATGAGTATATCATCATATCGCATGATAATAAAAATCGGGAAAAACTTTTGTAAAGTCTCAAAACATATATATATATATGTCGTCATGTGCTTATATGTATAATGTACACAAATAACATATATATACTTCGCAGTTATCCTGTTGATGTAATATTTTTATATATAATAAAAATATGACAACAAAATGACAACAATATATTTTCAGGAAAACCTCTTTATTTATACATCTATATAAGAATACATATACAAGGATATATACTCGTAAATAACATTTTATGCAAATAAATAAAAAAAAATAAAAAAGGATAATAATAATAATAATAATAGTCAAAGAAAAATGTTATCATTATTATAACCTTGAAATTGCATTAGGAAATGATTGTTTTTTTTTCATTTTATATGTTCTTTACTTATATCACTTATATTGATATATGTATACAATATACATATATGATATATATAAACTCTGATATTGTGAGTTGAAGTACTCAATAGAATATGATCTGTATGTACATATATGAATATTGACAATAGAAAACAAAAATAATGATAATAATAACAAGTTATTTTTATATAAATAATAATCTATCAAAGGATACAAAAGTTTGAAAAGTATTGTATACTTATCAAACAAAAGTATTGTATACTTATCAAAAAAAAATATATACTTATCAAAACATAAATCTATAGATATATAGACGAGTCATGTCCCAGGTAATCCCAGACCTAGTTCCCGCTAATCACCAACGAAATCCTGGGAAACATCGTTATGGGAGAGGGTTAAAAATTGACCTTCATTGAAAATATACTTTCAGTGATTAACCTGTAACATATAAACTATTGAACCGATCATAATCAACAACAGTAACTGTACCTGTTAATTAGTGGTATAGAATTAGTTTTAATTTCGATTAGATGAACATTTTTGCTATCTCCGATCCGTTTTAAAGATATTTCCACTCAAAGTAAGAAAAAATACATTTGTTTCAATCGATTTCGAAATGACGACGATATACAACGATTATGCAACGTCTGTTAGGATTCAATTCGACATCTCCTTTAAGTATTATATAATTTTTATGGGATTTTTTTTTTGAGTAAAAGAAACACAAAATAAGAATAATAATTATTTCACGCAATATCTATAAAATCAGATTATAAGAATAACCGCATCGGTATATTTAGCATGAATATTTATAATTTTGTATAGTTATATAATAATATAATGGGTATGTTTCGGTTTTTATATTCGGTTACCTAATATCACCTATATATAAATACATATATGGATAAGAATTCTACATATTTTTTTTTCCCTTTCGGTGGTTTTTCTTCACATTTTTTTTATTACAAATAATATTATATATTCTTATTCATATGTATATTTATCTATATATACATCCACGCGTTGTCGAATTGTTATAGAAGATTTCTTCACCATATGTGATCCTGTTCGTTTTATCTTTATACTCATTCATATATGACCTCACACGTATTTCTAATATGTTTAAAGAAAATGTATATGAAAAGTTTTTCTTTCTTTTTGTTACTTGTTTCTTTTTGTTAAGCATTTTGTTTTGAATTTCTTTTTCTTTTTTTTTTTGCTATTGTCTTAACGATTTTCTTCTATACATATATTATAGATATAACACTCGATTTTTCTATATATCTGTCCGCTATATAATGATTACCTATATGTATATTGTAATATATATTGACAAAATCTCGCTTTAATATGCGTGTATAAATATATATAACTATTGTGCGAATATATATATATATAACGTCGTTGTTAATCTGCAGAAAGGAATGTATTATATATTTCTTCTTCTTGATTATCCTTTTAGCTTTAAGTATTAACTATTATATAGACGCATATTCATAAAAAATATGTCGAAGAACATTTATTTTATATATAATTTCACATAAGGAAAATCTTTTGTTTGAATATTTATTTTCTTTTTTTTTTGTGAAAAGTTTTATTATATACATATACTATATGTTAGTATTTATTTATGTAAAGGAATAATAATAATAATAATTCATATTGAAATAAGCTAATTTATGTCAAATTGAATGAATACACAATAAATAATGTACTATAACATTTATTTTGAGGTAATTATATATATAGATTATTGCCTACATTTTTTTATATAAATTATTGATACATATGTATAAATATTTGGTTCATTATATCGCGTTTAAGGTTTAGAATGAATCCAATAAAAATTAATTGGCATTTAAATAAACTGTTACAAGAACAAGGAAAATGTAAAATTTGGGAGGGCGAGCTGGGCTGGGAATTGATTTTTTTTTCTATTGACGCTATGTGACAATCAGACTGATATATCATTTTTGATTTAAAGGGACACATGATTTTTAATAAATTTTTTTTAGAATTTTCTCCGTATCTATACTTTGTTTATATAATATAAATTATAACATATTTATTACAAAACAAAAAATATTCCCACAAAATTTCCAAATTAATGTGAAGTTATATATCTCTGTGGCAAGGACAGGTTGTATAAATTCCATAAAATCTTTACGAAATATTAAAAATATTTCTACAATCTATTTCGTAAAGTGTTATCCCCCCATTAATAATTATATATAGAACTATAATATATATATAAGAAATTCATACTATAACCAAAAAGATTTCTATATTTCTATAAGAAACAAAAGTTTAAATAGCCTTATAAAAAAACATACATTAGTTAATAATAATTTACTAAATAACCATATAACAAAATAAATGTTTATATTATATTAAATATTTCGTATATATCTTTATTTTATGTATAAATATGGTACGACCAACGTACGTATCAAGTGAATATATAAAGATAAATATTGTTAATCTCTTTATATATATGTATACGTATAGTAATAATTGATATTTATAAAATTTAATATTCACATATATATTTATTTAATAGATATATACATTTAGATGTTGTATTATTATACGACAACGCATATATATATATTATATATATGATAAAAATTAAATGTTTTCACACATATGCATATTAAATATATAAGTTTATAGCTCAACAAAATTGAAACTTTTTAAATAGATAATCCAATTATTATATGTGTATATAACAAAATAATAAAATATGAGATAGTAACAAAAATGTATAATGCAATAATAATAATAATAATAACATAACAATATGAATATATGTATATATATAAAAGCACAAACATTTTACGTTAATGTTATACATGGTATATTTACACAATGACATTTTTTATTATATACATTTTTTTTTTTATTTTATGTTTATATTATTATGAATACATATATATATAGTGCAGAGACGAGTATAGTTGGAAAATTTTGGTTAAAAAAAAATTGCCAACAGTGATAGGATATTCCTTAAAGAAATATATTTTCCTATTGCCAAAACGATAGGCTTTTCCTAAAAACCCATATGTAAATAATTATTGTTAATAGTTTATGGAAAAAAAAATCTACAAATTCCATCTAGATCAAATTTTCCGGAAAATCGATATTTTAAAATTTGGCGGTGATTTTGATTTTCGCTTTGGCATATGAAAATTCAATGAAGTTCTCGATTTTCTAAAAAATACAACAGATTTTAAATCTTTTTTACCATAAACTACTTAATTTCATATAAATATACATGTGTTTTAAAAAAAATCCTATGGTTTTTTCAACATATGAACAAAATTTTCCACGATTCGACCCTCATATAGAGGTAAAATAAAACTAACTATATATTGTATATATTTTAGATAATAGAGGATATTTTATATTGTGTATTATTTTAATATTATTATATACATATCTCATCTCTAAAGCAAATTCCAATATACTATACATACCCTTCTTTCTATATATATATATATATATATATATATATATATATATGTATATTTTTTATATACCAAAGTTAAATAAATATTAAACAATTTTTTATTTACTTTATAATATTTTTGTGCATTTATTTAATATATACTCGTATATATTTAAAAAAAAATAAAACAGATAACAACATAATAAAGAATATTTAAGCTATGTCCATAGAGACGTATATAAAGTAATTTACTATAAAATGTAAAAGGGTTTCTTCTTATATAGATATATGAATATAAAAATGCAATGTATTTTATTAAATTTTCGATATATCTGTATTTTTAATAAAATTAATTTTCTATTTTTATATATTGTATTCGGATCGCTTATTATTATTTATGAATATAGAAAATATTTATGATGAAAATGTTTTTTTGTTATACAAGAGAAAAATGTAGTGAAATTCTTTTAATATTTATTATTAATTGAAAAAAATGAAGATATTATTTTAAAAATGTATGCACCAAATTCATATATATCTAAAAATTGTCTATTTGTATAATATTTAACGTTGATTTTCGAATTAAAAAATATATAAAATGTCGATAATGCGAAGAAGAAATTAAATATACAAAACAAATTTTCCTCTATAAATCATTTGAAATTAACAAAAATACTTAATATATCAGAAATGAATTCCTTAATATACGTTTTTTATCGAAAAATGTTAAACAACTAAATTTTTGAATTTGATTGGTATTTTTAAAAGATATAAAATATCTTATATATTGATTATAATATATATATATATATATATAATATACCATATAGTAGCAATTTTATTTTTTTTTCGTTAATTTTTTTATTTTTCATTATAATATTTAAATTCCTTGTACAATGAATTTTACTCATTTTCTTTTATTTATTCATGTATATATAATGTATATATAAACCACAGAAAATATAACCATTTTTTTTTCAATCTATAAATATTTATATACATATTACATACAGTTCAATATATATTTGATATAAATAAATATTTTTAAAGAAAGCTTTAGGCTATATTTTCTTAAATTTTCTATATATATTAAAATTTGATGAACTATATATAATAAAGTTATATAATAATAACGCACAAAAGTGTTTTCAATATGATATAATGGTATTGCCGAGGTGACATTCTTAAAATTAGTTTTTGGATGTTAAATAAACTTGTGTATAGTCAATAAAGCGAATCATTTTGACAATACATATAATATCACATAACAGTGGCCATTAAATTTTATTAAAAGTGTAATCCAACATAATACGGAATTTATGATTAATAAGTTTACAGTAAAATTATTATAACCCTTATTTAAATTTCAGCGACAAATATTATAATGGTGTATTTATCGAAAACCGAATGAGATCAATATATATATAGTATATGTTAAATTTATGAAAAAGAATTAATTATTGCAAAACCATCATCTATAAATATATTAATATTACTGTTTTTATTAAATTCAAATTGATTTTTAAAATAACTGAAAATATTGGACAAATATACCAACATTTAAATTAAAAGTCACTTTCATCTATATTATTTATTATAATAAAAATATATATTTATTCATTATTTATATATTATTTGTGAAGTTGAAATGAAACTGATTTTTTTTTTTATCTGAAAAAATATACATTATTATATTGAAATGAATTTATTCGAAAGCGCGTGGGTGGGTGCTGGTTTTTCACCAATACAGAAAATTGACATTTTTAATATTCTTTATTTTCTATCGCCGTGTGTACTTAATATTAGGTTGTCGAAAAAGTATTGATAATTTTTATAAATAGATGTCATTATAATTGAATATTTCAAGTATAGTACTAATCTGATCAGGTAACAACATATGTTCGAAAGATGACATTTCGTAGATAAAAAAAAAAAAAAATAAAATTTGTTTAGTCATTTAAAAGTTGTAGTGCATTAAAGATGAGCGAAATTAGTGAAAAAATTCGATACATTTTACAATTTTATTATGAAAAAGGTGAAAATGCAACGCAGGCACATGAACAAATTTGTGCAGTTTACGGTGAAGGAACGCTGTTTAAAAGAAACGAAATCGAGTCATTTTTAAAGCGAATGATTACAGGTGATGAAAAATGGATCACATACGATAATAATGTACGAAATAGATCGTGGTCCAAGAAGGGTGAAGCTCCTAAAACAGTAGCAAAACCTGGATTAACACCAAGAAAGGTAATGCTGTACCTGTTTCGTGGGATTGGAAAGGAATCGTTCATTATGAATTACTAGCACCCGGTCAAACCATTGATTCCGATCTCTATTGTCAACAATTAACAAGATTGAAGCACGAGATTAAAAAAAAACGTCCAGAATTAATTAATCGAAAGGGTGTTGTGTTCCATCATGACAACGCCAGACCACACACATCTTTGATGACTCGGCAGAAACTGAGAGAGTTTGGCTGGTAGTTTTAATGCATCCACCATATACCCCGGACCTTGCAACTTCATATTATCATTTGTTCCGGTATCTGCAGAACTCCCTTAATGGTTTAAAATTAAATTCCGCAGAGAACGTTGATTGGATCAGTTTTTTGCCCAGAAAACACAGAAGTTCTACAGTGATGGTATAATGTCTTTACCAGAAAAATGGCAAAGGGTCATCGATCAAAACGGCGCATATTTGGTTTAATAAAGTTCATTTGAAATATATAAAAAAAATCGTTTGAATTTTGTAAAAAAAATTATCAATACTTTTTAGACAACCTAATATATATATGTATATACATTAAAAAATTCATATATAGTTAAAACAGTAACGATTCCTTATCAAATATATCCTTCAGATTCAGAAAATCTGGTTATCATATGGAATTGTACGAAAAAATGAGACAAGTTTTTGCAGAGAACTTTTTGGAAAATCAAGAGCTATATATGGAACATTTGATACGAAAGTTTCTTCTATAAAAAAAAACAGAGTTAATTGAATTTTCAAATGATGAATATTGAATAAAAACTATGGCTTCAATTCGTAAAATTTTTAATTCGGAGAATTGAATTTTCCGGAAAATTTTGTTCAATAAAAGATTTTTTTTTTTAGTATAATTAATTTGTTTTTTAAGCACGTTTTCTTTCAGAATATCCTTTTGGGGAAATCCAGCCAAATTTTCTAACGCCATTGATATTTATATGAAAAATTAGTTATAAGGAAAATCGATATAGAAAATCTTTATATTGGACACCTTTTTTTTTTTTTAATAAATCTATAACCATATTATTTTCCGTTTAAAAATTGTATAACATTTATGTTTGGGTTTTGTTTTGATATGATTATTATGTGAAAAAATATAATAATGAAAAATACCATCTAATTATATTTTAATATTTATTTTATATATATGGATATAATTAATATAATTTGAGAAGTTTAAATAAGTTTAAGGATTTCTCTGTTGAAATGAAAATTTGTTGTTTCTATAATAATAATAATATAGGGAAATTTAAGGGAAAATCGTTCTTATATATATGTTTTATTATTTATGGATAATAATATATTTATAAATTGTTATATTTATATTAAGTGAATATTGATTGATAAATATATACAACAGATGGTCGATTAAAAGTTTTGTTTTTATAATTTTTTTATAAAATAGGCATTCGTATCGTGTTCATTGGGACCACAAAAGGTAGCCGGTGCCCTCATTGGAATGGGATTAATGCAATGCATTGTTTCGTATACATTAAGTATGTTATTGAGGCATACCAAACGGCTTGTTGTTTTAAGTAAGTATATATACAGTTTTTAGTTTTAGATTACTAAAGGTCTATTGAATTTTTATTATAATTTTATCGTTTTCATTAATACATGGCAATAATATCAACATATATCAATAGAGATCTGAAAGTATAATTTGATTATTCTTTTCATTAGAAACTATGAACTTAAAACGATTTTAAATTTTGTTATACGTTAGAATTCTATTGTCTGAATGAATATAATAATAAAAAAGTATTTTCTACTCACATTGTATGTGGTTGTGGAATTTATTAATGTATTTAAATTCGTAAAGCTAACATGAAAAAAATCACACATACCTGAAATTAAATAAAAAAAATTAAATAATATGTGTTTATTTTAATGTAATGTTTAATATATATACTAATTAAAATTAAATTTTTATATAAACTAATCCTAAATGTAAAAACATCTGGCTTAATTAATTAACTTAAAAATCTATAATAAACATCTGCTCCAATTTAGTCATATAAGCTAAATTTTGAAAATATACGTCTGAATTGGTTAAAAAATTAATTAATTAAATTTGCTTATTATTCCACCAATCATTTTCAATTTTTTCACATTTATCTTTCTAAAATCCGTATATCTAAATATAGATTTAGACAACTCTATTATACTCCTTATTAAGAATCTTGCAAAAGATGTGTGCGATATGGTTTTTGAGGTGAATATATTTTAAGACAATTTAAATAATTATTATACAAATATATGTTTTCTAATCAAACAGTCCTTTGAATATTATTTCTAACATATTTCTAATCAATATAATATATAAATTATTTTTTATTCCAATCATTTATATATATATAGTTGCTGGTTTCTTTTTTCATGGATGTATCCTATTAACGATATGCTTATGGATACCATCCATTGATGATAGTGCATTATTTTATGTAATAGCAGCATCATGGGGTGCATGTAATGGTATGTGGGAAACATTACAATTTACATTAATTTCATTAATGCATACAAATCGTTTAAAGGAGATTTCCTCATATATGATAGCATTAAAATTTTTCGGTTTAAGTGTTACATTTTTATTACATGGTATATTATGTGAAAAAGTTAAAATATTATCATTAGGTGTATTGCTATTAATTGCCATAATACCATATAGTTATTTAGAGATGCGACAAGAGACGATACGTGAACAATCATCTAATGTACATCTATGACGAACAATTTATACATCGTAGAATTTATATATAATTTCAAATGTTCTTTGATATTTTTATCTATTTTGCGTACATATAAAAAGCCGCATTCATTTCATTTATTTATATAAACAAATATATATAATTTGAAAATTTTCTATATATAGCAAGCAATCATAAACATATATATAAGGAATTTATTATTAATTTACCAACAAATTGTTAACACGAAAATATTTTTACAAATTTGTATATCAAATAATTCAAAATACATAATAAAATCTTCTTTTTTTTTTCATTTTTTATATGGCAAAATTTCAAATAAATTTTCAATCATTTATTTATTTATTTATCCATATATATATAAATATTTTTATTTGTACGAAACGAAAAATTAATATTATAAACTAAAGTTATTAAAATTGGAAATATTATCAAAAAATGTTTTAATATATAATTAATAATATATCTTTTTTAAATCAAAAATAATTATAAAACGCGAATATATGGAAATGAATTTTTTTTTTTTTAATATATATTTAAATGAAAATATAATACTTTATATATATAAGATTAAAAAAAATAAAACCTAAAAATTCTATTATTTTTATAAAACAATATATGCATCTTAACATTTTTATGTAGTATAACACTTTTTAGAACGAATATATATTAAAAACCATATATACATTACATATATATTTAAAGAACACAAAAAAAAATCATATATTTATATTTAATTCTATAAATATACAAAAGCTTCCAAAAAAAAAAAGTATCAATCAAATATATAGAGAAAATATATATATATTTATATATATATAATTAAAAATAAAATTATATTTATTATAAATAAAATATAATTATTTTTTTAATTATGAATCAATCAAATTAAATATATATATATATATAAAGAAAAGATAAAAACTAATAAAAAAATTAATATATCGTTATTTTTTTTAATAAAAAAATATTATATCAAATGAATTCCTGTGCGGTTTATAGTTTATAAAAATTAGTTAAAAATTTGTTGAAGGATACTATTTTTTGAAAATCAAAAATTTGTAGAAGGATACTATACTATCAAATTATATTTTTAACATGATTTAGAATTAGAGATTAACCTGGAAGTGTTTATACATATATGAAGAATTCAATAAATATTCCGTGGGTATTGTTGAAAATTTACCATATGAAAGGTTTTCATGTAAAATGCATATAAAGGTCTGTATTTTTATTTTTTTTTCGTTTTTTTAAGGAACTTTTCAAAGAAACGTTTTTTTAGCTATTATTTTATTATATAATGCTGATGAATTATATCATTGTAACTCACAAAAAAAGTTCAATTTTTCAATATGCCATTCATAATTTGATACTTTTTTTTTTTTGATATTATAGATCCTTTAATATATATATAGAAAAGATAACGCAGAAATAAATTCTATATAGAATATCTATATATAAATGTTAATAATTAATATATAGAATAAATATTATTGAAAATGCGACAACTAAATGTATATTTTAAGTATATATTTATTCTTAAAATTTCAAATAAATATATATATTTTATGTAATTATTATATAATATATAATTTTTTGAAATAAAATAAGAGATAGAGATTTTATATAATTATTTAACAAAAAATAGAATTAAATTTACAATTAAAAATAAAGAATTGAGATTTATGTTGAAAAACGATAAAAATACAAAAATGCATTTTTTTATATATTAAAAAACATACGATGATTATAAAGTCAAATTAATAATAATTTAAATAAAAATGTATGTAAAAAAAAAAAACTTATATAGAGCTTTTTTATAATTATATATAATATATATCAAAAATAAAGCTATCAAAATTTATTTAATAAAATAAATCTTGTATTTTTAATATATTTTATATAATAATCAAAAATCTTTTTAATTCCATTCAATGGCGAAGCGTAAAATAAAATGAAAAGTATTATTAACTATATATAAAATAAAATCATTATAGAGAATTAATTGTATATTTATATATCTGCATATATATATGTATAGAATAAATGTTTAGATTATTGTAATAAAGCATATATGAATTAAAAAAAAACAAAATCTTGTTTTTTTTTGTTGTTTCCTTAATAATTATCTTTATTTCAATGTGTGTTTATAATAAAATATATTAAATTCGCCATGGATTTTTTTTTTACAAAGTAAAAAAGCATTAATTTTAGAGTATACATATTAAAAATGATAAAGAAATTAATATATAAATATTTGTAATAATTGTTATAATTTACATATCAAAATTTAATTTAAAAAAAAAAACAAACAAAATATATATTATGTATGTATTATATATATTTATTAATTTTAATCGTTTATTATTTTAACAAAATATAAATAGACGTCGATTTTGTATTGTATAAAATAAATATATGTTTGTTTGTAAAAATATATGGTAATCATGGGGGAAGTTGAAAAATGTTTAACCATTTTTCTCTTAAGAATTGTTTATTCTGAAAGATAAATGTATAATAAACGATATAGTACATAGTTTATGTTAAAAAAAATCTACATATTCAAATTGCTATATTTTCCAGAAAATCGATTTTTCCATATTTTTAATAACGTTTTTGTTTTTCTTATATTTTGTCTATGTCGACAGTTTGAAAATCTCTCAATAAGTTTAAAAGATATACTAATTTTATTTCAAAAAGTGCATTTTACATACAGTTTTTTGTACCATTGGTTCACTTTTAAAGTATCACAAATATTCTTTGAATTGGCACTGTCATCATCAAATGGAAAATCGGCTATCTATATCTATTGAACGAATTGGACGATTTTTCAATTTTCTTTTATGAATTATGATGAATTTATTGGTTTTTCAAAGAACATTTTATAAATCAAAGTCAATTATATTCTTTTCAGAATACCCCATAGCCTCTTGGAAAAATGGTTAACAATTTTTCAAATTCACCCATATAACTGATATTATAATAAAATATGTTATATTGAAAAATGGAATTGTGTATATTTGTTTTTATTAAAAAAAAACCAATCAAAATTCTGAGTTATAAATTTTATTATTTTTTTTTATCTGAATCATAAAAATAGTTGAATAACAGTCAAATTTTCATTTAAATAATTACTTTCCTTTGATTATTTAATTTAACAAATAATGTTAGAGGTTAAACAAATTTAAAAACAAATTCTTGAAAAGATCATTAATAGATCTCTGATGATGATAATGATGAAAATTATCCAAAATTTTTGTAGGATAATTAAAAAACATTTTTTTTTTAAATAATTACAATAAATTAAAAACCATAAATATTTATATAGTGTATAATAATATTAATAGTGTAATATATAATTATGATGATAAAATAAAATTGTAATATAAATATATAAAATTTGTGAAATATATTTGTTTTATTTTTCTAGGACAGCAGAAACCTTTCTGTATTTCTTTTAATAACACCCGCTTATAAAAAATAAAGATTACCGAAAAAAAACTCATTATTTATATACAAAATAATTTTTTTTTATTAAATATAAAAGGTGTATCAATATTACACCTATATTGAAACACCTTTTAACTTTAACTTTAACCTTAGGAACTCAAACAGCGTCAATTATAGATTTGAAATTACAATTATAAATTACAATTATAGATTTGAGAGATTTGATAAATCATTGATATATTTGAAAGAAATTTTATTCTACAAATCACCACCACATAGTTTTGTTGACGATGATCAAGTATAAAACATTACTAATACTTTAATATATATGGCATATATTTTATCCAGTTGGTACAATAACTGAAGCCAAATATTATCATTTAAAAAAAAATTGTCCAATTAATACCTATCGGAAAGATGAAATTTATTTGTCAACGAATTAAATTTGATGATGCTTTCCATTCAATTTCAATTGAACATTACAAAACACCTATTAATGCAAGACCCGTTTTATAATAAATACATCATTATATTTCTTGATTCCCTTCAAATAAACCTCATTATAATACCCACTACATTATAGATTCAAAAAATTTAAATTAACATTATAGAGATATACGAAATTAAGACAGAAATTAAAACTAAATTATATTATAGTATAATGTTAAAAAGTTCCAATACAAAAATAATTGCATTTAATATATTTTAATAGTAAATTTACCTGATGATTTTAATCTGTTACTGCATCTATCAGCCGACGTTTCTTAAAAACACAATTTGCACAAAAACGCGCAGTGCATTTTTATATATATATAATATACACTCATACTAATAGATTTTTGTGAATAAAATTAAATGATATAAAATTTCAATTTAATTTTACATTTTACAATAACTATAATGTATTAATAATAAATTAACAAAATGATAAAGCAAAAAAAAAACCACCGTACGATGTAAAAAAAAAAACTCGAAAAAAATTACACTGCGATGTGATGTAACAAAGTGATTTTATCAGTCCAATTAAAAAGAATATTGCACAATTTTGTTGCCTTCAATTATATATTGCTTTAAAGCAGCATTTTTTATTTTAATTGAATTTATCAAATTATCACTATGTTAAAGCAAAAACAAACAAAAAAAACTACCGCAAGTTAATACAATGCAATGTAAAAAAAAACTGTTAAATTATTTTACATTGATGAGATTATCATAAAGAAAAAAAAACACTTACATTTTTTTTTAAACAATCAAAGTATTTTCATACATTTATCACTTTACATCTCTATTATTATTTACGTTTAAATTAATTATTTTATTATTAATGCGATCCATTTATTAATTAATTTATTTTATTTTATTTTACCTTAACAAAAAAAATCTATGTGAATAAACCAAACTGTACCAAATAAAAGATGTACAACTATTAAAAAAAAAATTCTTTTGTTTTATTTGCTCATATGGAATTAACCGCAAGCGTGAATTCGAATTTTTTTACGACTTTGATTTTCAAAATTAAATGTTGTTTTTTATCTATAAGATAAAAGATAAGGTTTTATATCAGAGGAAAAAAACTCATATAATTGTTTTATGGTTTTTGAGTTTTTTTTAAACAATTATGAGGTTTTCATATATTTAAACTTTCGATAAATATTTTTCCGTATTTTAAAATCATTATAAAAATTAAATTATAACAATAAAGTACAATTAAATTGAAATATTTAATATTTGTTTGTAATTTATTTAAACTAAATTTTTACTTATTTAATACATAAAACTTTTTTGAATTAATATTATATTTCCTTAATTACTCATTATTAATGCATTACATATTATTGTCAATCAAAATACGCGTAGTTCGCAAAGTTATATATTTTAATTTTTTATTTTATTTTATTTATTTTTTTTTAATATAATATCAGAGAAAAAAAAACTTATTTTTAATATTGTAACGTTTGTTTTTTTTTTAATTTTTATTTTATATTTATTATAAATGTAACAGAGTAACAGAATTTATTTTGTATATATTTAATATTTTTTTTTTTCATTTAATTTTTAACTTTTACACATCGATAAAATCATTTTTAGTTTTCTTTATGAAATAAATTTTTACAAAAAAGTCCACTTTAAATATAGAAAATAAAAATTAAATAAAAAAAAAATCGGTGAATTTTTTTGTGTTTTTTTATATCAAATTATGGTTATTTTAATATTATTTATTATAATATGAGATTTTTATGTGGTGTAAATTAAATTAAAATAAATTAAATTAATTTTTAATTGAGTATTCCTTTTTTTTTTTATAATTAATAGTTGCCGAGAGAATTTACTTTATTATTTAATTGACAATTTTGAAAAATGGTTATTTTAAATTATATATTTTGTTGTTCAATTAAATATAAAATAACAATAGAGTTAGTTTATTTTTAAAAATTTCTTAAAAATCGGGTCTATATAAAAAAAAATAAGAAAAAAAAGCACGTTTAAAATGTTTTTTTTTTATCAAAAATTGGACGATCAGCTTTTTATTTACGTGTTTAAATTTCTTATAAAAACCATAAAATAATAAAATATTTATTAGTTTTTTTGTTTTAACGATTATTATCTTTATGTTTTTATTTTAACAAAATAATTGAAATAGATGACATTTAATACATTAAATATAAAGTTAAAAAAAAAACAGAAACAGAAACAGAAACTTAATTGATTAATCGCAAACAAAAATTGTTTGTTTTTTTTTTATTTGTGTTGAATTAAAAAATAGTAAAAAGCAAAACAAAAAATAATACACTCTACTAATATCTCGAAGACTTAAATATTAAATTTTATAATTATACAATATATAATAATAATAATAATAATAATAATAATAATAATAATAATAATAATAATAATAAAATAAAATATAAATAGTTATAATAAAAAGAAAATTTACAATTAAAAAAAAATCACATATGCAGTTCATCTCTTTAAATTATATTGTTTTTTTTTGTTTTTTACTATTATTAAAATTAAAAAATTAAAATTATTACTAAAAAAATAATTATCATTTGAATTAAATAATTTTATATAAAGAATATTACAATTTTTTGTTTCTTTTCATTTCTTTTGCAAATCATATTTATATTTAATTTTTCAGCAATATATATTTTTTTATTTTTCGCTTAATTCCATAATCGTATTTTTTGTATTAAATTTTTAACTAAATTTTTGAATAAAATAATTTATAATATTAAATAAATTATTAAATTTTTAATTTTGTTTTTAATCTTGTAGAGGAGATTTTATTGTATTTATTTTTTTTTCTTTACGTTTGTAGGTGATGATGCTAAAAAAATTAAAATATGGATCTCTCTCGTACAAGAGTTAGGTCGATTATTTTTTCCTATGTCTGCTTCATATTATTTTTTTTTTTCGTCTTTATATTGGAACATAATTACCTTTTGGTGTATAAAATAGTTTTCCCGTAGCTACACGACGTAGTATTTCGTTGCGTAATAAACGTTTTTCTTTTTTAATTTTTTGCAATACACCTTTGTTTTCCATTGCACGACGTGATAGATATGGTAACACTTCGTTTACCGGACCATAAGGTATATATTTATAGGCAGAATAACCAGCTTGACCTAATCGAATGAAGAATGAAAATTAATATAATTAATATTTAAAGATTGTATGAAGAATTCAAAGAAATTATCAATGAAAGATTCAGAAGTTTAATGAGAACTTGAACATTTTAATCACATTCACATTGATTTTTCTTGAAATTAGATTTAAAAATATTATTTCTTACCCAATGGAAACGTAATATAATCACACATTCCAAGTAATTGACCAAAACAAATGACTTTATCTTCAGGTGACACTCCAATTTCTTTCATTTTTTCAATGGCAAAACGTACAGTATCTTCATTGTGTGATGCAACCATAATACCAATTTTTTTAGCATCATCACCTTGATCTTTTAATAGCTATTATTAAAACAAATAATAATAATATGCATTAACATTAATTTGTTTGTTCAAAAATGAATAAATTACTTAGAATTCAACAAAAAAATTCAACTCACTTTAATACGTCGTAAACATTCAGTAAATGTTTTATGATACATATCAGTAGTTGCCTCATAATTATCATTAATTGGATCAGGATAACTTAATGCAGCTGCACGGGCACGTTCTTGTTCAATGTATGCACCACGTACCAATTTTGCACCAAAATAGAAATTTTGACGTTTTGATTGTTCCAAATCGGTACATACCTTAAGTAAATAATTAAAAAATAGACAATTTTCCGTTTTAATTAAATTAACAAATAGCAAAATAATAGAAATAATTTACCTCATTTAAGGCTTCCTTTAAGTAACATTGGTACGTATTGAATACAATTGCCTTTTCTTTATTATATTTTCGCATCATTTCCAATGTAATACGTGAAATGGCTGGTTGGAAATACGTTTGTTCGGCATCAATCATGATACGTACATCTAATTCTTCAGCAGTCTATTGCATAAGAAGTATCAATGAAACATATAAATATTTGAGATTTTAATTTGTAAAAAGGAAAATTTAATTATTTTGTTTTAATTACTTTAGCAATTGTATTTAAACGACGAATCATATTACGAAACATTTCTTCTTCTTTCGGTGGTATTTGTGAAATTAAACGTCTCATTTGTCCAGTTTTTGGATCGGGTACACGAAATGTATCACTTAATTGGGAGTCTTCATCGACGATACCCGACCATGGGAATAAATGTAAAATACTAATAAATAAAAAAAATGATAAATAACATTTATTATTGTTTGTTTTTCGATTAAGAATTATTTGCTGCTGCTAAAAACTTACCCTTCTTTATCTGAGGTGACATTCTTTAAGAAATCTTTAACATCTTTATTATCACCCATTGTATTATAATACTGTTCCAAATCTTTAATGGTTTTATGATGGGTCATGACATTACCTTGACCACCAACCAATTCCATCATGTATTGACGTGTGCGTGTGATTACTTCAGATAATTGTAACTGTGTAAAATAAATGAAATACACTTTTATTAATGATACAATTCTCTATGTAATTAAAATATATTTTTTGTTATGTTAAAATAAAAAGTATGCAAGAATCTTTAATAGACTTAAAGAAAATTGAAATTCAACTATAAAACCACTTCATCGAAGAATTTTATAGCAATTTAGCCGAAAGTATTTTAAATAATGAGAAATAATTTAATTGTGATTGGGTATTTTACAGACATTCAATGGTTTATCCCTTGAATATAGAAATCCATTAACTGGGCCAGAAAAATCAATACTCTTAAGTATAAAAATAATAATAAAAATAATAAAAATAAAAATACTTACAAGCAATTGAGGTCTACCCAAAGCAGTCAATTTAATAGCTGTAATGCCAGTTCCAAAAGTTGCACCTGAATATAAATAAAAAATAAAATTTTGTTATTAAAACAATTTTTTTTTGTTAATATTAATTAACTATTAATTTAAATTTAATAGAAATTCTTGTTCTTCTACTTCACATTTATTTATTTTTTTTTTTAATTTAAAAGACAATTTGAAATAGACTTAAAAAAAACAATTTATTATTATTAATAAAAAAAAAACACATAAAAATTGCCAGACAAAAATCAAACAATTATAATTTTGATAAATTTTGGTTAACTCTCAATCAAATTCAATTAAAAATTTATTCGATTTTCCAAAAAAACATAAAAAATCTAAAATAATAATTAAAATAATAAAATAAAAAACAATTATAATAAAATCAAAATCATAAACAAAAGATAAAAAAAAAAACTACAAAATAATAACTTTTACTTTTACTTTTAATACTTTAATTAAATTAAAATTTCTTACCAGGAGAATTTCGATTTGGGAGTTTCGAATCATAGACTTTAATATATAAGAAAAAATTCGTGAATTTTTTTATTTTTTTTTATTTTTATATTAGATTAAATAAAATGTAATTGTTTATTTTTTTTTTTTTAATAAATAATAAATTAAATAATGAATTTATTAATTGCGCCATTAGTATAAATGACCGAAGGAATTCAAATATTTATCGAGAAGAGATTTAAAGGTGTGTGTAGTTTGTAAAATATAATTAATTTTTATGTTATTTTTTTTTTGGTACGTCACGTTTTTTTGGTATCAAAATAAATTAATGATAAAATATTTATTTTATTTTATTTGATTGAAGAAACCATTAAATCACGTTTAGTTAGCAGAAGAATAAAAGAAGAAAAAATAAAATTAATGTATATTTAGTTATAAAAAATAAACTGTATTTAATAAAAAAAAATGATTAAGTATTTAATTTTGATTAATTTAGTGTTTTTTTTTTCATTTACGATTTTTTACATGCCTAAATATAATTTAATATATTCAATTATTATTATAATCAAATTCTTGTGATATGAAAAAAAAAAATTAAATTATAACTAATAAAAGAAATTAAAATAAAATTTATGTTTTTAATTTAAGAAAAAAGTTTTATGACATTTTAAATTGAATCGATCAAATAATTAGACAAAATATAAACGTAATCTAGACTAGGATTTTTATCACATAAAGTCCCATTTATAGACAATTTACAACAGTTTAAGTGACATTTCTATACTGTATCATGTTTTGGAAGATGAAAATCAATCAACAGAGCAAAAAAAAAATAGAATTATATTGATTTAAGTTAAATTTCAATTGATTTCTTTAATAAATTTTTCGATTAATTGTAATTTTGACAATATCAAATTTTAGTCAAGACGGTATACGAAAATCAATTCACTTTATTACACCTTACAATATTTTAAAAATCGTCTAATGTCATCAAGCCATTTTAATATTATATTTTGAATATATTTTGAAAACTAAAAATAGTATGGATTTGGATAATCTCAACGATTAATAAACATGGATCGAAAAATAATTCAGAAAAATTCAAACAGAATTATGAATACCTCCCAAATGATATTGAAATATATTCAAAATAGTTTTCCGGTATTTAGTTTTCCGCTTTTCCGGTACTTAATCATTAAAAAAAAAATCTATTTATTTAAAAAAGAATATTATTATTTGAAAGATTTCATAAACGCCTGTAAAAAGAAAATCCAATTTTATTTTTATAAACATTCAAAGAACCTTAAACTTTATAAAAAAAACACTATAAAAATCTTTCTTAAAATTATATTAGAAAAATTTAAACAAAATTAATATAGAAAAATAGTAACTACTAAAAAAATGTAAACGCAAGTAAATTTAAAACATCTTTAAAATTATATTGCAAACAAAATTAAATTATAAGGTGTAAAAAATTAAAATTAAAAAAACTAATAAATATAACCAAAAGCAAAAGATAACATGCAATTTCTTATAAAACAAACAAACATCAATGAAATCCGATTGTTATAAATTGAGTATATAAAAAAAAGAAGAAATTTTCCTCATTTTCGCACCCTTAAACAAAATCTTATTTAATAAATCGTTTGAAAATGAATGTTTTACTGAAAAATTTTTTGGAAAAAAATCGGCCAACGCGATAAAGAGAAGGCGCGGCAGATTTTATAAATAAAATCATCGTCTGATTGTTGGCTATTTGTCCTGACGACCCAAACGATAGGATATTCTGCAAGATGCATGCATAAAAACAAATTAATTACATTACAAAAAATATTACAAATTTGGAAAATTGAATTTTCCGGAAAATTTTGTTTTTCTATGTTTTTAAGCACTTTTACCTTTCAGAATATCCTATTCATTTGTGTCATCAGTGTTTTGTGCGTATTATTACGAAAATTTATAGTAAAAAGCATGAAAACTAAACAGCTTATTCCTTTTAATGTTTAAATGTCTTTATAACTTTTCTTTATACTCGTAAAATAGTTAATTTTTTTTTTTTTGTATTTTTATAATTGATCTGTTCACTTTAGCTTATAATTTTAATTATAAACAAATAAATAAAATCCAATATAAACATCACGCTAACGTAATACCGTAATACATTATATGAACAATTTTTGTTGTTGTTGTTGTCATTTTTGTTATCATTTTGTATATAGAAGGCACGATCTGTGATGCTAATATGATAATGACGTATAGATCTAATTTCGAAATATCTATAAATAGTTTGCATCATCATATTATTAAATTTTATAACATACGCACAACAAAATGCAGATTTTATCTCAAAAGCAAAAAAAAAATAAATAAATATTTAATGGTAGTACTCGTACGTGCGAGAATATATATATATATATAAAAATTACTCATTACCTATATAGCTTATTATACAAATTTGTATATAAATAATTAAAAAAAATACTAATCTCTGTGCCGTAAAAGTGTTGGTGACTTTTTATATATATATATATATACATTTTATTCTAACAATTTCTGATTTTCAACAACGACCAAAAACACGTGCCACCACTCATAATCATTTAGCGCGTTGCTTATATTAACACAAAAAAAAAAAAATCTGACGCATTAATACGAAAAAGAAAATTTTTTTATTTTATGTAAATAGAAATTATATATTACGACGTTTTAAATGTCTATGAATCTGATTTTCTATTTAAAACATGTGCTAATAATTTGATAGTTATATATTAAATAATAAATACATTATTTTATAATTAAATTTTCACAGAAGTTGTAATAAAAATGCATTCATTTTAATAATTAACAGTTTTTTTAATTATTGTTTCCTATATAACAAAATATTTTTTTTTTATATAATTATAATAATTAGATCAAAAAGTTTTCAGTAGTATTTATTCTATAGATATTAATCACAGAGATTTATCAAAATGATCTTCAGTTCAGTAGAGACGAGATAATTTTATAATGTTTTCAATACAATTCGTAGGGATTCTGTCTATATGAAAATTGATTCGATGTGAGATTTTTCCGAAAAAAAGGGTATTTTTTCAACAGAATTCCATATCCTGTGTTGTATATCAACATCCTGAAGAATCCCAATACGATAAATTGTTATATAATTCGATTTTATTAAAGCAGAACATTCTCTAATGCTTTATTATATATAAAAAATTGTTTACAAATAAATTTGTTTCTATGAATTTAACAATAAAAAATATTTTAAAAAAAAACAAAAAAGGATTCAATTTTGTAATGGTTTTTTTGTCTTACAATAAATATACATTTACATTATTTTTTTGTTGGCATCAATAAATATTTTATGTTATTATAAATTTCAAATAATGATTAATTAAATTGGATAAACATTTTAGATATACATTAATTATTTTAATTAAGTATTAATTGTAACATTGCTTATATTATATATTTCGAATAAATTCTAACCTTCTAATAAAAGTCTATATACTATACTAACGATATATATATATAAATTATTATATGAATTTATCTATTGCAATTAATCAATTTTCCTTTTTAGATATTATATATATATATAGATAGATATTCGCACAGCTGACCCATAATTCGACCAAAACTATTCGAACCTTTTATTTTTGTTCTATAAATCTAATCTTCATGGTCAAATCAAAAGTATTCATCGTCCTTAATTAAAATTCTTTATACAACCATTTCCGATATTCCGACCGATTTTCCTTTAATTTAAGTTAATGCTCAATGAATCAAATATACGTAATAAGATAAAGATGACTATTTCATATAATAAATGTAAATATAATATTTCGGTGAAGTGAAGAAATTCTAATATTTCATATTAGTACGTTGACACTCAACAGGTGCTTGTATATACAATATAAAAAATTAAAACTAGTAAATAATAATAAAAATTCTGTACACATCGTAATTTATTTCTATAGATAATTAACATTATATTTTATATAATATACCTTTTGTTGGCCACCAAGCAAGAATACGCAATATACAAAATACAATATACAGTGAAAAGATATAGACAAATAATCGCATTATATAATTTATAAGAATATTGAATATTGAATATATAGTAAAAGAGAATATGAATATTGAATAAAGAAAAGAAAAAAAATACTATTCAAGATCAAGGTACTATTCGCAATGTTAATCAAATATCAACACAAGTGTAAAATAAATATTGTATTATTATTATTATATAAATGATAAAATAAAAATTACACCATTTCATTAATTTAATCATATTTATTTATGTAAATAAATGTACGTATCTCTGTATGAATATGCACAATTTAAATTTACGCTATGACGTATTTTTTACACAGCTGCAATAGCGAGTCTATTATTTTATTATAGTTGAACGATATTATAAAACATTTATATTATAAATACAATTGTAAATTGTAATTGAATTAAGTGTTTATTAACTATATTATTTTTTCATATAAACCGTAGTTAGTCGTCGTCGTGGTCGTCGTCGGCCGGTGTAATAAATAAATGCAAAATTTTTACGAGTAATATAAATTTATTATGATTTTTATTGCGTATTTTTGTATACATTGTACAAATATGTATATATTTATATAAATGCAGTTTAAGTACGTTCAAGTGCAATATATGTAATAAAATTTATGATATTTGAATGGATATGTATTTTTTAATTCTTTTCTTATATACACATTCTTTCTTGGATATCATATACTATATATCATAGAAATTGAAAGTGATTTTGTATAAAAGAAATTGAATATATTTTTGTATACAACCCGGTTAATTATACATCTGAATAAAATAAATATAATATTAATATGATTGGATTTTGTGAGTTAATGGTGGTGAGTTAATCGCTAATGGTGGTGAGTTAATTTACTACAATTTTACATAATATGATATAAGTCTGATTGTCTGGTCTACAATCTATAAAATAAAGACTCTATATATAAAAATACATCAAATAATTTATTTATAAATATATACTTAATCTGAAACATTTCACACATATTCTGATTCATGAACTGGTTATAAACTTAATATTATTAATATTACTGATCTTGATTAAATATTTGATTAAATTGTGAATTTATTTCGAAGAAAATTTATTTGAAAATCATAAAATTGATGATGTTTTCGAATTGTTTGTGTTCTCGTTGCTCCGTTAACGTGATATGGTTAGAAGATTACAAATATTTGTCTATTTTGCGATATGATTATATGGTTTTGGTTTATATAATAGCATAAAACATTGTGAATTTTGGGACGGAAAAATTCATATAAAAAAAGAACTTTTCTTTAATCAAATTGATGGAAAAAATCTTTGAGTATTTTAAAGATTTTTGGCAAAATTATGATTTTTTTTCTGAATCCCATTAAATCCTATTTTATGTAAACGTATATAAATCATATATATAAAGGAATACAGTTTAAGTAATAAATAAAACACGATATAAGGATCTTAACATTTTCTCAGATCTCAGATTTGTACTTTCCATATATTCTTTGATTGTTAATGGTTTTAATATTTACGCTAAATGTTAGACATGCCAAGTATCCTTACAAAACCTGACAGTCAAACTACAGAATTCATCATTATGCAGCCCAACTTATCAAAAACTAATCTATATATAATAATATAATACCTAATATAATGGACGTGACCGGGGAAAACGAGAACTTAAATTAGATAAGACATGATAGATGATAAAATTAGATGATGCGGATATAAATACAAATTTGTGACAACGCCAAGAATTGTATCGTCTATCACCTTATTCAAACCATATGCCCAATGAATTTTAAAGTTTAAAGTTTAATACATATAAAAAATACATTGTGATGAATGAAACAAATTATAAATCAGAAATTCAATAAATGAAAATTAAATTGAATTCAATTTACTGCTTACAGTTAATTTAATATATATATTTTATTGTACCTATATATTTGTATGTATTTTGTATTAAATTAAAATTAATTTATATCCATATATTTTCTTTTATCAAAATGAAACCCGCAGACAAAATCTATATTAAATTTCAAAACAAATCTATATGATTTTTCTATAAAAATGTATATCAATATATATAGGAATTAAATTACAATCAGTCATTTACATCACATCGATATTTCCCTAAAGATAAATGTTAAGCAAAATTCAAATGATTTGCATAAATAAATAAATAAAAAGACTCGAGTACGGACAACGACACACACATAATAATTTTACCGATTATTTTGTGATGTGATAATTATAGAAAAAAAAATCTCATTAAAACAAAAAACCAACAAAAAAAATAGTAAATATAACATCCAGAAAGAAATGTGTTTTGGCTAACATCCAAATTGAATACAAAATATTTGAGAGATCACGTTAAAATCTCAAAACAATTTCATGTCAGAAAGATTTGTAAATATAGAAATTATTAAAATTATATTTTACTATATTTAATTATTATTAGTATTATTTTGTATGTTATATTTAAAATTGTATATTTATGTTTGTTTTGTGTGTTTTTTTTTTGTAATTAAAATATTTTAATGATTTTTAATTTTTGAATATAGTAAAATTAATGCACGTGCTTTTATGAGAAATTCTTTATAGGTAAATATATATTTAAAAAAAAAAATGTGATTTTACAAATCGTTTTTCATACTTTGTTTGTTATTCAAAATCACAAATCGAATTGATGTTTGTTTTTTTTTTTATATTTATAATTAAATTTATTTGTGGAAAAAATCAAGCAAAATAAAACACAAAACAATGGCATAAATTAAATATTTTTAAATATCAATATTTACCTGATACTGCTTCTAAACATCTAATGAATATTTCCATATTACGTTCACATGTTGCTTCATTCAAATAGAAATATGTACGGGCACTGCTTACTTTATAACGACGATCAGCAAATGTTTTATCAACCTGATATTGTGGTAATGCACCATCTTCATGTTTAACTGGAGTTACATTTTCTGATGTAGATCCACTGTAGATTTGGCCAATTAAAAAATAATTGATATATTAATATTTTATGTTTTATGTCTTTTTTTCTATAATTCAAAATCAAAAATTAAATTATTATTTATTTACAAAAAAATATGAGATTGTTTTCTTCTATTTTTTACGATTTCAATTATATTTTTTAAATAGAACAGACATAACCAATATTTGAACATTTATACGGAGACAATTTTCTTCAAAAAAAAAAAAATTTTCCTTTTTCCAATAAAAAAAAAACAGGTAAATTTAAATTTATGAAATTATTATCATAAATTTATGTAAAAATAATAATAGTAATAAAATAATAATAAACCATTTTATTAAAATTATTTTTTTTATCGATCTTACTATTATTATTTATTATTAAATATTATAAGTTTTTTTTATACTCATTAAGTATAAGTGCAAAACAAAACAAATATATAAATTACATTATTATATATTTATATATATATATAGTATTATTTATAAATAATATGGTATATAATAAATTTTTATTTTACGTTTTTTTATCATTTTGCATTTTTGATGAATGTGATATAGATTATTTTTTTAATTATTTTTTTTTTTATTTATGGTCTGTCTCACCGAGTCACATTACTTGCACCAAAACCAAATATTAAAGTACGAATTTTTTTGCTGGTATTATTCATACGATGTTGTAATACAGATCTAAATATTAAAACAACAAAATCATATTTATTGATTGGTATTCATTTTTTTTTTATTAAAAAATATTTGTCTTAAAAATTGTAAAATTTTTCATTCATTATTTTATTGAAAAAAATTAATGGAAATTTTTAAGAAATATAAATGACAAAAAAAAATTATGTTATTAAAAAAAAATGAATTTATTTATTATATACATATCATATAATGCGTTATATATACAATACACTAATCATATATGAAATGAATCATTTTCTAAAAAAAAATTCAATATTAGCAAAATTATCATAAACTGCGGTAATATTGTATATATAGAACAAAATGTATTGTAATTCACAACAATATAAACGAAAGGATAGTGAAATATTATACTTATATATCAAATGAAGTAGAGGGCATACTCATTAAACTCATATTAAAGGCCCAAGTGCCCTTCACGCTGCTATCATTAAGATTTATTGTATTCCTCTGTGTTCCTTTGCTAGAAGGCTGTCCATCAGAACTTTTATGACGAAGTGATAAAATTTAAAGTATAGAAAAAACATTTCATATTGATTGTTTTATAAGAATGACAAATCACATCAATAAAAAGTTGAGATATCACAAGAATTACTAAATGAACTGTTCCATGATTAAATATCAAAATATAATTTTCCGGGAATGTTTACTAAAGTTATGGAACAAAATGTCATTGCATTCGATAAAATAAATCATATACTATGACTTGAACGCAGGATTTAAAAATTGTCGGTCATTGTGCTGTGCTGTCATTGTGCTTGTGCTGTCGAAAACTAAACATAAGTTTAAACTCCCTATATTTTCATTTGATATAATAAGTAATATTGAACGCGTATAGAACGGCGAGGTGTAAGTTACAACAATCAATTACTTTTAACAATATACAATATAAACTATAATAAAAAAATAAAATAACAACCCAATTAATATAAAAACTAAAACGATGAAACTGCGATTATATATTGAAATTAATTGAAATGGGAATTTTTTTTATACATAAATAATGATGAATGTGGGAAATGATTTATATATAAAACAATAGCCTTATTTATTACATAAATGACTCTAATTACTATAATTGAATTGTGAATTGTATAACGGTTTTCAACGGTTATAGATTAATTCGAAAAACCAATATTATTTGATAATTAAATCTTGTATAAAATTAAAAGTCTTTGAATTATCATTGATTATTTCACTATACTATGATTCGATTTGGTGACTTTGAAAGAACTATTATAATAATTAATCCGCAAGTTCAATTCTATATTAATAAAATTATTAAGTATTTTGTAATTTCGTTTGAAAAAATCCGTTTGGGAAAAAATTCCTTTATAAAGAAAAAATCTTTTTGAGGCAAAATACTTTTGAGGAATTGAATTTTCACCAGAAATCCTTATCGGTAATAAAAAATGAACTATATATTGATATTGATTTTAAACCGAATATCCTCCTAATCATTTAAGCAATCAAAGTGTTGAGTTAGATTCATTAAATGATCAATTGATTTGTATACATTTCAAGACACCAAAATTAGTATCGTTTTCCGTATCAAGAAATGTTGCTTGATTTGATGATGTTACCAAATAAATATTGTATGCTATACAAATCCTTAACATTTTAAATAATTATACGAATTACAAAATGTATATATAAAAAATTTTTGGCTTTCTAACAAAAATGTTATACATATAAAAATTTATAATGTTAGCATATATTTATATAACTTTATATAGTAGAAAAACCCCATCATTAAATATTTATTATAATATATATACAGTTGTTGTATAATAAAAAGAAAAACATTTAAAATTATGAATTGCAAAAAGGAAAAGGAAAATTATTATATTTATATCTATATAATGACAATTGTACAAAATGTTATGTATTTATATAGAAAAAAGAAACTAAAAAAAGGATAGAAAATAAAAAGAAGTTATAATAGCTATTTTATTATAATTTTATTTTGGGGTGGTTTTTTTTATTATTATTATATATCATTATTCTATTATTATTATATATTATTTTTATATTATTCATTTGAAATTGTGAAGTTGGGGATAGAATACTTTTTTCTCATCGTATAATTTATTTTTGTACAATTTTTGCCATTCATGTTCATAGTCGCTTATATAAATTCCCAGACGAATATGTATGGTATAAATATAATTAATTGAATGCAACACCCTGACAATATTTTACCTATAATATGGTATAATGCTAAAGATATTACTTATGGTGGTTCATTTTGGTTTTAAATATATATATAAAAAATGAAAATTAAGTAGTTTATCGAAACTTCTTAACTTTAAATTTGAAAAAAACATCTTCTGATTGATGATAAACCAAATTAATGGTTTATTTACTTTTGAAAAACTTAAAAATAAAAAAAATACATCTGAAAATCTTACATAAAATACAGAGATCACGTTGAAAAATTCTATATATAGACTAAATAATAGGATTCTTGTCAAAAATTTCTTATTATAAAGATTTTTTCTAATAAATATTACCAATATTATAATTGATTTAATAAGTCTTTTTATAAACTGTATATACAACATCCATTTCATATATATCGATATAATAAAACTATTTTTGTAAACGAAAAAAATCCACATCTAATATTTTAAGCCGCGTGTGTCATTTCCGCATGTACATATATAAAATAATCAATAAATAAATTTAGTGTAAAAATACACGCGCGCATTATATGATATATTATATGTATAAAAAAAATCTATATTGATTTATTTATTTATATATAGTAGGAAAAATAAAATATATTAAATTATTTTTATTTAAAATATATTGTAAAATATATACGCAAAAAAATATGATTTTGTTAATTAATACAATGCAGTAGTATTTCATCATCATCGCATCATAATCATCGTCATAATCATAATCGTTATCGTATTTCAAGGCAGGGAATATTTTTCCAAACATAAACACAAACACACAAACAATCAAAAACCGGGAATTAACCATTCAAATAATTATCATATCAAAAAAAAAAAATTAATTAAATTAAATTAAATGGAAATGATTTCAAAATGTTATATAATAATTATATAAGGGGGCGGGTGGATTGGTGCCTTATTATTTTAATAAATAAAATAAACTAATAATAAAAAAAACAAAATTAATTTATATTTCGAGCAACGAGCAATTGTGTGTGTGTTTTTTTTTATTATTATATAATCAAATTGGATATATAATATAATGAAACGAATGTCAATGAATAAAATCTTTTATTATATTATATTTACAAAATATTGATATTGATTTTATTTTTTTTTTATTGGAATTATAGCAAAAAAAAAATAAAAACACAAAAAGCACCGAGCGAATTAAATGAATCTTTTTTTTTTTTTATTCAGAATTTTATTGTGTTTTTTTTTTTTTGTATATTATAAATAATTTTTTTTTGTATTACAAAATAATATTAAACTTACTCGACTTCACGTTTTTCAGCTTCTTCTTGTGACAAATCTTCTTCAACGGAATAATCAAGAATTGGTTTTACACCAAATGAACGTAATCTATATATATGTATATATATTTTTATATAAATTTATAAATGTAAAAATAAAAATGTATATTATTAAATAATATATTTTTAAAATATTATAATGTTAATTCTATTTTATATTATAGAAAAAAATTAGGTAATTTAATTTATTTTATATAGATATTAAATTTATATTAAATCAAAAAAAAATCTATTTAAATTATTATGTAATTTTTATATTTAATAAAACATTTAATTCAATTATTAAACAAAAAAAAACTTTAACATTTCGATATCAAAAAAATAAAATAAATAATCATTGAATTACCCAATTTTTTTTTTTTTTTGGTTTTTTAAAAATAAAACATAAAAATAAAAAATAAATTAAATTATTGTTAGTAAATTAAATAATTTTGCATTATAAAAACAAATATTTTAATTATTTTTTGCGTGTATTTTATTAAAATGAAATTTATTTAACACATTTATTTTGCCCATATGGACACAAATTTATAAAATTTGGGCTGTGATTAATATTTTGATTCGGCGATTTCACGAATCTATTTATTGTTTTTTATCAGTTGAATTATTTTTGGAATATTTTCAACAGAATGTTTAATATGAAATTATCAATAAATTATTAAGTTTTTCTTATCAATAGGTTAATATTTTTTTTAAAAAAAAAAGCACTATTCTTGCAATTCTCGAAGAACTGCAGAAACACGAAGAATATCAATTTATAAGAATTCATTTTACAACAAGATTCCAGACAGTTTATATGGAAAAACTTCTACTTTATGAAATAAAGATAGAATATCGTCAAATACATCATTGATTGTAAGGTTTTTACAAGTTTAATATGAATTTACCAAAAACATTCTAACTGAACAACTAAAATTCTGATTAAATTTAATATCAACTTAACAAAATTTAGTTAACAATCAAAATTGTCGAATTGTGAATTGTGAAAAGGAATCGAATATAAATTTAATTTAAAATGTTTTCTGAATTCATTTGTATGGAACAGTTGAATGTTTTCATGTCCGCCGATTGATTGATTGATCGTAAAATGTAAATGAAATAATTTAATCGATTTTTTTCATTAAATCACAATATTAATTCATAACGCAGAGCCAATAATTCAATAGTTTAACCATTTTAATTTGTAGAAAATTCTTCTTTCCATTAGAATTTTTTAATTGAGAAAAATTACAAATTTTAACAAAATGATTTTCGAAATGCGTTATATGTGCAAAATTTTATGGTGATCTAATTAATTCTGATTAATTGATTTTTGTTTGTTTATTTTCTATATAAATTTTTTCATTTTTCATACCCTTTTCATAATCTTATTTATCAGTCCATGCACAAATCAAATAAATATTTCGAGCGAAATTTCAATTAAAGAATATTTAATTGTAAATAAAATTAATAGAAAAATGCATCAATTCAATAATAAATTTTAAATCTGCATTAATAGAAATATTCAAAAATAGATTTCTCTCAAATTTTATGTTATTTTTGGTGCAATACAATCATTATATTACAAATGAAATTCAAAATAATTTTAGTAATATTTATTTTAGTATACAAATAACAAATAAAAAATAATTATTTAACAATTCAAAATGATTTAAAAAAAGAAAACCAATAATAATGATTATATAAAGGATGTGCGTTGATAAAATGAATATAATAATGAGAATTTATACGATATGAAAATGGATATAAGAAATAAAATAGGATATTATTGATTTTTCACAACAATAATTCTATTCATAGTATATAAATTTAAAACTGAAAAAAACTGAAAAAATGTCCATGTAAAAAATATAAAATGGCAATTAATATTGATTATATTTTTCATGTACATACTCTGGCAAACTATCATTATTATGTAAATTAAATGAAAAAAGAAAAATGCATGAAAATGAAATAAATGTATAAAAAGGCATAAATAAAATAGATATAGAAAAATATAATTCACGCCCTTAAAAGTTTTTGCATTATTCAAATGTAAAACCATTTTGATATCACATTCATTTATGTAATAAAATTGTAATGAAAATTTTTATGAAATTGCAGTCAATATCTGCTAATCTATTATTAGATGAATAAAAAAATCTTTGTTTAAGTAAATATCAAAAAACTGATTGAAAATGCGTGATTTAATGATTAAAAAATTATATGTTTTATATATAAACAAATAAGTCATAATGAAATTTGATAAAACAAACAATGATAAATAATTAAAAAAAAAAAAAAAACAAATTAAAAACAGAAATCAACAAACACAATCTATATATGCATATATATTTTTAATTTTTTTAATCTATATATATGTATATTCTATATATATAAGAATAAGAACCTTTCCAATGTTGGTACAATTTTATAACGATCTTCACCAGCTACAAAATGACCATAAAATGTTGATTTCATTATCATTCCAAAAAGATTTTCACCTAATAATGCTTTTGATAATTTCATAATCTATTTTTTTATTTTTATTTTTGCCAGTCAATATCATGATATAGATTATAAAAATAGAAATTATTTATCCAATTTTGGTATTTTTCAAATTTGATTTAAAACCAACAATAATCATTTTTATTATTTTTGTTTGATGAAAATATTTTCACGCACGCAGGTAATACACAATTTTTTTGATTTTTATTTTTATTTTTTAAATATATATACGATTTTGTTGATAAATACGATATATATAAAAAAATAAATAAATAAAATAAAACAAAATACCAAAAAGAAAAATAAAAAAAAAAAAAAAAATGAAAAAAGAAAAAGAAAAAAAAAAACTACAATTAATAATATTATTCTAAAAAAATTATATTTTTACCTTTCAAGGGTTGGTATAATCTTAATTTGATCTTCACCGGCAACAAAATGACCATAAAATGTAAATCTCATTAGTGACGTAAACAAACGTGTACCAATTATATTTTGAGTGATTTTCATAATCTAACATTTTATTTGATTATTTTGTTTTTTTGTTGTGTGTGAGTGCAGAATAAAAATTAAAAATTAAAAATAAATAAAAAAATATATATTTAAAGACATATAAATTAGAGAAAAATAGAAGAAGAAAAATGGAAAAATAAATTGATTTTTAATTAATAAATTATGTTGTATTTATATAAAATAGTATTTTATATTAACAAAAAAAGTTATTTATTATTAAAATAATATTTTATTTATATATTTCCCTTAAAAATGATTATTCAAATATTTTATTTTTTTTTGTTAAATTTTCTTATATATTAATATTAGATTTATTATTAAAACCCTTTTTCATTTATTATTATAGATAAAATTAATTTTTTTTTTTGGTTTGTATAAAGTTAAATTTTTTCTATTTTCGCATTCATCAAAATATCAGTGTAAAATTAAGGATCCTAAGGAGTAAAATAATCATGACTATGGATGGAAATTATAAAATATGTTTTTCTATATGAAAATTCACTTTAAATACATCTTTTTGCGATTTCATGTCCCCAAAAAGGTCATTAATCCTTGGGAAATTATATGGTATCTCTGTCGGAAAATAAAAGTCTCATTTCATACAAAAATTTGTTCGAGATTACGAGGCACATTTAAATTTTACAACGTTTTTCGCCAAGACAATGAAAAACATGTTATGGTTTGATTCGTATTTTTCCCTTATTTTTCTACTCCCTAATAAATCTTTCTAAACTAGAACTCTTATTTGACATACTGAAATGAAGTATAATATAATGATATTTACTGTGAATTAATGTAAATCAATAATTGAATGTATTACTTATATAAATTGTGATTTTTGTTTTCCATTTAATTATATATATGCGAAAAAATTTATTCACATTTTATGCATAATTTTATTATAATTAATGATAATTGAATATTTATTTAACAGACGAATATAATTAACATATTAATTTATTCAAATTTAATTTAATTTGCGCTAAAAAATCATACATACATAATATATGATAATTATAAATGTATAATAAACGAATGTGAAAAATGTAGAATATGCAAATATATGCATTTTTAATTTGTGCATATACGCGATAAGATTTTTATTTTATAGAATTATAAT
This sequence comes from Dilophus febrilis, assembly GCA_958336335.1. Taxonomy (NCBI): domain Eukaryota; kingdom Metazoa; phylum Arthropoda; class Insecta; order Diptera; family Bibionidae; genus Dilophus; species Dilophus febrilis. The sequence continues at coordinate 16,289,395 of OY284470.1, read as the reverse complement.
TTGTCTTTGGAAATGTTTTTTTTTTTTTTGTATAATTTATATTGAATTGAATTTGTAATTTTTATTGATACTGAAGACAGATTTTACTAAAGAAAATTATTATTATTATATAATCAAATAAAAAAATTAAACATGTCTAGATAATATTATTGGAAAATAAATTCCGTATATATACTCATTGTTGATTATGTATGGATGTCTGTCCCTGTTTTGTATTTGATAGAAGTTGTTCATTCAAGTTATGTAAGGTATATGTCATTGTAATGTAATGGTTAATACATTAATTAATATAGACACCCAATTATAAACCATGTCCATTAACTATATATGTAACAAAATTTAATCATGTTCCATTAAATCTCAATGCATTGAAGATTAAATGAATCTTCGGTGCAATCGCAATGCAATGTTTAATCACTTTTTTCCAAAACTTATTACTATATTTTCTTATGAAATCGCCGATTAAGCTCTCAGTCGTACACTAGTTTTTCATTTAAAATATCAAATATTCTTATTCATTATGGAATTATTACAATCGTTGGTTGTAAGCGAAAATTATATAGATTATTCATTGATTTATTCTTTCAAAAAATTGGTATAGTTTTAATATCATCATCGCTTCTTGCATTCCATCACATTATTTTCTTCACCATTTTTATAATAGTCGAGTTTTTGTTTTGTTTTGAGTTGCAGTTGAAATACTGTCTATAGACTTTGCCAATATTGACATAATGTAATTTATATACTCCGAAATTATACTATAAACTGCAGATTGAATGCAGAAAAATTTTTTAAGATTTCTTAAAAATACGTGCTGTCGCAATCTATAAATCAGCTTTATTTTTTCTATAAAGAAAATTTATTCTAAATTTAGAATAAACTTTTTTGACCTCATTTTCATTTAGTATTTTTTTCTTTTATTTTGCCAATTTTTAAATAATATATTATAATAATATCCGAAATATCTTGGATAATACAAATTTAAACCTATTTTTATTTTGTTTCTATAAATTTTATATATTAATTCACTTCACACACATTGAATTATCCAATTGTGTCTTCTTTTTTACTTTAACTATATGTGGTATACATGATAACATCGTTATAATGTACGATAATTCTATTTACTAAATTTATTGTATAATTTTGTTACATAAACCAAACAAATATATATGTTTATATATGTTTATTTGTTTGGTTTGTACAATAATAAATATATTAATAAATTTAAATAAATTCGCTTTCATTGTTAATTTCCCCTAATAAAAACACTAATAGCAACTATACAATGAAGAAAAAAACCATCTGATTTGGCCTAAAGTGTATATAGTATTCATTTATATACCATATAGATAAAAAGATATAGTTATAAGAGATGAGTGTTAACAATATTTGAAAATGGATATTCATCAGAGGCACACACACATCATATAATGACGATATTTCAAAATAAATACGGTGATCATTGACAGATAGATACTTGAACTTAAATCATGAATATTTTATCTATATAACATATTTTTAGAAGGGTACGGGAAATTTAATTATATTTATGGATATTTTTTAACCGCAATCCTTTATCAACAACATTTGTAGATCCCTTAGTATCGATTATCTCGATTAACAAAATAAGTTTAATTCTTCGGAATATAGAATACATCAAAAGTGTATAGACTTTCTTTAATTCAATTCAGATGAAACATGATTATGATTATGATTGAACAATTTACATGATACTATAGAAACGACAAGTAAATTAATTTACGCACAAATAATAAGGAAGTGTACAAAAGAATTTAATACAATTTCAATAAAATTCCAGAATTATATGTATATAAAACAGAGACATAAAAAATAAAACTTGTATTATTAAACTTGATCGCCTATGCATGAGTTTTTAAAGGAGATTCACGAATGCAAACCAATTTTTCGAATGTATTTACAAAATAAAAGTAAAAGTGTATATTATAAAATTCTGCTTTAATATTTTTTATAGAATATATAATTTAATAATAATAATAATAATATATTAAAAATAATATGTGGGGACTTTGAATAATCAACAGACCTTGACAATATGTTTTTTTTTGCAAAAAAATTAAGTAAAAAAAAAAGAAAAAAGCCATTCATGTGTGTTGTGTTCGTGTATATTATTTTTAACGATTCACATGTGTTTTTTTATAGAAAAAATATATATATATATATATATATATTTTTCAATTACCTATACACAACAAAACATTTCGTTTTTTATTTTTGCTTTGATTGTTAAACAAATTTAATTTAAATTTGTATTAATTTTAATTTTGGCTTTTTTTGGTTTTTAATAGAATCTGTATTTTATTTTGTGGTTCTACAAATATATTTTATTAAAATTGTTGTTCAAAATTTTGTAAACCAAAACAGATCAGAAATGATTTTATTAATATGGTTGTTAATTATTTGCATTCATTTTTTCAATTCCATTTTAACTGATATATGATTACTACTGAAGATTATGGTAAAAAATATAAATTAATGTTCAGCTATATCGATAACGACGGATTAATGGTATATATCAGAATCTATATATTATAAATTGATTATATTCATCAATTATATTCATAATAACATAAATCATTTTATCAGAATCATTTATGTATGAATGAAAAATTGTTTAATATATAATTTTCTTAAAATTCTTAAAATAATTTTTATCATCAAAAAAATATGCAGTGAAAGTTCTACTTCTCGATCATTACGGACTCGTCGATTCTATACTTCTCGATATTTTTTTTTTTGGATCCCATCATTTTATCTATAATAACATAACTATTCTATACGCGTCGATTATTTCTGATTCCCGACTTTTCCTTGGTCGCTTCACAAGTCGAGAACCGGCGAACGTTCTCTGTATATCTTCTACCTATCTTTTTATTAAATATTATTATATCATACACTAAATCATACATTATGATATTGCGACATTTAGTGTTGCTGTATAATAATAATAATAATAACTGTATAATAATAATATAATGACGATCATTTATTACACCTTATTCACACATTCTCGTTCAATGGTCCAATTTTCGTATAATCTTATAAATATACGGATTAATAAATTAGAAGAAAAATCGGATGAAGATAAATAAAATGTATCCACAAATATCTTTCAAAATGTGTATCCACTATCAAAATAATAAACGTCTATAGATACGATAACCGAACTGATTGGTAGTAAGATGCCAATCATTTTATTATCGGTATATTTCATTTGGGTGAAGAAAAAATCTCAGAAAATTAAATACACACAATAATAAAATTGTTACACAAGAACTATATTTTAAGCAAATATCATTATGATGTTTTAAAAATAATAAATGAAGAATGTAGATCACAAGCATGAGATTATATACGTAATTAATTATATATCACATATAGTATGTATATTATTAGCATATTAGATAAATACACGCATACATAAAATATATAATAAAAGTATGATCTTAAATTTATAAGACACGAGTTGACACGAGTGATGAATTTAAATACACTTCTTTTCTTTTTAATTTTAAAATAAATATAAAAAAATATTTTTTTATACAAGCAATTTCTCAATATAGATACATATTTTTAATATTTATTGTTATGCAAATAAGTAAAATTATATTTGATGAAGAAGAAAAAAAATCTTGGATACCCCAAATAAAAAAAGAAATATATTTATTTTATGATTCATAACAAAATCAAATAAAACCTTGCGTAATGCTAAAAAGTATACGAACAATATTCTAACATATATTATATATAATACATATTTATATTTGTTTGTTTGTTAAACAATGGAAGAGATAAGTTTTGTACCTATATGTATAATAATATATACATCACCGTAATAATAAAGTATTGTCGTAAAGAATATCATAAATTTCTTGATTGGAAACCGTGACAAAAAAACCGCCTAAAATTACTTTGACAAAAAAATTTACGATGGGGTAAAATATAGAAATAACTGCAGTAGGACAGGGTGAAAAAATTGATGAAATTTGCAGAACAACACTGATACTAAAGGTATATGCATACTTCGTAATATCATATGAAAATGTAATCAGTTCTCAATATTTCCTGGAAGAAATTTTAAAAATTGGTTCAAAAGATATAGCCGATTTCTCGGAAATCGATTTGCGTGTACATTCAAATAAATTTATGGTACTGTAAATGTGATAAATAAAAACTAATAAATTATTAATAAGAGGGCAATGCCCACAAATCGTCCATTGTTTTACAATGAAATTCATATCCAGATGATTATATGATCTGGTGATTTCATCTGGTAACGATGCAACAAAAAAATGTCTACATTTTTTTTATGTTATATTTAATAAATTGCCGTACAGGTACACAACCTATTTTTTAAAAGAATATTGCAGTAAGCAAATTCAATTCAATTCATATAAGAACAGAAAACATATACATATAAATGTTTATGATAATGAAGAATATAATAATTATAAAGAATATAAATCATTTTGCATATATACGAGTTTTTTTTTATAACCCTTTGGGTACATTTTGGAAGAGTGCGGTATGTATAGAGTTATAGACACAAAGTTACAGATCATGAGTCTAAATCGTCATCAGTTAAATGCTGATTGTTAAACACGCTGAAGTAAATTTTTACACTTTGAAAACTAAATTCGCGTTTCTTATCACGCGATACCATTAGAAAAGAAACTAACAGGCAATGGAAAAAATTGCAAAGTTCAACCTTTATGGTTCAAGAAAAAAAGGTTCAAATAAATCGGGAATGGGTTAACTTTAACCACCACTTCGTAAAACTGCTTTGTTTATTTTGTTTGGTATATTATTTATTAACTGGTTTTCTGAATCATAATTATTTTTTTCATGTTTATTTTTTATAATAAACAATAATAATAATACAAATATCTCTTTTGATGAATTTTTAAATGATCTATGACGATGATGAGATGGTCTAATAAAAACTGCAGTTTTTTTTTGTAAATAAATAAAAGAAAGGTACGAAATAGCATCATGATAAAAACAAATGATGAATGGCAAAAAGTTATCCTATAGTTTTAAATTTCAGGTGAAAAATTACAATTATATATTCGATTTTTCGTATATATATGGTATACAATCTCTCGAATACGTGATTAGCAAAATAACAATGTAAACTTTTCAAAAAAAAAAAAAAAATTTCAATACACGTATATTTTATTTTTATATATTAATGAATTCTTTTTTCATAAATATAATTAAGTTTTAGTTTATATGATACTTATAAAAGTGTAGATACTCATCATCATGAACCGTCCAATGAAATATGTGTTTGTATAAGAAAGTTTTATTGATGAACGATTGTGGGCCCATTATCGGTAAAACATCTGTAATCGGTAAAACATCTGTAATTTGGATTAGGAATACAAGTAGAAAAAAACATATTAAAGAGAAAATTGCTTGAAGGTTAATTTCGAAAACGAAATAATGGAAATTTATCGCAATAGTTTGGGACAGCGTCACATTTTTTGCTCATTACGCCGGAACCGCTTGATTGATTTTTCATATCTTCAAGCATGAATTGATGTTTTCGCGTCTCTTTTAAAGATAAAACCAAAGTTTTTAAAATCGGTTAAGAATTACTCCAGTTATCCGCCAGACAGACAGACTTTTTTCCTTCCTTCTTCCTTATACCTCCTTATTACAAATACTATATTTATGTTATCGATATAGAATTAAGAATATTGTGACTCTACGTTATAACATTAAACATTAAATTAAAATGTGTTTTATTTATATTTATATAATGTTATATTATATTATTATACTAAATTTATACATATTATATAAAATACACAATTCAAATATAAACGACCTTAGAAACGTTTTTTTTTATTTTTTGTGTGTTCAGTTTCGTTTCGCGTTATCACGGTTGATGGAAAGTTATAAAAGCACGTGTATATTTTATAACTCTCCCATACACACAAACAAAAAAAAAAACATCTACACGAGGATGACCATTTATTTGTATATTCAATCCAATTATAGATGATATTTTACCATAAATTAAAACATATACAATTTGACGACCTCTTGAGAATCGAAAAATTTCCATTTTGTTAAGAATATAAATGGTCACCGTATATTTAAACATGTAAAACTACAATCATTGTATGTATATAGTGAATAATTCAATTAAAATTTTTATTAATAGCATAAATAAATAAATAAATAAATAAAAAAGAATAAACGAAAACGAACACAACCAAATGAAGTATAGAAAAAAGAAAAAATTTTTATAAATAATTTAAATGCGCTCGTATATATTGTACAATTGAATAATCTATATTTGGCAAAACACATTTTATTATATATGAACAATATAAGTGAAAAAAAAAATTGTGGTTTAAAATTGAAAGATATAAAGAAAAATATAAAAACTATAATGGTAATGGAATGGATTTTATTGATCATTGTAATTTTATATGCACAGATATGCAAATTCTACCAATTATACAAAATTACTTTCATTTTACAGGAATATGACCAATTTATAGAAATGTTATTTTATTAAAGAACGCATACAAGAAAAAAACTATTAGCACAGAAGATCCGCAGAGATCTTACAATGCTCCGAGTCTCCTTATACGATTACTTCAATACATTCAATAAAAAATATTCAGAATTGTTTAGTTGTGATCACGAAATCAATTGTTACATTAGTTTTTTTTCCATGAACATCAGTACCTATAATAAGCTAATAATATTTATATATACAATTTTTCCTAAGTACAATTTCACCGTAATTGACAACTTTCATTGTTGACATATTCATTTATTATCTTTATTATACGAACCGTTCATTAATATAATACAATTATTATTCTATTGTATATAGATATATTGTTAGAAAAATGTATGACTGCCGACACCATGAATTGGTGTTAATAGCCAATATATGGGAAGTACACACACAAAAAAAAACCAGATCATCAGATGCGTTAATTAAAAGCATGTATTGCATGTACGAAAAAAAAATATTAACAAATAAAACAAGATGTTAATTGAAACGATTTTTGGAAAATTGATTTTTTTTTAAGTCAAGTTATATAACAATGCGGTGTAGTAAAATATATGTGACTAATAATAACTAATACTTTTTTTTTGTATCATCAATGAAAATCTAAATTAAAAAATTTATTTACAAATACATTTAATATAAAATGTTTTAATGTACATTAGAATAGAAGTTCGGCTGTAAAATAATTTTGCTTTCGATGATTGATTGGGTTTATTTTGATATACCTTAAATTACACTTTTTTTAACATATATAAATACTATTTCATCCTTTATTTTCCCAAATGCGTCCTTATAAAAAAAACTGTATACTATTCTAATGTAAAATTGTACGAAACAGGTAAATTGTAAGTTGTTATCTTGGAAAACCAATTTTGGTTTTACATTGCCCGATGTTTAAGACTTCTCTAAGAGCTCTGTTTAGACGATAAAAATATCGAACAAAAAACCTGATCGATTTGTAATGTTTAATAACTAATTAATAAAGGCGTTATAGGAACTAAGAATGATTGATTTTGGGGACCAAATTAACTGATCTGCATCATATAAAATAAAGTGTTTATATAAAGTTAAAAAATTACCTTTTCAATTATCACCCTCATTCAACTGCGTCTACTATAGATATAATTACAAATATATATGGTGAATCTTAATTTTTTTTTTATCATCTTTACCATCACTCTGTTTATTACACAAAAATTCATTGAATTAAATATTTGTATATTATTTTAATATACGCAGCATTCATGATAAATTTTGTATGTTAAAGATCCATTTAATGTGTTTGTATGTTTATCAACGGAAAAAAACCGATTATATTAAATATTTAAAAATAAATAAAGACTGTACCAGACAGACGATACTGATATATATTATGGGTTTCTGTTTAAATATTATTGTATTAAAATTCTTGGTGTTTAAAATTTGTTTATTAGAGTAATTACGCATTTTAACAATGTATTTATTTGTACAGATGTTATAATTTATAATTTACACGTGAATTTATAGCCGATGTAGATATAGATTTAGTTCAACTAATAGAAATTGTATATATATAGAAAATAGAAAGGTATATGCATTCAGATTTAATGAATATCAGAGATCTTTGAAATTGCAGAATATTTTGTTATAAGTCAACAAAAAAATAATTAAAATTACATGATTAACAGAATTATTTGATCAATAGAGAAAATTCTGTCAGGTTGATTATCTCTTTATCGGACAGGGTAAATCACGGATTAACAAAATTTTAATGTTATATATTAAAGTGCATTTATTAAAAAATTTCCATAAAATCTTATACGTTAACTTTTATAATAAAAACAAAATAATAATATATATAAAAAAAATAACCTGCCAGTCAAAAACGCCTGAGACAAGAAGCAAGTGCTGATGGTTTTTTAATATATGATGATGTGTCACACTAATTCATTTATAGACTTTATAGACGCCCTAGAATATTTATAATGGTCCTGGATGCAATGTGTTTTCCATTTTCCATCAAATTTAGGAATATGAAGTTCAAATTTCAAAGCCAATTGGTTAGAAACAAAACGAAATATCTCAGGAGAGTCGTTTCCTATATTTCCTGAATATTTTTTTCCCCAAAACCAAAACTATAATGCACTTTACTGAAAGTACATACTTAAAATAACCGGCTTTCAGTTGAAATGAATTTTTTACTTTATTGTTTTTATGGTTAAAGTGAGTTCTTAATTTTTTATAATGGATTGTTTTTTTTACATAGTTTATTATATAAATTTGCAATATCAACCAACCTACCAACCTACCAACCAACAATATTCATCACCATCATTCATCATATACATTCATATATATTCATTCATCCGTTCGTTTTATTTTTATTAATGATATACAACAATCAAAATCAATATACATATTACATATTCTTTATATTATATAAACCCATATATTATCGTATGGTAAAGATTAGATATACTATCATGCTATATAGCGACAGAGACGAGCCCCCTTTTTCGATTATTTTATATCATGGTTTTTTGTTTTTGTGTGTGTGTATTTAGTCAGTTAGAAAAAATATATTATATATAGTTTAAAAGCCGAGACTGTATATAAAACTGGATTCTTGATTCTCCGTTCTCCATGCAAAAATATGATGATGATTTATTACATAAGAACAAAATTTAATCAATATATTTTATTGATATTTTCTGTTTGAAAACGTTTTCAACTTCTTTTTCATATACATATATATATACGAATATATGCAGAATAATTTTGAGATGGCGAATAAAAAAAAAAAACTTTCAATGTAATATAAAAACTTATTTAAGAAAAATTGTATCCTTCATCATCACAGATCATATAAGAAAAAAATTACATTGTAATTTATAAAACAGACACACACACACACACAAAATTTCTTATTTATATAATAAATAATAAAAATTATAATTGCAGTACAAAAAAAAATCAAGCATAATTGATATTAAAATAAATAACTAATAATAATTCAAAAAAAAAAAAAAGTAAATTTGCAAATACAATTTTTTTTTTGTTCTATGTCTATAAATACCTTGAATTTTTTTTTTAACAGGTCAAGGTAATGCAAATTAACGCATTTCATTGTCTATATATATTCTTATTACTATTTATTATTATTATTATTATTATTATTATTAGTATTAATATATTATTTTAAAATTTGTTTGTTAAAGAAAGTTAATAAAATATATTAATTTTAATATTTGAATAATCATTTTAAAATTGTAATATTTTTTTAGATTCGCGTTAAAAATATACATTATTTTAAGAAAATTAATAAAAATCTATCCTAAAAATTGGTTGTAAAACAAATATTCAGATGAAAAATGTATGTATTTCATAAGACAATATAAATAAGTTGAAAAAAAAAAGAAAATTTATATTTTTTTTCGGGAAATTAGGTCACAGAGACAATATGTTGGATTATATATAGATATATATGTTTGGTTGGTTTATGATATGCGGAGGAGGTAGATCGCGGGTCGATCCATTATTACTATTATTATTATATATTGCATTACATAACTTTTATCAAAAAACATGTATTATATATTATAACATTCGGAAAAAAATATATGAAAATATTATTTAATTTTTCAAAATAAAATATATTTTAATGAGAATTTATGCGGTGCGATGTGCGATTTTTTTTTGTATTTATAATATATAATATAAGATGAAAAATGAATCAATAAAAAAAAAATAGCCGGAGAAGATTTTCGTCGTCAAACTTCGCATATATAAAAGAATAAAAAAAAAATGAAACAATAAAAATGTTACCTTCATATTATTTTCAACAAGATATCCGGATGAACACATTAAATATACCAAATAGGCTCTGAATAATTCCCATGTTGTTTTACTTTTAAATGCAGCTAATGGATCATTAAAACCAACATCTAATGGATCACGTTGTGGTGAATGGGATGATGATGGTGGCGGTGGTGATGGACTTTTTGTTTTATTAATTGCAGTTGTTGCCGTTGCGGTAGTTGTTGCCACCGTTGACATACGACCATTATTAGTTTTTAAATTAATATTATTATTAGTAGCAGTAGTTGAAGAAGAAAATGTTGATTGTGTATTTAATTCACGATATATTAATTCTTCCAAAAAATTAAATCGATTATTATTATTGTTGGATGAAATGGGTGACAATAATGAGATTGGACCAATACCCGCTCCTCCTCCGCCACCACCACCACCACCTAAAAGACCATTTGACGACGGTAATTTTCTTGAAACAATTGAATTACAACGCGAAACGGAACGCAAAAAAGCCATTACACAATGCTCGTCTCGTATGAAAAACGGTAGTTTTTTTTTATTTGTATGTAATTCAAAATTTAAATGTTTAATTGAATTTAGTTTTTTTTTATTTTATATTTTTTTTTCTTTATCAAACACCTAAAACACTTTTTTTTTCACTGAATTTATGCACAAATTGAATAAAAAATTGAACCGCACTGACAAAAAAATTAAATTTAACACTGGAAAGAAAATTTTTTTTCGTTTATGTAATTTTCAATTTCAATTTTTTTCTTTTTTCTTTTTATTTGAAGAAAATTTTCACGTCAATAAAATATATTTAGCAACCACGACCGATCGATGTTGCTGCTGCTGATTTACTATTCGTTCTGATTTTCGATTTTCTTTTTCGATTTTTCTGTGTGGTTTCGGTTTGAGTGTTTGTTTCTGTTCTGTGTTGTTCACCTCACCTCTGCACCTCGGTTTCTGTATTCTGGTAAAAAAAAAAAATAAAAGAAAATTAAATGATTTTTTTATGTGTACAACTATAGAGAAAAACTGTAAAAGAAAATGCAAAACACACACACACACACACACGCTCATATATATCTCATATGAATGGAATTTTTTTTTAATTATATTATTTATTTTGTTTATTCTATGTGCAATCATTGATAATGATGAAATGTTTGTTGGTTCGGTATATAAAAATCATGTTATTTATAAAATTTTCCGATAATTTTGTTTATTCAATATACACGCGATCGATGATTATTGGGTGGTGGTGATGGGTGTTTTGTTGATCATTATAATGACGATTTCTCTGCAATTTTTATTTGTTTTAATTTAAACAAGTGTATTTTTCCATTCGTTTAATAATTTAATTACACAATTTCAAAATTACACATATTCAAATAATTACAATTAAAATTACATAATCAATAATTTAAAATAATTATTTATATATATACATATATATATACCGGTATAACCTCAAAAGAACTTTTATCTTTAGCCATCAATAAAAATCAATCAAAACATACACAATAAAAAAAAAATCTTATTCTTATTGGTATATTTGTTTACAAAATGTACTGTTTTCTACATATTGATTATAATTAGCATAAAAAATGTATTTAACCAACTGTAATTGAACTATTATAAAGATTTTTTACCTTAAAATAGTTTTTATTGTGTTCTTTTGTTTTAATTTAATTAATATGCTATCAGTTTTTGTATGATGAGTTTTATGACTGTTTATAATTGCTACTGAAGAAGTGAAGAAAAGTTTTGTTTTGTATTGATTTTTTTTTGTAATATACATTTTCAGTACCATACATAAAGGATATTTTTATTTAATGATAATGATGATTTTTTTTCGAGAAATAAGGAGACAGAGTGGTTGTTTGTCGTGTGTGTGAGTCATGGATGGAAGAATATTATTAATTCCATGGTGTGTGAGTAGAAAAAATCATTAAAAATCGGAGAATATGAAAATGTCAATAAAAAAAGTTGTACTAGAATGTTAATCGCATTTCATTTAATAAAAAATACATCGCGTAGATAATTTCGAAGATGAACAAAAATGTATCTATTAATGGTAAAGATAATTTGGTTTAAAAATGGGTTTGTTTCGTTGATTATATTTAAAATCTTTTGCAAATTAAAATTCAAAATAATTTTTTTTCATGTACTATCAATGAAATAATTAAGAAAATTGTTTAAAATGAACCATTAAACAACCTAATTATATATGAATTAAAAATTTCAGATCTTTTTACACAGTTTTTATCAATTATTCATGGTAGTTCTGCAGATATTATAATGGAAGTTCTAAGAGGGTGACCACATCTGTTGAAAATGATGAGTTTTTTTGGTTATTTTTATATAGTTTCCAATTGGTCCTATTTTAAAAAGTAAACAACTTGGCAAGAGAACAAAATAACAGTTTAAAAAAAAACCCCGATTAATTGAACCCCTCTTATTCAAAAACCAAAGAAATTCCTGGATAATTCATTCATAAATCATAGAACAAAATATATCAAAACATTTATTTGTAATTAATAAAAATTATTTATTTATTTATTTATTATTTTGTCATAAGATTTGTTTATTAATTATTTTGATAATTTTTCACATTTTGTACATTTTTTTTATTTTTAGATTTTTAAATATACGTAAGGCGACCGTTATATTATTGTTTATTTATTGTATTTTATATTTTAATAACCATTTACTTGATTGTTTTGTTGCAAAAAAAAAATATTAAAATTATAAAATTTAACATTATTAAATTTTAGTTATTTTTAATCCATAAATAATTTGCTTTTATTTTAAATAATCTATAAAAACAAATATTAAGCTTTTAATTTATACGTATTTATTTATTTATTTTCAAAACAGTTACAAAATTTAATTTTTTTTGATTAATAAGTATTTATATTTATTTTCTTTATTGTAATATATATATATATATATTAATAAATAAAGTATTCGCTATGCGAAATGAATTATATAAATTAAGTAAATCAATTATTTTATAAGAGAATTTTAAAATTAAATCATGCACCTTTTATTATATATATATATATATATATTTTAATTAATTTTATAAAAATATATTTATATATATATATATATATATAGTAAATAAATTTATGTTACATATTTATTTATTTTTTAAATATACACATGAGTATGAATTGTTTTTTTTTTTTATTAAATATTTTTTATTATATATCACACTTTTAGTTGCCATCATTTTTATTTATTTATAATAATTTATTTATTAAATGTGATTAAACGTTTAATTATTTTTATAATAAATGAAGAAAAAAAAACAATAATTAATAAAATATAAAATAATCAATAGAAAAAAAAATAATAATAAATTTATATAAATATATAAAAAAAAAAAGAAATAAATTAAAATTAACACAAAAAATATATGTAATTCGAAAAAAAAGGACATAATAAATAATAAAAATAAAAATCACAATATTTCTTTATTGTTTCACACACGTTGTTGGGTTGTCATCGCACAGCATTGGGTATAAATAAATTGATGGGAATGGGAATTGATTATTGAATTTTTATTTTATTTCTAGGAATGTAAGAGTTAAAATTGTCATTAATTATTTATTCGTTTTCTTTGTTACAAAAATGTTAACTTTATGAATTTATGCGGTTAAGACACAATCGTTATTTTTTGTTAATAGTTTTCTTTTTTTTTTAAAGATACTCAGGATTTTTTTACTAGATAATTTTGATGTTATTTTGTGATATGTTTTTTTTTGCTCTCGATCGTTCGAAATTTGCATTATAATTGATTCAAAAAAATATAATAATCCTTAAATGAATGAAAAACGGATATGGAGGAGACACAAACCACATTAATTTTATTTTTTTTAGTCATGATATTCTTCTGTTGGACGTTTTGAAACCATTATAATTTCTTCTTCACTGTCATCATCTCCGTCGTCATCATTTGTATCGGTTACTGGATCTAATACATTATCATAATATGGTTGTAATTCTATTATGAAAATTAAAATTTATTGTGTTATTAAAATTTATGAATCGAGAAAAAGAATTTTTTTTTAATTTAACTATAAATTTACTTTTTATTGGTGATTTAAACAATTCAGTTTCATCATCTTCATCGTCATCATCGTCATCGAATAATTTCTTTTCTTTTCTTTCTTTTTGTGACAGCAATGAAAATGCATAATTATTAAAACGTTTTCGACGTTTCTGATAGCATGTTATTGTAAATGCACAACATGCAACAAATATCACACCAATACATCCAACCAAAACAATAAATAATAGCCGAGGAATACCGAATACCGTTTCTTTAGCCTTTAAATGGAATATTATACCACGAGTTACACCACCCATTGAATTGGATTTTACCAATTGGCTAAAAATTGTGGAAAAAAAATGTTTTAAATTATTATATTATAAATAAATAAACTATAAATTTATAATTTATAAGAAAAATTACAACTTACCTATCACTTAAAAAGTATCCAATTGCTTCGGCCACCAAACTAACATCACCGAGTGGTGCCGCTTCCAACATAAACACACCAAATGAATCGGTTTTATTTGTTAAACTTAATGTTGAATGTATAATTGAAACTTTTGCATTTGGTATTGGATTATTAAATTCATTTAATACAAAACCAGTTATTTCACGATATTGACCCGATGTTGAAGATGATGATGAAGAGGAAGCTGAAGAAACCACTGAATTATTTTCTTCTATTAATGGCATTACATTATTTTGAATGGTATTCGATTGATTGGCATCAGCAGAAGTTCTCAATTGCGTTGATGATGATGACTCTTCATTTAATATAACAATACCAATATTTAGAATTTTATTTGAAATTATTAAAATACGTTGACGATGTTCCAAATAACCTTTACATTTAATTTCAATTTCAATTTCACCAGCCGGTAAAATACCACGAAAATGAGCCAAATTTTTGGTTACCGGTAAATTTAAATTAATATTTAAAATTTTAACCATTGCATCACGTAATGGTAAACCTTTTGCATTTTTAATGAATCCTTGAATACCCGTATCCATTAAATTGAAAACGTTTTTAATTTTATATAAATTTTTTCGCCAAATCATTGCAATTTCCGAATGTATTGGCATTTTACAACAATTTATTTGCATTGTTATTAATGGTGTATTATAAGTGTGATAAAATAAATTGGTAATTTTTTGTATTGTATTTTCCGTTTGTAAACGTTCGCTGGTCATTTCGCATTCTTTGGCCGTTCGGCGACTTTCTTTTAATTTATGTTCATTTATTATTTTCCCAAATGATTGATATATGGACGATGATGATGATGATTCTTCTCTATTATTTCGTATCAATGATGATTGTACATTTGGATAATATACATCATAGCCACCGGCAGCAAATGTTAAAATTAAATTAAATTTACCCTCTTCTAACATTTTCATATACATATTTTTATGATGATCCAATTCCGGGCTTAGCATACGATCAGCCAATTCATTATGCATTTGTGGATCACAAATTGTTTCACTAAAAGAAAAAAAAACCCCGAAATAGAAACACATTAAAATAAAATAATATTAAATTAAAATTTCTATGAAAAAAAAAACTCACTTCATTACAAATTGTTGTACAATACTTGTAAAACCTTCGGTAATCGGTGCAAAATGTAATACAGCATTTTCCAATAGACGTACCATCGGTGGTTCATGTAATGCAAAACCGGCTAATACATGACGTGCAAAATTCATTGTCATTTCACGTCCCAATGGGGCACTATCAAATAGCGATCCAATAATTAATATATGAAATTTTATTTCTTCTGGTGATGCAATCTAGAAATTATATAAGAAATACATAAATCTCAATTAACCAATGTTATAATGAAAACATTTCAAATGTATGAATTAAAAAAAAAAAAATATTTACATCATTTGTAACTTTTAATGATGGTATAACCATTGATACTTCATTATCATTTGCTTCAAAATTTACAATTTTAAAGTGTTGTTTTTCTAAATCAGCCATTTGTTGTTTAATTTGGTCATCGGTATGATATCTAATAATATAGAAAATTGATTATTATTATTAAAAAAAAAACTCAATGATTTTTAAACTGGTTAATTAAGTAAATTGTTCAGTTGAATATAAAAAAAAACAATATCTTACTTTGTACGAATAACATTATCTAAAATTCGATAATCATAGGCGGATGCCCAATGTTGTGGATCGTCACGCATTAACGTAACATCAAGACGTGTCGTACCCTCATAACTACCCTTAATTTCCACTTCATCTTGATGTACTTCATAACCGTCCGATTCCACCGTTACATTATATTTACCCGGTAATAATAATTTCCAATAATCACCGGACATTGAACTGTACGTTACATGTTGTAAATTATCAACGGTTATCGCGGCGTTCGCAATTGGTGTACCAATTGAACTACGTATAAATCCATTTAAACCATTATGTATTTGTTCAATGTATTTTATTAATGGTTCACGATTGTCCAACCAATATGTGGGTAAATCAATTGCCATTGGAAATTTATCACAACCCAACTCTAATGTTAATTCAAATACACCGGCTACCATATAATTCCAATCTTGCATACCACCCGTTACACTATACCATGAGGCCCCATTTGTTATACCATCCGGAAACGATTCTTTAATATACGTTGCACATGGTTTTCCTAAATGCATTTTTGAATGTGCCTATCAAAAAAAAAAAAAAAACAAAAAAAATCAGCGAATGGATTATCCAAAAAAAAAAAAATAACAATTAATTTTATACTTACATTTGAATATGTTCTTGCCAAATATTCAAACATTTTATTATCTTCTGTGGGATTGAAAACGGTACGTTTATCGGGATTTGGTTGAAAATCTTTTGCAGCATCATCAAATGGATAATTTGCAACTAATGTACCACCATGTAAATTTGCCGATAATATAAATGGTATCGATTGAGTCCAATTCATAATTGCTATTGTTTCGGGTTCTGCGATGCGATTTAATTCATTAACACCATATTGATCGGGAAAATTACGATTTAAATCAATTTTATTTGCATTTGCACGTCCAACTAAACTTGATTTATCACCCTCTTTAGAATGTTCATAACCATCAGGATTCATACTTGGCAACAGATGAATACGTGTTGTATCAATTAATTTTGTTATTCGTTCATTTAAATGATAATTTTCACATAAATATTTGGCCAATAGCAATAACATTTCACGTCCAACCACTTCATTACCATGCATATTTGCAACATATTTAAATTCAGGTATACCCGGTGTATGTCGACCGGGTGTACGTGTTATTTCAATCACCCATAAATCACGATTCTGTACACTTTTACCAATTGAATACATTCGTGTTATATTCGGATATTGTTGGGTTAAATCACGTAGATAACTGGAAAAATATTAAGAATAGAATTTAACAAATTTAATAAAAGAAATTCAATTGAATTAATCGTCGTCATAACGCAGTTAAAACTCCTTTGAAAATCTGATATTATGAGATTTTTTTTGAGTTGATTTGAATTGTAATAAATCTACTTATTAAATTGAATCCAAAAATTATCATAAATGAATTTAGGATTTATAAGAACGAAAAAGAGTATCTTAACAATTCAGACAATAAAAAACTTTAAAATAAAATACCTTTCCAATTCCATATAATTGTGATGATTAAATTTTGTTGGTAAATAAAATCCATATTTATCTTGTGTAGACCTTTGGCTGATCACATGTTTATAGGGACCTGAGTAAAGCACCAAAGAAGAAAAAAACAAACAAACATAAACAAAATAATAAAATATAAAAATAAATATAATGTGAGAGAGCAACAAGAATTAAAAAATAATAATATTAAAACAAAATTAGCATTAATAAAAAAATGTAAAAGAAGAAGCGAATAAGCAAATAATAATAATAATAATAAAAAGCTGGGTGAGGCTAAAAAAACGAGTTTAAACCAAAAATAAAATGAAATTTTATGACCTTTCCTTAATAAAATATTATTAAAGTAATTAATAATTAAATGAGATGACAAACAACAAATTATTAAAAAAAAACTACACTTTATTTTTATTTGTTTTTTTTTTTTTTTTATTAAATTTTATACATTTATATCGAATAAATTAACTTTAACACATTTTGATATATTAATTTGGAATAGTGTTTTATTTTTTTTTTTAAGAAGAATATATTTTATTTATTTACTAAAATTATTAATTATTATTATATTTTTTTTTTAATCTTTCTAATACATTTTTTCATTATTCTTTAAGTTACTAAATTCTACAAAATTTGATTAATTTTTGAATATATTTTCTTTATATTTTTTGTCAGAAATATTATATATCTTTTAAATTATTTGTTTTTTTTTTTGTTAAGTAATACCAGTAATACTTTGATTTTTTTTTATAATATTGCAGATTAAATTTTGTTTTAAATTAATTATATCTTTTAAATATTTTTTAAGCTATTAAATATTATTATTATTATTATTTAAACAATTAAATTAAAAAAAAACACAGATTCACGATTATCGAGATCATAAATTAAAATTATTTATTATAATCAGATCAATTTTGAAATCTTAAATTGTTTTATTTGAAACAAAATAATAAAATACATGCAATTTATTTATGGTTTTAATTAATTAATTAATTAATTAAGTCAATATTTACAAAAATGTTTGTGATTATTTATGGGTTTTATATTATTTTGTGTTTTGTGAATGAATTTAATAAATATATATATATATATTACGAAAGACATTTAAAAACTTTAATTTTAAAAATGTCTATAATTTTTTTTATTGGTGAATTTAAATTTCATAAATTTGCCATAATAAAATTTAAGTTAAAATTCCCCGTCATGCACAATTGAACGTTAATTAAAGTTTACAAAAAAAAAACCATAAAAAATTAATTATTTATACCCAAAACAATTCACCATATTTAATTAATTAATTATTATTTAAAAAAAAAAACAAATAAAAATAGAATCATCACCACCACCAAAAACAAAAAAAAATAAACTAATAATTTAATTTATGTGTGTTTTTTTTTTGTTCTATTTCAAAAAATTTGATTTTGATTTATTATTAAATAATTTTTGTTTTAATGTGCTCTATTTTTATTTTTTTATGTATATTTTAATTGTTTTGTATTATTTAAAATATACCTTCAACCGATGCAAGTGAAAATAAATTAAAATCAAGACGTAACAATTCATTTGGTAATATTTCAATTTTTTCAACTTGACTTGGTGCATATCTAAATATAGTCCGCAATGTTCGGTGTGAAAATAAAGAAAGAAATAAAGACAAAAAACAAAATTAATTAAATTGAATACAATACAATAAAAAAACAATTAGATTTAAAACACAAAAAATTTACTAACCCTGCGGCTACAACTTGAATTTCATATTTGCCTGGTAATAACAAACGCCAATATTCACCGCGTGCCGATGTACGTAACGGTTTCAATTCAATGCCACCAACGAATATTTCAGCATCGGCTATTGGATTACGATTCATATCCAATACTAGACCTTTAACACCGAAATGCACTTGTTTCATGTACTCCAAAAGACTACGTTTATTTTTGTGCCATTCATTTGGTAGCGAAACGGCACTCGGAAATTTACAACATGACAATTCCAATGTTATTTCAAAACAATTTGAATACACATAATTATAATCTTGCATTCCACCTGCGAGAATAAAAAATTAAATATGTTATTATCATTTACATTAAATAAAATGTCAATATGTGATTTGAAATAATTATAGATTATAAGACGATAGTGGTGATAAAATCGACCTTTATACCAATTAATATTTACCATTTAATTCATACCAATAGGCACCGTTTGTTATACCACCTGGAAATGTTTCATTACAGGCATGTCCATCTTTCATAACCGGATGATTTTGTGAGTAAACAGTGGCCAAATATTTAAATACACTATTATCTGGGGATTTACTTTCTTCACAACATTCATGATGATTTCTATATATGGATTAGATTAGATTAGATTACATTAAAAAAAAAATATTGATAATATTAAAAACGTGGAAAAAACAAAACACCTACATTGAATTATCAAATGGATAACTGGCAACAACAGCACCACCATGTAAATTTGCTGATAATACAAATGGATTTGATTGTATCCATTTCATCATTGCAATCGTTTCCGGTTGACGTGGTAAACGAATACGACTCAATAAGGCACTTTCAAAACGATCCGGAAAATCACGATTTAAATCAACACCAGCTGCATTATGACGTCCATAATAATTTATTTTTGAATCACATTTGCCCTCCTACAAACAACGAAATCAAAAAGATAATATTAATAATCTATAGATTGATGCAATCAATATTTAGAATGGATTAAAATTTATATATCTAAATGAGATGGATTTAATCAAAATTTCTTTATAAAAAAAAGGGTGATTTTATGAATAAAACCCTTGCTGTGCGATTTATCATCTATATATTAATTAAATTGATAATAAATATATTTATATATTTTAATAACATATTGCAGCGAATATTCAATATCTAATCTAATCTAATCACATATTGATTATTGAACGCATATAAAATACAACAGAAACAAACAAAATAGGAAAAGATTTAATCAATATGTTATAATATTTTTTTTTACATTGCGTCAATATACGAGTATATATCCGTCATTATAATAATAATAATAATAATATTTATGATTATTTTTACTGTATTATCTATTATATAGCCTATCATCGTGATATAATCATCATCTTCATCCCTCGATTATAACTATATCTATATATAGACCTATATTATGTGATATAGAATATATTATTATTAGGTTTTTTTACTTTATATTCGATCTGTTGTTTGCCAGCAGATTTTGTGTAAGGATAAATATAGAAAAATTTCTATACATACGCAAATATAAATTAAAATCTCTCTGTATAATTTAATTATAGGCTATATATTTAATATTATATATAGGATAAAATGTAATTTATTTTTAGAATGAATAGATATAATAAAGAAATAATTGTCAGTATTTGTCTGGTGTAATAGAAAATTGCATACATTGTCTATGGGAATTATTTTGATAATTATAGAACTGGAGTTACGAATGGTTTCGTTTTCTTCAACGGAACAATCGTCAGATGATTTGAACTATCGAACCAGATCTTATTCAATTTTGTTTATTTCACTTACATAACACACTCAATTATATACATACCCATAATTAATACAAAGAAATTAACTTTCTTTTGTGTCGAACTTGTTATAAAAGGTGGATACAAAAAGGACCGAACCCAACATTAGCATAAAACATGTTATGCTGACGATAGCACGTTACAATCCTCGCATATGAAGTACCTCGTTATCATAATGCGAGCCAAATACTTCACGTCAGCCAAGTCAGATTCGTCAGAAGATGATATCTTCAAATTCACACATATCTTATTTTATTTGAATTTTTTTGACTTAGCGATGAATGACAATAAAATAGTACTCAGGACATTACTCGGTCGAATAGTAGAAAGAAATATTTGAAGGTTAAATTTAAGAATCAAAGAACCGACCGCATTTGGAGCATCACGATTGTGATATAATAATAAATAACATTGAAATTCTGCACATATATTTATCATAAACCGATATTTATATATTTATCAACTTATATGCTGAACTTGGTATACGCAGTGAGTGATGATAATACACAAAAGATTTAGAAATTAACACCTTTTTTAATACATATTATATTAAAAGCAATATGAATCGATAATTTTCAATGGAAAAAACGGTTTTTACATAATGGATGATACAAAAAATGGATATGGATATGAATTCTAAATAATAAGCAATATACATACGCAATTTTAAAGTAACACTAATCCATTTAATAGAAAATTATTGTCGTTTATTTATTTATTTACTACAGGTCAATAATTTATTCTGATATTTATCAAAATAAAATAATGAAATCTATGTGAATCTAACTAATTTTCAGTAACAACCGAGTTTCACTTATGGATTTTAGCATCCGACAGTCACAGTCTTCAGTTGGAAATGGAACATTTTTCATAATCTTCCAATTAAATGAAATGATATAATACAAATATGATGATTAAAATGTGTTATATATTTTCAAATTGAACCTTAGCTATTCCGTCTGTTTCCAATTTATATAGCAAATTTCACATTCATTATAAATAGAAATATTTTTTTTATAATTTAAGCACAAATAATAAAAAAACAGGAATTCAAAAATACGTAATAAGAATTTATATACCGCTTGAGATTAATGATGATGAGCCTATATTGCAATAGTCAAATCATCTAAAAGTACTTATTTTCTTAAAAAAAAAAAAAAAAGATTATATTCTTTATCATTATAGAAATTAATGATAAAAAATATACAAAGTTCATGTTAAAAGTTGAATTGGTGAATGGGACTTTTTCTTTTCTAATTTATATTTGTATTATTTTTTAATGATTAAATGTTTTGTTTTTCTTCTATTATTTAAAAAAAAACAAATGTATTATTTATATAATTGTTTTGTTGGAAGCTGCAATTGATAATATATAAGCTTTAAAACAATATTATTCTATAATAGGGGATGTATTTTTAATGGTAATAACGTAACTTTATTTCCTATAATGAATTTTTGATAATTACCCATTTTCGTTCGTTTTGACTTCTTTTGAAGACGATAATTGAAAAATGTCTGTGAATTTTTGTTAAAGAACATTTTTAAAGTAAATATAATAAAAAATCCGGTTTAGCAATTAAAGAAATCGGTTCGTTTGGGATCAAACCGGACCGGATTTGTATAATTTTGAGATAGTTTTTGTTTGTAGATTAGTTCCTACAGAAATCGTTCAGTGATTGTTAGACTATACCTAACAAAAAAATATTTTAATATCGATATTGATTTATGGAAATATGAATAAATTTCCAAGAAATTAGCATATAAGTTCAGAAAAATTATACAACAACCCCCTTTTTTCTATTATATCACATACCAATTTGTATATATGTAATATAAGAATCAGGAAGCCCAATATGAACAATAATTTTGGTTTAATTATGACGATATATCGAATTTTTTTTCACAAATATGTAAATAGTACTGCGAGAGTACAAGTACACTTTATCATTTTTACGTACATATATGAATGAATGTTAATATATATATATATAAGAATTGTTGTTGATGATGACGACATTAAGTTGTTTTATTCATACACTAAAATATTTTTTATACAATAATATTATTATGAATATTTATAATTATAATACACAAAAATTATATGTAATATAGAAACACAAAACTGTAACAAAGAGAAAGTTTTAATCATTGAATTTCAATCAAAAATTCAAATAGAATTAGAAAAGGTTATTTTCTATAAGGTTATTACTTATTATTATTAATTTGATAATTTTACCATAGGCATTTTTTTTTCTTTTCTTATATGAATAATAATTTGTCAGCATAATTAATTCATTAAAAAAAAACAAAATCTGAATCAATATGATTGTGTGATTTTATATATATATATATATATATCAGAATGTTCTTATCAAATAACATTAAAAAATAAAAAAAAAGGTTAAATATATTATTAAAAGAAATTAAATTGTGATGATAGCATATTTTTCAAACAAAAATTGACACAGACACAATAATATAAATATATATAGAAAGCAAAAAAAAAACCAAATACTCACATTAGATTTTTCATAACCATCTGGATTCATTGATGGCATTAAAAATATATCGGTATTATTTACCAATTCGGTGATTTCATTAATTTTACCATAATTTCGAAGTAAATGTTGAGCCAAATAAATGAGTAATTCACGACCAACCGTTTCATCACCATGCATATTTCCAATGTATTTAAACATTGGCTTTAACAATGAACGATGTCTAACATTATTACTAATTTCAATTACAGTTAAATCACGTCCCTCCAACGATTGTCCAATTGAATGGACACGTGCCAAATTTGGATATTCCTTTGTTAAACGTGCAAATAAATCTTGTACCGTTTCGGTTTCATGATAATGTGGATTTTCCAAATATGATTCATCTTCAGCGGTTGTTGTTGTTGTTGATGGTATTGTTATTGTTTTACATTGTACATTATTTTCAATTAAAATTATTGCACATAAAAGAAATATTATTTTTAAACATTTTCCTTTTAAATTGTATTCCATCATTTAATGATAATGCGATTTTAAACGAATAAGTTCTATATATTGATAAAATCACAATGTTCCTTATGTGTTGTAAGTATATATCCTGTAATGTTTCCAATGAAAAAGATAATGGAAATTGAATAATAACAACAACGTAAACACAATTTTTTTTTTTTTTTTGGATCACTATAAAAAAAACACACACAAAAATAACAACAACAAAAAAATACACGTACCACACTACAATTTACAGTTTAATGAATGAAAAATTATGAATATGATGATGAATGTTATAAAGAAAATTAGGATAAGTTATTTTTTTTTTGTGTATTTATATCCTTCCCTGTTGTGAAAATAAATCGAATAATTTATTTTTTAATATACAAAATTATCCTTTTATTTTTTTTTTTTATTATTATTATTTGTAGACAGAGTATAATTTTCTTTTCTTTATTTTTCTGTGTAAAAAGAAAACACACACACCGCGACCGAAAAAGAAAAACAACATTCACAACATGTGAACATGACAAAAAAAAAATTGGGATTGTTGTTTTTTTTTTTGTTATTATATTTCTCTCTTCGAAAAAAAAACGCTAAAAAATGAACAAGAAAATGCGAGAATGCGCGAACAAAAAAAAAGAGATAAAATAGAAGAAAATTGTAGTGTTTTGTTTGTTTGTTCTATATATTATTAATTTCATATTACATTTAATTTTCTAGTATATAAACGTAGGAGTTAGAAAAAAAATTAATAAAACTCGGTTTGACGTCATTATAATAATAATCATCATCATCATCATCATCATTATCATCACCACTTTCGGATATTTAAAACTTTATTTTAAATGGAAATGAAATTTTAAAAATGGAAAAATATATTAAAAAAATAATAAAAAATTGGTGTGGGATTGATTCGATTTAATTTTATCAAAACAAAAATTTTTTTTTTATATATAATAATGTAATTTAACACGAATGTAAATGGGAAAGTCCTTTTGTATATTAAAAATCAAAATATATATATATATGGTGCGGTGAATCCCTATATATAAAATTTCTTTTATATACATGGTATATGGGGGCGAACATTACTTCTTTTCCTTTCATCATATACACATATATTATATGGCAATTATATATGTTCTTATAACAATATCATAATAACACTTATTAATGATTAATAATTTTATAATTTCAATTAATTTCTTAAGCAATTCGGAGAAATGTGTATTGTATTGGATTATTGTAAAAGAATTATGATATCCAATCTATATATATTTTATTGTAATATGTGTCCAGAACAGAATTTTTTCTGTTCATTTCTATACATTTTTAACATTTTAAATATTATTCGAGTATTTTCAGTTGTAAATAAACAGAAAACATATTTTTTAATAGTTTTTAATTAAAAATAATTAATTTAAAAGTAATTATCATTACTTATAAAACCACAAAAAACATTACTATACAATTATACATATTATACTATATTTGTTTAAGGACATCACAATATATATATATATATGTTTTTTTGCGACCAATATACGCGACCATCAATATGACGACAATGCTTTTGATTCTAAGCGTTGTTAATTATTATACAATTATAGTCATATAGTTATTTATTAATATATTACTAAACATATAATCATTAATTCCATATGCATGTCTATAATAAAATATGAGATTTAAAATATATATAAAAACGTATATATATAAAAATTACGTTACACTTCAATATTTTTATCTTATACTAACCAATTTTTTTTTTATTTTTGCTATATACAAAAAAACTCGTGTATTTACGCGTAAAAAATAAAATTCGATTCAATACCCGAGATATATAGATAATATTTTTTCCTTATCTATTACAATATATTAATATAAATATATATATATGTGGAAAATATCAACAACAATTGATGTATATAGTTTAATTAATATACTGAAATAAATATTTTGGGAAAAATACATATTCTTTCAGTAAATTTATTCATTTAGTAAAAATTTACCACACAATTTTATTTATTGTATTCCGTGCATAAATTTAATTATATAAAATATATAGTAAAAAAAAAATTAACAAAAAAAATATACATATATATTGAAAAGGATTTTGTGAAAAATTTAGTGCATAAATAATATTCTAAAATATGTATAATATTGAAAATACAGATAATAAACCACGTTCATTAACCGAAGGATTTCGTAATAGAAGTAAAATTAAACCAAAATATCAAACACAGTAAGAAATTTATTATAATTATTATTATATGTATGATTAAATAAAATAATATGTATATAAATATGTTATCATTTCGAACTATTGCAAAGCATTAACTTAAATATACATGAATTTAAAAAAAAAATTATACATTTTTTAAAGTTATTTTAAATAAATTCTCCTGATATAATGTATATATATGAATATTTTGTAAATATGTAAAAAAATACGCAGTACAGTGGTATAAGTTTCATTTATTACATATACAATATATGTATGTATGAATATCTTTGAGGCTTATCATAATTTCTTGAATATCTTTGTCCAATGGAAATTCAAAATAATTTAATATATAACAGTTATGTATATGATGTTGGATAACAAATATTATGTATAGTATTTTTGTTCTTTTATAGTACTATATTATTATTAAGAATTTTTAAAATATATTTACAGTCATTCAGTGGACAATCATCACTATAATAATAATCATAATAATAACAATAATTATAATAAACGACATACACCACATTTTAATGGCATGGATATAAATATATATGAATATGATAAATTATTTGAAAAATATAAACATATGGAAGAACGAAATAAAGTAAGTTTTTTTTTCCATTTATTTTTTGTGATTTTGTGTTATTTTTTGTTATTTTTTTGATGACAAACATTTATTTGCTTTAACAAAAGTCCAACAAAACCGAAAAAAAAAGAATAATGAATGCATTACATATTTATAGTAAATATACAACAAGTACAGCAAAAAATAAATAAATAAGATTAAATGATATGTACAAAAGGCTTTGTATTAAAAAAAAAAAAGTTAATTATAAATACAAAGATAAAAATCGCATAAATATACATAGTTCAATTTTTCATATATAAAGATTATAAATAAAGTAAATGAAAACAACCATAACAATTTAATATATAGAAAATAATTTTTCAAAATTTTTTTTATTAAAATCGACAAACTTATTATTATTTATCAAAACTATGCCCTATATATATATATATAGATATATAGAAGATTAAACAATATTCAAAATGGATTAACTAATTGTAAACAATTTAATATTATCGTATATAAGGTGTAGAAGAATCAAAATAGTTAATCTTCGATAAAAATTCTAAATTATATAATTTTTATTCAAGCCTTTTCAGTTCCCTCTATAATTAATTTTCTATTTTTTTTTATTTCATTTCCAATTTTATTTCACACCACAATAGAAACTAAAAAACGATTTACAAATGGTTAAAGATGAAAATTTCACATTAAAACGTAATAATGAAGATTTAGTTATAAAATTAGAATCAGCATTAAAATATTCGAATCAATTGGATGAAACAATTATCGATAACAAGGTGAGAGGAGGGGTGGGATTAAAATCAAATGGATTAAAATAAATGTTAATTAATTATATATTAAATGTATTCCTTTATTTTATTTATTTTATATATATAGAAAAGTTCCAAATCAAATTTTGTATCATTGTTACAATTGAAATTATTAAATCGTCCACCGATGGATACATTAAGAAAATCAAAAATATTTATGAGTATGTATAATTTAATCATTAATCACATACTGTATAAAAATATTTCAATTGTGATTTAATGACTGCGTTTAATAATGGTTATAAAATTAATATATTAATTTATTTAAAAAATATTGGATTTATATTTTGGGTGCGGTAATTTTGTTTTATATAAGATATGAAAAAGTAATGATTGGGATAGGAACAACTAATTAATGATAAATAATCGAGAGCCTATGCTGAAATGAAAATATCCTAAATATTGATTATAAAACAATTTGATGTTAGTGGTGAGGGGACGTGAGAAAATTTGTCCCAAGGACCCATATTATATATAGGATATTCAGAAAGCTTAACAAAATAAAAACAAATTAATTATTCTATACCAAAAAAAAAAACAATTTTTTCGAACAAAATTTTCAATTGAATTTTTACAGTCATAGTTTTTTCGTACATCATTGGAAAATTCAATAAATTTCCGATATTTCATAGAAGAAAATTTTGAAATCGCATCATTAGTTCAAAAGCAATAGTCCATTTTCCAAAAAATGTGTATGTGAAAACTTATTATCCGATTTTTTTTTCGTCTATATCTTTTGAAAAAATAAACCGATTTTCAAAATTTTCTTCTACAAAAAATCAGAATTTACTTGAATTTACAAATGATGCAAATAAAATGACAATTTAAAGGAAAACTCTATGGCTTTAATTAAAAAAAAAACTCATTGAACTTTTTCCGGAATCGTTTGCTCAAAAAATTGTTTATTTTTTTTGTAGAACAATTAATTTGTGTTTATGCACGTATAATACCATTCAGAATATGCTATCGTTTGGGTCATCAGGACAATATTTTTTACATCCCACCACCAGGATGTTATAGATAAAATAAATAATTCAAAAATGATTTTATACAAATCTTTACTAAAGAATGTATTCAATTATTGAAAATTTCAAATAATTTATATATAAAAATTAATTTTTTGATGATATCAAAATGATGATTTAAAAAATAATAATCAAATTTTCCAAAACGTTCCAACACGCAGATGAATCCTGTTTTAATACCGAATTGGATAAAGTGATAAAACATGAAACAATGTGTTTACCAAAAGTATTAGTAGAATGTATTAAAGTATTAGAAAGTAAACAAGAATATATGGCAATGCCTGGACTATATCGTGTTTCGGGAAATCATAATGTTATACAAAAATTACGATATGATGTAATGCAACAATATATACAATCGAAAATCTTACAAATAATTAATGAATTTCTATATATTTAATTAATTTCTGTATATATATTTATATAGATTGATGCAAATAATTATAAAAATGTAAAAAAACAAACAGATCCACATAATATTACGGGTCTTATAAAATTATTCTTTAGAGAATTATCACAACCATTGATTACGTTAGTTCAATTGGAAACAGCACTACCGAATATAGAATTTTTTGGTAAATATATCTCTATATTTAAATACTATATTTATTTAGAATTTATTTTCTTAATTGATAACATTTTCTATATTAAGATATGGAACATCGTTATCAAGTGGATGCAATACGTAAATTAATTACATCATTACCAAAAATTAATCAAAATACATTATTATATCTTGTGTCTCATTTGCATAGGTAATTGTGTTTAAAATTATATTTCAAATTAATATATGATGATTGCAATAAGATGAGTCTAATTAATTAATTAAAATTTGTTTTTTTATTTTACAGAGTTTCATTAACACAATCAAATCAAATGAATGCCCATAGTTTATCGATTGTATTGGGTGCATGCATATTTTATGAAACAATGCAAGATCTTAATAT
The DNA here is from genome assembly GCA_958336335.1 of Dilophus febrilis. Classification (NCBI taxonomy): domain Eukaryota; kingdom Metazoa; phylum Arthropoda; class Insecta; order Diptera; family Bibionidae; genus Dilophus; species Dilophus febrilis. The sequence goes on along the minus strand of OY284470.1, from coordinate 16,259,151 downwards.
TGGTGATAATATTAATCGTTGTTTATTACCAAATAAATGTTTAGAAATTATGATACAATCACATGATGAAATTTAAATTCAATATCGCATGTAATATTTTCTTTTATATAATATTTTTTTAGATTTATAATTTATATATATATAGAATTATAGTATATTTTATATTATATGAATATAATTAAACAAAAAAAGACCAAATTTTATTAATTCTCATGTTTTTTTTTATTTGTCTTATTTGTTTTTCAAGTTTTGATATCCCTCATTTGAATTTTAAACCCTTTTCTAAATGTATATATACAAAAGAATAAAAGACATTATAATAATATATCAAAATCAATCTGGAGAATTTGGTTTTATTTAAAAGAAGAAAAACGGTTTTTTGGAAAACGATTAGTTAATTAATGATGGGAGAGCCCGGTTCAAATATTTCGATTCCGACTTCACTCAAATATCAATGCGAACGACTCCTCGGCTCCCCACAACGTTGTTTCACAATCTTTATTATACATTAATGTTTCCGTATTGCGAAAAATGTTAAAATTAAGCTTAAGATTAAGCTTTTCCTATATACATACATTAGTTTTTCCTTTTATTGTTTTATTCATTAAAATTACTAAAATTACATTATTAATTACATATTTTGAAAAGTAAACACAAAACATGGAATACGCCTGAATTTAGTAAAAGAAACGTTGTTTGTTAAATTTCTAGAGAGACTGTCTTCACGGAACAGGTTCGGAGTTCCACGGGTTCGGAGTTCCACGCGTCTTTGCTAAACAGTTTTTTTATTTTGGTTTTTTTACGTGCTTAATACAAATTTGTTTAAAAGACTGTGGAATGTTTTCACTAGCAGGATAATTGAAAGGAAGTATTATCCTTTTAATAATGATATTAAAAAAATTAAATAATGTAATATTTTTGTCGTAAAACCTAAAAAATGGGATAAATTCATTTCAATGATAGTATACATTTTGGCGTTTATCATACAAAAGTATATTTTTTAGCCAAGGCGCGTGGAACTCCGAACCTGTACTCCTGTCTTCATACCAAAAGAAATAAAATTTACATATCATATGAAATATTTACCACATATGCAGCAAAAAAAAATCCCAATCATTTTGAATACGATTACAGCTTTCTTAAATATACAAATATAAATTTTATATTGTGTGCTACTGATAATAACACAAAAAAAGAAAAGAAAACAATTTGTTATTATATTTTAATATTTTGTGACACAAAAGTTCATTGATTGTAATAATAACTTTATTGTTCGTTTAGTTATAGATAATATAATTATTAAAATATAAAAAAAAAATTGTGCAAATAAGTTTACGCGAAAAAATAAATCATGTTTTATTACATATTGCTTACCGTAATATTTATAATAATTGTTTATTTTATAAATAAATGTAGATTAAGATATAAATCGGCTGGGCATATCCCCGGACCAAATTATTATCCAATTATTGGTAATATAAATATGTTTTTGGGGAACTCCAATGGTAAATATAACTCAAAATGTATATTTGATATAGAAATTATGATAAGTGTTTATTTTAATTTATTGTATTCTTTAATTGAAATTCGCATATAGATATATATAGATAAATAAATACATGATGAATGTATATCAATAATATATAAATATAGGAATGAGAAATCAGAAAAAATAAGATATGCGGTTTTTATAACAATGTAAACACTAAAAAATCTTGACAATGACATTTTATTCATATATTTATATGTAAATAATTGGTATAATATTAACAAATTCGGTTGTTTTTCTTTTTTGTTTACATACTTCTATATATACAGTCAGTTTAAAAGTTCGTATTTAATCGCATTTAATCATTAAAAAAAACATGTTTTTATATACTATATGAAAGAACAAATAAAATTATAAATCAATATGATTAAAATAATTTTAATATATTTAAGTGTTTGTGTAAAGAATTTTCTGAATATTAATTAAGATAAAAATAACATCCCAAAATGATTACTTTTCTTGAGTACGTTGTCTTTGCGGAGACAGAGTTCTAAAAAAATATAATACTATGGAAAATTGTAATTTAATCAATTAATTTTAGATTTAATGAAGCAAAGATTTTTTATTTAAAAATATATACAGATATTTTTTTAATGTTCAATAAATTACGTGATGAATATGGATCTATGTATAGAGTATGGTTAGTCAATGAATTATGGATTGTTATGTCTGATCCAAAAGATATTGAAGTAAGTATATATCAATATATATATTATAAAATATAATATCAAAATGATGCGATATATATATATATATTGAATAGGAAATATTGAATTTCAAAACGTATTATATCATATATTATTATATTTAATTTATACATAGGCTTTATTAACAAGTCAAAACAGTGCAATACGTAAATCTGATGATTATTTTCTGTTTCGACCATGGTTAGGAACTGGATTATTAACTAGTACAGGTATATACTTTTTGAAGAAATTTAATTTTTAACCGTTTTATGATCACACAAACATATTTTCAATAATTTATATATATTTATATAGGACCTAAATGGTTTGCCCATCGTAAAGTAATAACACCAAGTTTTCATTTTAAAATATTAGAACAATTCGTTGACGTATTCAATTCACAAACAACAATTTTAATTGAAAATATAATTAAAGAAAATGATAAGAATACAATTGATATAACAAATATTATTGCATTATGTGCTTTAGATATAATTTGTGGTAAGCGATAACACAAAAATATATATAATTTATATATTTAAATACTATAAAAGATATTTAACTAATTATATATATCATGCATATACAATTATAATATATATATATATATAGAAACAGCTATGGGTATATCAGTAAATGCTCAACAAAATTCCAATTCAGAATATTGTCGTGCAATTAAAGAGTATGTCATAATGCATATAAAAGAATTTTTTTCAACACAAAAAATAAAAACATTTTTGATCGTTTTATTTTTACAGTTTAACACGAGTACTATTCAAACGAATGATGCATCCATTAGGTCATTAAGATTGGTATTTTGCATTCACAGAAGAGGGATTAATTGCAAAACGTTCAATTAAAATTATCAATGATTTTACCGATAATATTATACGGAAACGAAGAGATGAATTATTATTAGAAAAAAATACAGCATCAGTAATGGAACTGATTAATAATAAAAATACTATTATTACTAATGATAATATTAATATTAATATTAATAATAATGATAATGATAATGATATTGATGATTATGGTATAAATAAACGAAAAAAAATGGCTTTATTAGATGTTCTATTACAGGCAAATATTAATGGTGAACCATTATCAGATGAAGAGATACGTGATGAAGTTAATACATTTGGATTTGCTGTAAATAGTGTTTTATTTTTATTTTTTTATCATCAAACTTCAAATGTCTAGTTATAAGAAACATTTTATATATTTATATATATATATATAGGGTCATGATACAACATCATCGGGTATATCATTTTTATTATATAATATAGCAAAATATCCTGAGATTCAACAAAATATTTACAATGAAATTATTGATATATTTGAATTGGATAACTGCCGTCGTCAATTAAATGTTACATTACAAAAATTAAATTCATTTAAATATTTAGATTTTGTTGTTAAAGAATCTTTACGTATGTATCCACCGGTTCCATTAATTGGACGTCAAATTTTAGAAGAAATGAATATCAGTATGTATATATTCTTAGATTTTAAATATAATTTTATACTATATAATTATTACAATTAAACTTATTATAATATTATTTCTATGAATATTAAAAAAAGATGGAAAAATTTTACCGAAAAATTCCAATGTAACAATTGGTGTTTATCTAATGAATCATGATGAAAAATTATTTACGGAACCGAATAAATTTGATCCGGAACGTTTTAATATTGAAATGGATACGGAAAAAATGAATCCATTTTCATATATACCATTTAGTGCCGGTCATCGTAATTGTATTGGACAACGTTTTGCTATGTTAGAAATGAAAACGGTTGTCATTAAAATGCTGGCCAATTTTAAATTGTCATTGCCGATTCAAAATTCTGATCCAATTTTAATACCAGAAATTGTATTAAAATCTAAAAATGGCATTCATATTACATTTGAAAAACGCAATTAATTTATTTATATAATTATTAATATTAAATAACATTTATTTTTCTTATTGTAATAATTTATTTATTCCAAGATGAAGGTTATTTCATATATACAATTACACATTTATATATAAAATATGTATGCATGCATATATGTATAATTGTTGTTTACTACATGACTATTAATTTTTAATAAACATTTTTTTTTGTCTTTCTTTAATATTAAATATTTTTTAAATATTTTATATATATATTATTTTTATCCATATGTACAAGTGAGTGAGTTGTTAAGAAGATATTAAAAAGAAGAACAATTACAAATATTTAAAAAACCAGTTATAAATATAATTTTTAAGCAGATTAATTATATAATTATATATTTTTTTTTTTTATAAATTTTCCGGATATAAATTTTAGATTTTTGATTATTTTATAATATAAATTATTTATTCTTCACAACGGAGCAAATAAAAATTATCTTAGAAAACATCAAAGATTTTTATAGATTTTTGATTCACTATAGCTGAAAATTTGGTCTGAGCAATTTTTGTACAATTTCATTCCGATGCGTATAACAGCGAACAATTTAAAAGCACCGGAATTCTTTTGATGAATATTATAATTCTTGTTCTCCTTATGGTGCACGTCGCCGGGAGTTTAATCAATAATAAAAATAAAATAAAAAATAATTCTTGTTTGCGGGTTATTTATTTAAATATATAATATTCATGATGTCCATGTATATATAAAAAATATAAATTATTAATATCATAAAGAATTTGTTCATACCAGACAAATACTTTTTATATATTTACAAATATAAATTTTACAATAATAAGTAAATATATTTATATGTATATATAAAATACACGCAGAGTACGATATTGGAATATTAATAATTGTTTTTGTTAAGAATATATAAAGATATCTACCTATGATATATATAAAAAAATAAAAATCATCAAGAGTTTTAAAATAAAAAAGTTGCAATTTGCATTTGTTTATAATTCCAAAAAATATATGCAGGTGTAATTATTAAAAATGTATTTCTTTTGTATATATTAACTAACATTTTATCAATATATTATATATTTATTGACCTGACCATATTTTGTTATCTAATCTATGCGGTATATATAAAAACCAAAAATTCTATTTAATCTATTTAATATTTTGATATGAGGTGCATATAAACACAATATACATTCATATATTCATTTCTTCAAGACAATATATAATTTATATTTTATGTCTAATGATAAGACCGACATAATTTAATCAGATGAAAACAAATTTTTTTTGTATATTTTTAGCGCAGTATAGTTTTTAAATATACAGGAATGGGTGTATATTTTCGGAAAAAACGAATTGTCTAAATTTTTGGATTATAGCTTTGGGGTTTTTTCAAATTTTTATTTTCCTCAAAAAAAATTTGAAAATTCAATCGATTTTTGTTTGTTTCACAGAAGAAAATTTAAAAATTACCCGATTGGTTCAAAAGATATAGTCGATTTTGTATTGCATAAAAATTTGTCATGTCTTCTGCTATGATTTCGAATGATTTTTTTTATATATAAATCAAAATTGAAAATTTAAATGATTCTATTATTGTTTTCGTCTATATAACATCAAACTTAATTAATTTAAAAACAAAAGAAATAAAATTTATCTTATACATTCCAAATATCTTATAAATTCTATATTCAACAAACAAAATATTCACATATACAACTCACGCATTTGAACAAATTATACTATACATAAATATATATATAATAAAAAGATAATATATAAAACAAAAATACATTATAATTTCATTTATATATATATATATATATATATATACGAAAACATCAACACATCAAACGTTATTATAATAATTATATATATATATATATAGATAAATAATTCAATTTTGTGTTTTAATAATATTATAAGTATAAAAAAAAATTATTTTTTTTTTATATAGTCGCATTTTTGATTTGATCATTTGATGAAGGTTAGTTTGATCTCATATACATAAGAGTATTTATTTATATTCGACAAAGTGCGTTATTCTTTTTTTGTTTTTTAAATATTTTTAGTTAAAAAATTATTAATTCAATTAAATTTTTAAATTCACGAGAATATAAATTATATAAAAAGAGACAACCAATAAAAAAAAAACAATGTTTACAATTTATTTAATTGGAATAGTTTTATTGGGATTTTATCGTTTTCGAAATTATTTATATAAAATATATTTATCATTAAAATTACCGGGACCAATAACATATCCAATTATTGGAAATGCATGGGTTTTTGTAAATAAAAATCCAGCAGGTAAGATTTTTTTTTTATATTGTATATATGTTTATTGTTTAACTTATCGTGATAATAAATTAAAATGTATATGTGTATTATAGAAAATTTTAAAGTTCTTGGTGATATTATTCAAAGTTATGGAGTAGTTGCACGTGTATGGATTGGTATTGATTTAAATATAATTGTAACTAAACCAAGTTATATTGAAGTAAGTCAAAATATATATATTTTTATTATATATTAATAAGAATGACTATATATATTAAATTAAGAAATACAAATCTATTATTGAACTTGTAACTACTTTATTTGAATGACAAATGTGATATAAATTCACATTTATATATAACATATAAATATAGTAATTAAAACACAAGTACATAACTATCTGTATATAAATTCAATATTTCTATATAAATTTAATATTCATTTGTATATATATTTACAGAATTTTTTCAATAGAAAATTAATCTATATATATATATATATAATTAAATTCATTTACAATTACTCTGCGATATAATATTATTTAGTGTTTCGCGGATTTTTTTTTATATGAAAAATGCATAATATTTACTTTTAAAGATTTTGTGATTAATATCTCTACATGTATATATATGAATAATATAACTATATATATATATATATAATTTGTGTGTAATTTAATATATGAATGATAGATTTAAAGTGGGATATTTGAAAAATCCTATGTAAAGATTAAATAAAAGAAAAATCCAATAAAAGCAATTCCAAATATTTAGATTTATATTAAATAGCTTTAGATTTAAAATGACATTTCGCTTCTATTTTTTGGATTACAGCAACGACAATGGCCAACCTTCTTTCACGCTTTAACCCTGAACGTTCTTGTTGCAATTTCTCCGATTTGTGGGAAATCAAGTAAAAAGTTCTTGAACTAATATAATCGTATGTGAAATATATGAATAAATCGAATGAAATTCAATACATAAATATAATTAAATAAAAATTGAAATGTATTATTTTTCAATATAATTTTTCAAAAAACCCTTTTCTATAATATATTATATAAAGCTACATATTATATATAGAAAAAGACACATCTATGTGTAATTAAAATACGTTCTACAGCAGTTCGATACATATATACTATATATTTATATTATCTAATGAGAAATAAAAAATGAATTAATTTAAAATAAAAAAAAAACGTCAGGGATCATTTAAAATAATCTTATAATATAATATTCAAATAAATAAATTTGTCTTTTTAGTTTACATTGTGAAATTCTGAATGAATGATTCTAAAAAAAAAGAACTAATATAAAATTATTATTTTGAAACGCAATTTAGAATTTAGAATTTAATTTGAAAAAAAAAAACAAATAAGTTAATATTTTAAAAAAGAAAAATGATCATCAACATAATAATAACAATTATTATTTTATTAACGATTTATTATCATAAATTTTTAAATAAATTATATTTATCATATAAATTACCGGGTCCATTGGCATTACCATTTATTGGAAATGCATGGATGTTATTAAATAATAAACCAGTAGGTAAATAACTAAATGAAAATTTTATTGAATTTGTTTTTGCAAATTAGTTTAATCAAATCGAATCGATAAATAATTTTATATTAATCGTGAAAAAAAAAATTATTTAGAAAGTGTTAAATTATTCTAATATAGAATTTTTTTTTTGTTTTTTCAATAAATATATATATACTATATATAGAAAATTTTCCAATATTTGGAATATTAATTGAAAAATATGGTGATATTTTTCGATTTTGGGTAGGTCCTGATTTAACATTAATTGTAACAAATACAAAATATGTTGAAGTAAGTTAATTTTTATAAATATATAATTTATATATATATGAATAAAATGTGATTATTTATCAAATTAAATTATTCAAATTTTTCTTTTCTTTTGATAACGAAATTGAATAATTTTTTTTTATTAGTATATATAAACAAAACAAAGTTATAATTTACGCGTGTGTTATATAAATTCAAGGGTGATTTTTTGTTTTTGATGTGCTTAGAATTATCACAACTGATTATTTTTTGTTTTAAACTTTTATGTTTATAGATTATATTAAATTAAATAGAAGTTTTTTTTCTAAACACATATATATATATATAAACTGAACTTGTGTACTATATGGGAAAGGGTGCGGGTCATCAAATAAAGACGGTTTGATTTAAAATAAAAATAAAACCGTATATCATAAGTGATTATTATTTTTATTTGAAGATTGATTCATGAATTATTTGTAATTCATTACTGACTTTTAAAAGTTCTATTGGTGCGAAACACCAATCAGCCTCTGATCGATTAAACTCCTTTATGCTGTTAAATTACCTATAGTATAAATTAGTTAAAATATATAGAATATACAATATTCACACATATAGAAATGTGAAAGAGTGAAAGATTTCTTATACCGTTTTTTTTTGGTTTTTATTTTAAATTAAAAATGAATATCTAAACTTATAATGTATTTGATGACCCTTTTTTTTTTCTTTTTACATATACGTAATATAATTCGCAAAATAATAAAATGTTATCTTTTAATTGCAATCGTATATATAAATTTTCAATGTAAAATTTGCGATGTTTTGTATTATTGTTATATAAGATGTTGATATTTGAATTTTTGTATATAATATCTGATTTATTAGTATATTGCTATTGCTTGAAATGAAAAAAAACATTTGATAACCGCAAAGATTTCATTTATTAATAAAATTTACTATATATATATATGGTTTTAATTTTAAAATGTTTGTATACATTTTCCGATTATGATTTTTAAGTATTTAAGTATTTTTTAATTATATTATAATTGATAATTCGGGTATAAATCTCATTGGGACATTTTAAATTATGTAATAAGTTTTAAATTATGTAATTATGTAATTTAAACTATAATATCTATATATAAAATATTTTCCCAAATATATTCAATAAATAACTTGTAAATTGAGTAAAATCATTCATATACGTTATAGAAATAGTTGGATTTATTTATTACGATATGTCCACTGCGAATAGAATATTATTCTTTTAGAATTTAGAATATTAGGTATAATTTGAAATTAATATTTTCTTAATTTTCCCTTTTTGAAATCTTTATTGATTGGTTCGTACACACACATACAAAAAATATGTTTTTAATTAAATTGGTCAAATCTTGAAAGAAATTCGTTCGTTTTTTTTCTCCGTTAAATATTGAATTTTTTATAAATATATTTTGGTTAATTAAATTGACATTTTATTGTTTATTAAGAAATTTAATTATGGATCTGTATTTGATAACATAATTTAAACATTTTTTGTTTCTATATATATATACTTTTAGACAATCATGAGCAATTCAAAATATATTGAAAAATCTGATGAATATCGATTTATAAAACCATGGTTAAATGATGGTCTCCTGTTGAGTAATGGACATAAGTGGTCGCAACGACGTAAAATTATAACACCAGCATTTCATTTTAAAATATTAGAAAATTTTATCGTAGGCTTTGAACAACAAGGTGATATATTGGTAAAAAAATTAAAATCATTCGATAAAAATGAACATATTGAATTATATCCATTGATCACATTATATGCATTAGATGTTATTTGTGGTAATTTATATATATATAAAAATGTTTATTTTTCGTTTACTTTTTATTACCTGATTTTTATTTCTGTTCTGTAATATATATAGAAACGGCAATGGGTGTATCAATAAATGCTCAATTAGATTCGGAATCAAATTATGTAATGGCGGTTAAACAGTTTAGTGTTATTGAATTAATTTAATTTTATTAGCAGCTATTCTAATTTTATTTTTTAAATTTTCTTTTTAAAATATAGAATAGCACATAATTTACAATCACGAATATATCATTTTCTGTTACGTAATGATTTCTTTTTTAAACATTCTCGATTGGGCAAAAGTAATGAAAAAGCTTTAAAAATATTACATAGTTTTACCGAAAATGTTATTATGGAAAGACGACAAGAATTAGAGGAGAAAAAGAAAAAAGAAAATGAAAATAAGGATATTAATAATAATGAAAACGATGAAAACGATTTAGGAATAAAGAAAAAGATAGCATTTCTGGATATTTTATTAGAATCAAATATTGATGGAAAATCATTATCGAATATCGATATACGTGAAGAAGTTGATACATTTATGTTTGAAGGGCATGATACAACAACATCTGGTATAACATTTTGTTTATTTAATTTAGCAAAATATCCGGATGTTCAACAAAAATGTTATATGGAAATTGAAGAGGTATTATCAACAGGGGATACGAATCGTACGTTAACACTAAAAGATTTTAATAATTTAAATTATATGGATTTGGTTATACGTGAAACAATGAGATTATATCCATCGGTACCACTAATTGGACGAAGATTAAGAACTCCATTGAAATTAGGTTCTATATTTATATAGAATATAGATTAAAAAAAAATTAATTATAATATTATATTAACATATACATATTTTTATAATATATATAGGTGAATATTTAATACCAGCTGATGTAAATATTGTCATACCAATATATAATCTCGGACGGGATCCGAAAATTTTCAAAGATCCAACTGAATTTCGGCCAGAACGATTTGATATTGAAATTAGTGCTGATAAATTTAATCCATACGGTTATATACCATTTAGTGCTGGACCAAGAAATTGTATTGGACAGAAATTTGCCATGTACGAAATGAAAAGTATTATTACAAAAATTTTAAAACATTTTGTTATTAAATTGGCACCCGAAACCGAAATCGAACCAGTTCTAACAGCTGAATTAATATTACGTCCATATAATAGTTTAAAATTTATTGTCACACCAAGAATTTAATTGTTTTTTGTATATCGTTTTGTAATCGTACGTATATGTAAATCGATTTTATTTACATAATTGTATTATGATAATTTGTATATAGTATATAGAATATAATAACTATAGATAATTAATAAAATGTATTTAATAAATTTTAATAATTAATATATTATTTTTTTAATGGCGATTTAGAGGACATAACATTTATTATTATTATTATTATCTTTAAGTATATATAGGTTTGATATTATAATTGCCTTTTTATATATGTATTTGATGGATTAAATTTTAATATATAGATAAATGAATTTTTAAATATATTGATGAAAAAGGTTAATGGATTTCAACCGAATTTCTGACGGAATGATAAAGAGAGGAAATTAGTACTGATATATATCAACATTTAGTGCTGGACCAAGAAATTGTATTGGACACAGAAGGGACAGAGAAATTTACTATGTACGAAATTAAAAGTTATAATAACAAAATGTTTAAGAAATTTTGAAATTCGTTTAGTAACAGAAACTAAACTAAAATATATAATTATTTAATTAACAAAACAAGGTATTTTTTAAATGAGTATATAATAACAATAAATTTTTGCAAAAGATATAAACAAAATTAATATTATTAATAAAATGACCTTATCGAACAAACCGAATGACCTTTCTAATATTTTATTATAAGAAATTGTTAAATTTAAATTAAATTTTAAAAGAGTTTAAAATGTAAAGTTCATTAAACATTCTTTTTTTATTATATGGGTAATGGTTCTGTTTCGTCCATTGTATATTTGAGTTTATAAGAAAATCGGTATATTTAAGTAAATAAGATCAACATTCCGTAACGTAACGTATAAAATAATAACCAATGTATATAGTTTTTGACCTATATTTTGTAAATTGTGTACTATTAAAACCCATACATTTTAACACTTTTCTATCTCATGATCTTCTTCGTATATATTTCTATATCATGTTTTTATCCATATAGATATTTTTTTTATATATGCATATTATATTAATGTTACATAATATAGAGAATTATCTTAACATTTCATTTGTATATATTAAGATAACGCATTCACAAACAATATATATACATATATATTTCGCGTTTATACATTTCATTGAGCAAAAATCTTTGTGAACTATATATGTGAATTTAAAGTCATTGAATTTAATCTCATATTATATATTATTATAAGTGAAAATGTTATTTGTATAGATTGAAACGTGTTGAGAGCACACATAATGAATGTAATTTCTGTTTACAATAATTGATCAAATACAAGTAATATAAAAATTTAATCTAAAATGGAAATTGTAATAAAAAGGAGAATTTTTAAACTATATATTAATTATAACATTACATCATATATACATAATAAATATTTAATTATTGATTTACTTTAAAAACAATCAATGTTGGAAATTTTGTTTTAAATAAAGTGTGTATTTATATATAATAATATAACAACATTGATATATACAAATGTGAATTTATGTGATACGACGACACCAAAAAGTGTGTATACGCATAATATACAATATCAGATAATTGTTTGTTTTATATATAGGAGATTGTTTATAAAGAAATGTTTTTTTTGTTTAAGATTTCTCTATATCGGTTGTTTGCATGAACAATTTTGAATGTGTGTTATTTAAAGTTTATCGTTTATCGCGATGATAAGAAAAATATTTCGAAACGTTGTTTTTATTGCATGTGTTACCTATATAAAAGTGATTCTCAAAAAATAAAATATATCTATAAATTATATATTTAAACCACATTTATTTATATATATATATATATATATAGAAATTATTGTTATTTACACATTTAAAAATTAATAAAATTTCATAAATGTTGAACAGAAATCTATAGTTGATTTTAAATTAAACAAATAAACAGTCATTAAATTATAATAAGTTGGAAACAATATATATAAGTAAGCATTTTTAATTGTACTATATAACAATTTTTTTTACTTTTCATTATACAAGCACCTGCATTTGAAAATTTAATTGTATATTAATGATATAGCGAAAAATATATCCTTTTAGAACGAGTATATATAATGTGTTGTGTCAGTTATATACGACACAGAGGTTATCATGAATGTTTATATATATTTATATATTTATAAATGTATTTATTATAATTGTTTATATATTGCAAAAAGTTTTGTTGTTGTGTTTTGATTTGAATTGTAAAATTATATATATATAGAATCTTGTTTTACTTTAGTTTATTCATACAGTTTGATCTATAATCAAGATTTATTTATAAATGTGTGATTTGTCATTAAAATTTTTTTAATTGTAAATAAATTTGCTTCAATTTATGGATTAATTTTATATCCTTTTTTTTTTGTTTCAGTTACTAAAATTAAATAATGTTGTTATTTGATTATCTAAACATTTGATAGACTCCATTTCCAGAACTAAATAAAAACAACTACAAAATATTCTATAAACACAGTGAATTGAATTTTGCGGTGTTAAAATTTGCATTATTCAACAAATTATACCATATATATAGATAGAAATTATATTGGGCAAAAATGTTTACATATATTTTATTGTTAATAATTGTTATTGGACTTTTTTATAAACATAATAAAAATAAAAAAAAAATTGAACTTGGTAATAAATTTCCCGGACCACCAGAACTTCCAATCATTGGAAATTTATTATTATTAGTCAATAGGAAACCTGAAGGTAAATATTATGTTATGTAAAAATGTTATTTATAATACATTTTTAAAAATTCCCAATTGTATTAAATAAACATTACTCTTCAATTATCATCAGTCAATTCATAGTGTTGATAAAATTATATATATAATATACAAAATATTTTATTTTATATCGAAACGAAATTCATTTATATTTACATATGTATCTATAGATGTTATGGAGTATTTAGAAAAATGGCATTCAGAGTACGGTTCAATTTTTCGGATATGGGTTGGATCAAAATTAGCCTTTATGGTATCCGATCCAATGAAAATGGAAATTGTACTTAGTAATAGTACAAAACATTTAACCAAAAATGATTTATATAATTTTTTGATACCATGGTTGGGTGATGGATTATTGTTGAGTCGTGGTCGTAAATGGCATAATCGTCGTAAAATTATAACACCAGCATTTCATTTTAAAATATTGGAACAATTTGTGGAAATATTCGATCGTCAAAGTATTACACTAATCGATAAATTATCGGAGACAAATGCAAATGGTCAAGTATTTAATATACAACCATTTATTACGTTATTTGCATTAGATGTTGTTTGTGGTATGTGAATTTTATTTATTTTGTTTAGACTATATTAAATACATAATTAATAATTTAATTAATTTTTAAAATTATATATAGAAACAGCAATGGGTACAAAAATGAATGCACAAATTGATTCACAATCGGAATATGTAAAAGCAGTTCATGAGTAATTAGATTTTGTTTCATTATACATAGATGATTTAAATAAATTAATAAATTTTTTTTTTAATTAATCATTTCAGTATAAGTTATGTTATAGCCAATCGATTTGCTGCCGTTTGGCAACGAAGTTCATTTTTATTTAAAACATTTGGTTATAGTCAATATAAGAAACAATTAACGGCCATAAAAATTTTACATAATTTTACGGAAAAAATTATAGACAAACGACGCGCACAATTAATTAATGAAATTAATTTAAAAACAAATAATGGTATATATGCAAAAATTTTGTTATTTTTAATTTGGAGAACAGAAAACGTTTCATGCACTCTTATTAAAATATATTGTTATATATAATTATATATAATTATAGTTTCAAACGATGAAGAAAACGATTTGGGTATAAATAAAAAAATGGCACTTCTTGATATTTTATTACAATCAAATATTGATGGAAAACCATTAACGAATATCGATATACGAGAAGAAGTTGATACATTTATGTTTGAAGGACATGATACAACAACATCTGGCATTTGTTTTACATTGTATTTAATTTCAAGACATGATGATATTCAACAAAAATTATATAATGAAATAATTGAAATAATCGGTAGCGATCAAAATAAATTGATTACGTACAGGTAAAATAAATATCAAATTGAAATCATATATGAAATATAACATTTTGATTTTTCATATCCATTTACAGAGATTTACAAGATCTTAAATATATGGAACTTGTAATTAAAGAATCATTAAGATTATATCCACCTGTACCAATAATTGGAAGATTTTTAGAAGAAGATACTGAAATTGGTATGAAATATATATAGATTTTTATAAATACCTATAGCATATTTTAATAATTATTTCAATTTATATATATTGTATATAGATCATCGTATAATACCGGCTAATACAAATTTTACAATGAATTTCTATTCAATGTTTCGTGATCCAAAATTTTTTCCAAATCCAAATGATTTTGAACCAATGCGATTTAATACAATGGAAATGGATCAATTAAATCCATATACTTATATACCGTTTAGTGCCGGTTCACGTAATTGTATTGGACAAAAATTTGCTATGCTTGAAATGAAAAGTACAATATCGAAAATATTACGAAATTTTCGATTGTTACCGTGTGGTGAACCACCAAAATTAATACCTGAATTAGTTTTACGTTCATTAAATGGAATTCAATTGGGTATTGTTAAAAGAAAATAATATAATAAATAAATTATAGCAAATAAATATAAGTATAAGTGAACCAAATATAATTGTGTATATATTAAAAAATAATAAATTAAATTGATTATCTTTATATGATATGCATATACAAAAACAAAAACAAATTGTTATTATACATATATATACAATATTTTGTTTGAATTACCTTCTTATGATGATATATATTATAAAATATCTTATCAAAATTTAAATCGCATATAGAAATGCGATTAAATGGTCTGCAAACGTATTCGTAAATCAAAAGGCGGTGTAAAGTTCATATATATAATAAGATTAAATTCATTTTAATTTTATTATTTCATTAATAATTTCTATATAGTCATATATAACTGTTGATCGGTGGCACACATTAGTTATTGATCATTTATAGTTTGATTAAAAGTAAGTGTATTTGATTTTTATAAAATTATAAAAGGTAATTTAATTATAATAATATAATATAAATAAATGATTTATTATGTGAAAACTATAATATAATATAAATATAATTGCCGTGTTTTATCAATAAGTGAATATTTAATTATATATCATAATTAAATTTAATGTAAAGTGATGAGGACAATGAACAACTTGGATAAATATAAGATACTATGGGGATTTCAGCGCGGGTGTGATAACCCTTGCGGTGTGAAATATCTATATATAGAATTCCCTGTTGTGAAAATATAAACATAAACTCAAAAATACGTAAAGAACAGAATGAAAAATTGATGACGGTTTATTTAGAATAAAAGACAAACCCCATATATTCTTTCAATTGATGTCAATTGAACACTCACATAAAAGAAACTTTCGAAATTTTCATCAAATATATATCAAAGCAAAAGTTCAAAGTTATTTGGATGCTTCAATTTCTATGATCATTCGCATCAAATATATATCATATATTTGAATGCACTAATGGAAATGCAATTCATTTTATTTTAGAAATAAAACTATTGTTATCATAATGTATACTATATATATATAAATATATGCAGCAGAGATTATTACCTGAGAGAGTTGACAGAGTCTATCTATACATATTAAGTCATATATATATAACTTTTGTTGATAAAATAAATATATAATTAATCAATTTTTGTGTATAAATATACAACACAATACTTTGTTATATATAACTTGAAAAATTATTATTATTATAAAAATTAAAAAAAATTATAAATTACATTTATGAATATTTTCGATTAATAAATGAGATAATTAAATTATAATTTGTTAAATAATTTGTCTGACAATTCAAAATATATTAATAACCCTTTAGCACAATAGAACAACACTATGATGATATTTATAATTATAATTACAATAATTGTAATACTATGGACATCATATTATTTAAAAAATAAGAGAAAATTTTTTCTCGGTGAACAATTTCCTGGACCGAAAGCCGTTCCATTATTTGGAAATGTTTTACAAATGTTAAATAAAAATCCAAATAGTAAGACTAATTATTCCATATCTATATATATAATATATATGATTATTAACAAATATATATATAGGATTGATGAGATCAATGAATAAAACCGTTGAAAGATATGGTGATTTTTTTCGTGTATGGCATGGACATAAATTATTTTTTTGGGCAACCGATCCGAAAAAAATCGAAATTGTATTGAGCAATAGTACAAAATATTTATCCAAAAATAAAGAATATAATTTTATTGTGCCATGGCTTGGATATGGTTTATTATTAAGTTCAGGTAAAAAATGGCATGGACGTCGAAAAATTATAACACCAGCATTTCATTTTAAAATATTGGAAAATTTCATTACAATATTCGATCAACAAAGTTCAATATTGGTGGAAAGATTACAAAAACAAAACAATGGTGAATGCTTTAATGTTGAACCATTTATAACATTATTTACATTGGACGTTGTTTGTGGTAGGTGCAATAATTTAATTATACATTTATTTATTATGATGATGATAATTATATCTATATATATTTATACTATACAAAAATATAGAAACGGCAATGGGTACACAACTTAAAGCACAATCGGATACGGAAAAAGAATATGTTAAAGCAGTTTCAACGTAATATACATTTAAAATTATTGATAAACAAATTTTAATTCCACAAAAGTATTATTTTATTTTATTTTAATGTATATATTTTATTTATATTTAGGATAAGTGATATTCTAACGGCACGTTTTGTAAAAATATGGCAAAAAAATGATTTATTATTTAAAATATTTGCTAGAAAAGAAAAGCAAAAACAAGATGCGGCTATTAAAATTTTACACGATTTTACCGATAGTATAATCAAAAAAAGACGACAACAATTGATTGATCAAATGGAAACAGGTATACAAAATTTTAACTTATTCCTCATCGCATTGCAAAATGTTATTATATTATGGTAATACTAAATTTAAAAAAAAATGTTTATCCAGAACAAATAAAAAAAGATAACGATAATGATCCAGATGATGACGTTCAAGTAAATAAAAAAGAAGCTCTATTAGACATTTTATTAAAATCTACCATTGAAGGAAAGTCATTATCAAATGCTGACATTCGTGAAGAAGTAGATACATTTATGTTTGAGGTAGGTTCACGATACGAATTTTTATCATCGCATAAAGATCGCATATTTATATATATATATATATATATAGGGTCATGATACAACAACAGCAAGTATATGTTTTACATTACATTTGCTATCGAGACATCAAGAAATACAAAATAAATTATTTAATGAAATTAAAAATGTTATTGGTACAGACAAAAATAGTCCTATATCATATAGGTATTTATATACCAACAATAATAATAATCATTTGTTTATGCATAAAACAAAATATGTAAATATTTAAAAAATTAATTTAATTATTTCAGAGAATTACAAGATTTAAAATATCTTGAATATGTTATTAAGGAATCATTAAGATTATATCCGTCCGTACCGATGTATGGTCGAGAAATTGAAGAAGATATAATTCTGGGTAATTACTTATATATATCACTATATATATATAATCTGATTAAATACAATGTTAATACTTAAACAAACAAAAATAATGAATCAGTACAATATAACACATAATAGGTAAAGATCAAGTTATACCGGCCGGTTCAACCTTTGCAATACCAGTTTATATAATGCACAGAAAAGAAAAGTATTTTCCTAAACCAAATGAATTCATTCCTGAACGTTTTGAAAGTGGACATGAATATTCTATTGAACATTTAAATCCATTCACCTATTTGCCGTTCAGTGCTGGCTCACGTAATTGTATTGGTCAAAAATTTGCAATGCTTGAAATGAAAAGTACGATCGCAAAAATTTTACGACATTACAAGTTAATTGAAAAGGGTGAAGAACCACAACCAGTTATTGCTTTAGTAATCCGATCAACAAATGGCATACAAATTGGCTTAAAAGATAGAGTTTATTAACATTTATACAGGGATTAATTATTATAATATCATATATACATTGGGTTGGTTTTTTTTTTCATGTAATAAATAAATGGATGTTTAAATTCAGTAAATATATATAGATACATTTGAATTTTATTTTTCAATTAAACCAATAATTGTATAAATCATCTCTATGTACTAGATATAGGAAAACTACGATGAATCGTATATATATGGTAAAGTGCAAAAACTCACCAGATCAGTTTATTTTCCAGTAGATAATATAATATACATGTTCGCAAAATACAATTTTTTACAATAATATGACTAGGAAATCGCGATAGCACACTAATTTAAAGAAGGTTTTGTAAGATTTAATAATAACTACTATTAATATATTATTATAAGTAATAAAATTACAAACTTTTTTGTAAGATTTAAGCCACTTTAAATTTAAATACAATATGAAAATAACACAATTAAATAAACTTCACCAACAAAAAAACAAACATAAATACACACGAAATTATAACGTTATGTGATAATAACTCAACCACCATCATATACCGGCAAACAAATATTATGTAATGCAAATTTAGTAAACTAATAACATTATAATTTAATTAGTTTTCTTTTTTATTAAAATTAATATAAAATAAATTAAAAGAAAAACATCCACAATATTTATTTACATTTCAATTACAAAATAAATAAAAAAAAAACAAAATACATTTATGCATAAAAACAAAAAATCAAATATCAAATCAAATATTCAATTTTTTCATGCCATGGAATAGTATAAGGTAAATGGAGTAAGTACATCAAGAAATTATTTATACCGGAATATTTTTATCATAAAATTTGAATACAGTTTACTTGCCGCATGCGTACGTTTCTATTGCATTCCCCTCAATAGAAATTGCATTTTTGTTTACCAAACGAAAAGCAGAGAGACACCATAATTTTGTATGTGAACATTTTTTTTATAAACGCAAATTATTTCATTGGCTTGTTCAATTATTACAACAAAACGTTTTTTTCACAAAAGAAATTGGGTGTTTATATGCAATTATGCAATCAATACGTTTAGTATTGTGTTAGTAAACAAATATCGAAATAAATGGATAAATAAAAAAGGTGTTGATTCTTTAATTTTATTGGGACTAGCAATCTTCTTCTCTTTTTTCTATTTAATGAACATATCCTACTCCTCAACTCCTGCATCATCCACAAACGTTTATGAACGCGACCACGCAAGTAAAAAAAAATAGTAAAAAAAAATCAATGGTTTCTTTCCTTCGTTGATCGTGTGTTTGAAAGTGTGCATTTTGTTTTTTTTTTTTTTGTATATTGTGTGGTTTGGAATTGGAAAAGTTAAAAATAAATTTAAAATAAAGATAATTTGTCGTTGTTTATGATACATCATTTTTAATCATACCAATTACCAACAAAAACGGTAATAAAAATAATTAAATTGCATTTTGTTAAGAAAAGATTGCCCTTTTAGTTACATTTGTGTGTGAGAAAAACGCAATGCACCAATTGGAACTTCATTTTTGACCAACCAAACATCGATATAAAAAAAAACGTAATATTTTTGATAATAAAAAAAAAAGTATTTGCATAAAAAAAAAGAAAAATATCAAACGATTCGAATCATTTTATAATTTTTTTGTATTCGGTGAGTTTTTAGTGATCTAAAGAAAAAAATATTCTATAAATATATATTTTATATATAAAAAAAAAAACAAAAACAAAAAATTACTTAAAATAAATTATGTATAGTAAATTAAATGGCGGTCTATATAAATTTAGGTAAAGATTTTACAATACGCAAAACAACTCCAAAATTTCTATACATAAAAAAAAAAAAAAAAATCGATTATTTCAAAGCATTATTTTTTGTTTTTCATCAAATCAACATAACCTTACAAATACGAAGATTCAAGTATTATTTTCTATTTTGCTTTGTTTTTTATTTTTTTATTATTAAGATGGTATATTTAATCATATTATAATTTATTTATTTCATAAAATTAATTATGTATGACCACTAGTTCGCTCGCTAATCGCTAGCCATAGCCTTCGTTCGTTGTACCATACACACACACCATCAATACCATCATCATTCGCACCATTGTTTTTCTTTTTCCTATTCATATATATGTATATCGTATGATTTTTTAATTGAATTAAATTGAGTTTTGTTTATTTTTTCTTTACCATTGTAAATATTCATCGTTTTTATTTTTTAATTTACTATAATATACATAATAATACATAAATTATAGGAACCAAAAAATTATTAAAAATTATAATATTATTATTTATGGACAAGTATTTATTCCATTTAAACTATAATAACACATCATATTTACAGTAACAACGGAGACGCTCGTACTTGGGGAATGTCAAACTCATTACCATCAGGAATGGTTAGTAAAAAAAAAAAAAAAATTAATTTGTTTTTGTGTTTATAAAATTCTTTTAGTTAGTATTTCATTTATCATTAATGTTTTTTTTTATATAATATTGATTTAAAATTGGAATTGTATTTTTATCAATCTATCGACCAATTCGTAATTAAACAAAACCATAAGAGATGTTTGTAATACATTTTTTTTTTGTTAGTAAAAACATCGCCAATTATATATTGTTCATTCAATAGTAATCTTTTATATTGTTATTGTTATGATTTTACACAAACACCGATAACAATCTAACCCTGTATTGTTTGTGTTGTTATCAACAACAAAAGTATCACGGGTTTTGTTTGTTATTTACAAATACATACATTGTTTTTATTCAATCAAATATTATTACCATCATTCAAAATAAAAAGGAGGATTGTTTTGAAACTTCCATAATTGATTCGATTTACAATATTGAACAACAAATATACAAAAGTTTCATGTCCTTTTTAAACCAGTTTTTATGTGTGAATTATCAGAAAGTTTTTCAAGAAAGTGTATTTATGAAATATCGCAATCAAATCCGTATTGATTATATTCAGCCGGTACGATATGAGAAAAGGTTGATTATTAAATTGTTCGTGATATTTGGTATAATAATATAACGATTCGTGATGATAGATGACAATTCCAATGTTATTATTATTGTTTTATTTTTGTTATTATTATTGTTTTATTTTTGTTATTATTATTATTATTATTTTTTATTATTTTTCAAAATTTTATTTATTTTATGTTTTTTTATAATTTCTCGTTTATTTCATATGAACACATGTTTTTTAAACATTTTTTAGTCATATTATACTTACCACCAGGACACAGACTTTACGGCTAGCTATCCTACATCCCGGCGGATGTATGAAATGCCTTCCGGTAGCAACTTAGCACAATTTGGACATATGACATCGTCCAGTACATCGTCATTGACCGGTGCCAATAATGCGGGTACAAATTTAATCATCAATTATTTACCACAAGATATGAATGATAGAGAATTGTATTCACTGTTTCGTACAATGGGTCCCATCGAAACCTGTCGTATCATGAGAGATTTTAAGGTGAGTAAAAATAAATTTTCTATTTAATTTTTTCTTAGACTTGGAATAATCTTTGCATTGAAATGAGGTCTGATTATATTGAATTTAAAAAATAAAACCCGCAAGGAAATTGAAATCCGTTTTGATATAATATAATATTTATTGAATCTATATATAAATATAACTAATCGTAAGTATACGAAGGTCGGCTTGACTTTATTTTATTAAGGCTAAGATTATGTTAACGTAAAACACACAAAATCTTTAAATATTATACACACTAATAATAATAAAGGAAATTGTTAAATTAAGTGTTAACAACAGAGCAGTGTAATAGAAATTGTGTTCCGAATATACAAAATGCAAGTGAATATAATTGTATCAATAAGTGATAATAAAAAGAATTATTTGTTTGATTTTGACGCAAATTATTGGTGATTGATTATTACCTAAAAAAAATAAAGTGCTTTAGAAAATTACGAAGAATTAATTATACGATTTTTTTTTTTATTTTTTTTGTTTTTTTTTTTTTTTTTTTATATATGAACATTCACAGACCAATTACAGTTTTGGATATGGTTTTATAAATTTTCTTACAGAAGAAGCAGCAACACGTGCTATTAAAAGTCTTAACGGTGTTACAGTTCGTAATAAACGATTGAAGGTAGATTTTTTTTTTTTGCTACGTTAGACTTTCGAATTATTTTCATGAATCAATATTTTTTTTTTTTTTTTGCGTTGCGAAACCTACCTACATGATCAATTAACAATAACAAAATAAAAATAGGTTTCATATGCACGACCAGCAGGTGAAGAGATTAAAGAAACCAATTTGTATGTAACAAATCTTCCACGTACAATAACCGAAGAACAATTAGATGTTATTTTCGGTAAATATGGACTTATTGTACAAAAAAATATTTTAAGGGATAAAATGACGGGAAAGCCTCGAGGTGTTGCATTTATTAGGTAATGATAAAAATGGGATATATTTTTTTTTGTTTTTGTTGTTTTTTTTTATCTGAAAAATAACAAATTTATAGTTTTTTTTTTTGTTTGTTATAAAGAAGCTACTTGTCCACATAATAAATTTGTTGAAAACAACTTGAAGACAGAATGTTGTTGTCGAACGCTTAAACCGCCCCGAGTAGAATCAACGCAGAATTCAAAACGTAGCGTACATAAGAAATGTTAAAGTTAAACTGTATATGAATATATGAAACCGATTGTAACAAACGCAGCAGAGCACAGAAACAAGAAAAAGTAATAAGCAAGGCTGGGTAATGTCAAAGGAAATATATATTGGAAATCCAAATCTATTTTGATTATTTTATTTTATAAATTTTTTGGCGGTCGCGTATGTTTATGTATTCTGTGTTGATTCTATTTGAACGCTGTAAATGCTATAATTCGGAGGCTATATCGGTTCATTAATATTGCAATCGGAAAAAAAGGGTTTCAAATTGATTAAGCGAAAATTTAATAAACCGCAGACGAATGTATACAAATTCATAATTTTCTATTATTTCGGAAAAATTTAGACGTACTATACGATTAAGAAATTGAATTGAAATTTGAAATAATAAAAATAAAACGCAGAAGCAAAAGGTTGTGTTGTAAAATGGTGATGATTAAAAAATTGCATTATACATAACTTAATCTATCGTATTTATAAATTGGAAAACTAAATGTGAACAAGTAGCTTTTTTTTGTTTTGTGTTGGATGCGGTTTTTTTTAACTGAAATATAAAAATATATAAGTAGATCAGAGAGAGAGAGAATTGGAAAAATTTAACAATATTGTCAAAACGTGATGATTAACCGAAAGGCACATATATAATTAGTTAGTTTAGGAAAAAAATTTAACGGGTTCAACGTTCTAATTTAGTAGAAAAGTCTAATTTCCGGAAAATTTATTAGGTTAGATTGAATCTGTTAATTTTTTTCCATAAACTAACTAAGTATATGCTACTCTAACCATATATAAATCGATCACCTCGTTTTGACGATATCGTAAACTTTTTCACCGCTCCTCCCTAAATTGTATATATATATATATATATATATATATAGATACATATATGTAATACAAAATATAAAAATACAGATTCAATAAAAGAGAGGAGGCTCAAGAGGCGATTTCAGCTTTGAATAAT
This sequence comes from Dilophus febrilis, assembly GCA_958336335.1. NCBI lineage: Eukaryota > Metazoa > Arthropoda > Insecta > Diptera > Bibionidae > Dilophus > Dilophus febrilis. Next base: position 16,234,092 of record OY284470.1, on the reverse strand, counting down.
GTTATACCGGAAGGAAGCAGCCATCCGTTAACCGTTCGTGTTGCTGAAGAACATGGAAAGGCTAAAGCCACACAATACTACGGTTCATCGTCTGTTAACATGAACATGATGAACAATATGAATTGCATGCAATTCAGCAACGTCAACAATGTTATGCATAGAGGTAGATCTCGAGTTCGTTTCCCAAATATTTGTCCATATTAAGTTTTTTTTTCTTTACTTTTGTTTGTTCAATATGTCTCGTAAGGACAGTTTTTTTTTTTCTTTGAACTATTTTTTCCTTATTTTTTTTTTCACTATTATTTTTTAAAATTATTATTAAATAGTTTTTCACACAACATATACATACAACTCATATACATACAAATACCAAATAATATATAAAAAAAAACACCATGCTTGAGGAAAATATTTATTTTTATTTTTCATTTATAAATTACTTTTCTTTTTCATTTTAATTTTTTTTTTTTTTGTGATTGCGGGCACCTTTTTTCCTTTAAATGAATTTAAAAAAGAAAAACAAAATAGTTATTGAAACAATTTATGATAAAAGAACATATTTTTTTAATCGGTTATATCATTATATAGACATTTCTCATATACGTTGTTTTTTAAACGACAATTTCGTCACCTTAGAAAAAAAAATGATTAAAAATAAAAATACTCGTGTTAGGTGAAAAAATAGATTTCTTAATGTTTGAAAAATTAAAACTATAATTTTGTGTATTATTGAATTAAAAATAAAAAATCAGAACCTTATTATTTAATATTAACGTTTCATTCAGCATTTATAATTTTTTTTTTTTAATAATAAATATATTTGATATATAATTTAAAAATACAATAATTTTAATTATTAGTATATTTTGATGTGCGTAAAAAAATTAGAATTTTTAGTAAAATAAGAAAATTCGTAAATACTTTATTATATAAAACATACATGGAACAATAACTGAATAGAAAATCTAGTGTTAGAAAAAAAAATAGTGATTTTTCATCATCACTTAAATTGAACAATAAATGTAAAACAAAAATGATACAACAATAATTCTTGCTCTACTAGTACTCGATGCGATGTTAAAGAACATCAATTTGGTTTTTAAAAAAAAAAAAAACACCCTTTTTTTCAAAAACCTTTTTTTTTTTTTTTTTTTTTTTGGAATTTATAAACTGGTTTATAAATTTATTATAGAATTTTCAATCATTATGAAAATCGATTCATTCATTATAAGGTTACTTATTAAATTTTCATACTTTTTTTTTTAATTATTATTACAAAATCGTTAAATATCTGAATAATGATATTCGATTTTGATTTAAAATTATTCATTTATTATGAAACAAATTAATCCCACCGTTTTCATTAATCAAATTTACAATAAATAATTTACTTAAATTACAAAGAATAGATTTTTGTGTAATCTTTTGATTCTACATAAATTTAATTTTGCGTACGCGCTCTTCTTTACTACAAATTAACAAAATTGAAATAAATATATAATATAATATAGTAAAAAAATATGTGTTTGGAAAAAAAAAAGAAAAACAATAAATCATCACCAGTTTTAAAAATAATTAAAACAAATTAAAAAAAAAATTAATTTTAAGATAATTTTCTGCTTTAAATTTTATTTGGGCAACATTTGGAGAATTTAATTTCTAATTCATTTATTTGAAATAATAAATAATTATCGATAAAAATTCCTTTAACTCCAAATAATCTGATTACGTCTCTTCATTTTGATTAAGATGTATCAAATTTAAAACATAAAATTAAAATTTCATACAAAAAAATTCTTAAAAATATAAAATGTCAGTTTGTCGATAGATAATAAATAATATACGTGTGAAAACATCCAATAAAAAACAAAAATCAATTTAAATTGATTTTTTTTTTAAATTTTCTTTACACACATGAAAATATATAAAAACACATGAAAATATTTCTATCAAATTCTATTTGCAAAATTGAATCAAAAAACTATTAGCATTTAAAATTAAAAATTAAAAAAATTAATATTATTGTGTCAAATTTGTCGTTAGTATATGAAAGTATATATTTTAATTTTGATATCGCTTAAATTAATTTTTTTTTTTAAATATTACACAAATTAAATTAGATTTTTATTCATATTAAAGATTACAACTCCGCAATCGGTTATTCAAATCCCATTTTTTATTTTGATTTAGATGAATGCATTTTTTAAATGTACGCGAAATTTTACTAGAGATACTTTCAAATTCATATAACTTTGTATGGATGGAATGATTGCATTAATAAAAAACGGATATTTTCCATCCTTAAAAATGTCTTCATCAATTTGTTTTCTTTTATATAAAAATTAAAGTTGTACAACCAAAAACCGAAAATTTTAATATATATTTTCATATATTACGGCACAAACCTTTAAATAATTAAGAATGACATGTAATAGAATTTTTTTTTAAGAAAAAGAAAAAACATTATTAATAATAATAATAATAATAATACAAATAATATAATCATAAACATTTTATTGTAGTAACTTAACATTTAATTATAACAAAAAAGAAATTTTCTTTTTGAAACTAAATAATTTTTTTAATTGAGAAATCCAATAAAATTACTTAGCAAAATGTCGCATATAAAAAAATAAATTTTTTTTAAGCATCTCAACAATAAATTCCTCAATTCAGAAAGACCTTTGTTTTTTTTTTGTTTTTTTTTTATTTTTTTTTAAGAAACATCTAATAACTGAAGAATTTAATTAAAAAAGAAAACAGTTAGATAATGAATTAATATCTTTATCAAAATGTGAAAAAAGGTTATATTAGCACAGTGTTAAAAATATTTATGATTCGGCGGGAAATTATAATTATGAAATTATAGTTAGTGATTTTACGTTAATTGTAAATTTTTTGATGAATAATTTTAAATATAATTTTTATATTTAATTTTTTATTTATTTAATTTTTAATTTTTTAATTTTTTTTCTTATTTCAAATTTAGTAAATTAACTATACGGGGTTTCGTTGAAACAAGTGTGCGTAAATCATTAAAAATTACATATCCAAATCATTTTTATTGAATGTTTTAAATGATTAATTTGAGAACGTAAATGTTCAAAAAACGATCGTAGTGTATTATCGCTGGTTATCCTTAGAGACGCGTCATTCCGAAAAATAAATAAAATATGTTTCCGTAGTACCGACAGTAATCGACGGGAATAGGACTTATCGATTTATTAAATATATACGTTCTTTTACGTTCTTGGTCATTGTTTGTTGTTACCTGTGTGTCATTTATTATATATATATTGATCAAATGTTAAGAAATTTGATAGATACACACCCACATCAGGTGGGGATGATCAATAAAAAAAAATATATTGGTAAGATTTTTTTTGTTTTTTTTTTTATAAATTATAAATAATGAATTTTTTTTAATGTTTTTTTTGTTTTTTTTTTTTTAGAAAATCATTAATGAATTTTAATAAGAGTATGTTGAAAGCAGAAAGCGTTTTTTTTTTCATTTTTTTTTTATATATAAAATTAAATATTTTTTTTTTATCATAGATATTTTCAATAATGACATAATATATGAAATGCAAATATTATGAAAAAAGAAAATGTTCACAAAAGGATAAGGTTTTCTGTGCGTAAAACATATATAAAATAAATTAAAAAAAAAAAACAACAACGAACGCAATCACAAAAATTATTAACGTTTGATGAGAAATTAAACGAAAAGGAAAAGTAATTTTTTTTTTAATCTGTGATCATTGCATTTTTGTTCTTTGCTTTATTCTTTTTTTTTTTTTTATTAATTTTAAATCGCACATTTGATCTCATATACTATACTGATAATATATAATTTAATGAAACGAAAAACTTATAGTGATATTTTTTTTTAATTCTTTTTTATATAAAATTTATTTATTTAAAGTAAATTAATATTAATATGTAATGTGTGTGCTTTAATTGGTGTGTAGATCCCACTGACAATATAAAAATATAAAAAAATAATAAAATATTGCTTTTTTATTTTTTAAAATTTACCATTTAAAAATTAACACAAGTTCAAAATCAATTACATGTTTTTAAATAGTTTGAAATAATTCTATAAATATTATAATTTTTTTTTAATTATTGCTTCTTCATTTTTTTTTGTTAAGAATTCTTTAGTTCTTATTTGGAAAATAAATCCTTTTAATCTTTATTATTATATTATGGACACATTTTAGAAAACCATTTTAGACAACCTCATATATGCAATTTATTATCTTTTTAATGGTTTATATTCTATGTAGGATTTCTATTATATTTTTATTTTGCCATTTCAAATTAACAACACTATTAATTTGTATAAATTAACACAACTTGTTTACATAAAAATAATTATTGTACCTTAGAACCTTTTATATTTTATTTTTTTTTTAAGTTAATCATCATATTTATTAAATAATTCCAATTATATATTATTAAAGCCAAAAATGACATTAAATTTTATTCTAATTCTTTATAAAACAAAAAAAAAATACTAATAATATAAAAAACATTATATTTAATATATTTTTTTCTTCTTTTTTCACGCTATCCGATTTTTTTTTTGTGAATAATTTTATAATTAAAAAAAACGAAACTTAACAATACTAAACAAAACAATTTTCAGGTACAGGATTAGATGGTTTGTATACTAGAAAAAAATCTTATCCTTATCCTTATTAGTATTCCTGTGAATAGACATGATTGATTTTATATATATTAAATTTCAATGAAATCCATTTGGTTTCTATGTAAAATTTTAATTAATTTAAGCATATATGTTAATGTTATAAGACTATATATTTATTATTCCCCAATCATAACAAAAAAAAAATTGTATACTCTTCCTCTTTTATCCCCCACACACACACACACACATACACAAAATGTAAATAAAAATCAAATTTCTCGATATATTATACACATTTATTATATATACAACAAAATCCCGAAAAACTAAATATTAATAAAATGTAGATATCTATAAATAAATTCGGGGGGTCTCCGTTGACAGTGCCTAAACGAATAGAGTTTGTGGATTAATCAATTTGATGAAGAAAAAAAAATGGTTTTTTGTTAGTTAGGTTCGTCGTTATGACACTTTTGAACATTTCAGATTGTGTGTCATAACGCAAAATGATAAAATTTGAAAAGTATTCGGGCCTATCTGAAAAAACAATATTTTTCACATCAAATTGATTAATTTACAATCCGCCTTAAAATCGTTTGAACCATATAGTCACTAGGACACTCCGAATATATTTAATTGTAAATAAATAGCTATAACCAAAAAAAAAAAAACATTGTGAGAAAAGATCAACAAATACACCGAACTTTAATTAATCGAAAAAATTAATTATACAATTAAAAACAAATTTAATTAAAATAAAATCCAATATAAATATAATATAGAATAAATTATTAATAAAAAAATTAAATGCAAAGAGATTTTCGATAATATTTCTTGTAAAAAAAAAATGTACCTCACATACAATAAAAATAAAAATAAATAAACAGACTTTGAAGAAATATATCTAAATTATGTTAAAATTGTGTTAAAAAAATTAATCAATTAAAAATTATATATTCTAAAAAGAAAATATTAAAACAATTAATAAATCCGTTAATAATTATATATATATAATATTTTTAAGTTGTTAATCCATTCTCTAGGTTTTTATATATGATGAACTGTTTTTTTTTTTTAACCATAATAATAAATAGCTTTTTCCAAATTAAATAATAAATATATATTTAAAGACAAAAAAAAATATAGAAAAGAAATAAAATTAAAATAATATTTAAAAAAAAAAAAACCAAAATGCAACGATATTATTAAAATTAATATAATGTATAAATAAATTTAAAAAAATATATATTTTATAAAAAAAAATTAAAATTAAATTTTAATTTATATATATAAATATATAAAAATTATAATTTCATATTTAGGTTGTGTCTTTTCTTTTCTATATTTAAATTAATTAATATATATATATTTTAAATTAAAGAAAATAGTAAATAATATATTAATAAAAAAATTTAATAAATATATGCCTAGAGAATATATAAATACATAAAATTTTTGTTAAAATAATTTTAATTATAATAATAATAATTCCGAATGAAATTAAAAGGTGTAAACTAATTCAATGAATTTTTATTTAATTTAATTTTTAATTATATAAAAAATAAAAATATGTACCTTCCATATAAAAATGTAATTGAATTCCCGCGGTATTATAATAATTATTATACGAATATATAAATAATATAAAATAATTAATTATTAAATTTAAAAATATATATATTTAGTAATTTATAAAGGTTTATAAAATAAATTAAAATGGATGAAAAGACAAAATCACTCGTAACAGAAGAAATTTTCAAATATATAAACACCAAAAATCGAATGAAATTAAATTAAATTAAATTAAAAACTATAATATTATGAATTTATATTGTTAATAATTTATTAGGCTATGCATTAAAATAAAAAGTTAAAAATAATAATAAATATAACAATAAAAGGTAAAAACAAAAAATTAATTTTAATGAAAAAAATATTATATAATAATTTAAATAAAAATAGTTTCGATGTTTCGAAAAACAATTATATATATTCATAGAGTCAATAAAAAAATAAAAGTATTAATGAAATATATTTATAAATATTAATTAATTAATTACAGAGAAAAAAAGAAAAGCGATAAAATGTTTAACTATATTAAAATCAGTTCATAGAGACAAATTTAGAACATTTCCTATTATACAGACTTTAAAATTCCGCAGTAATACAGATGATTAAAGTTCAGATTTCTTTACAAGATTGATCCACAATCTCTCTTTCTGGCTACTATACTAGACCTTACCATACTAGATACTTACCAGAACAAATAAATATCATATTAATTCTGTTATAATTACTATAATTATTACATTGACAATCTGAAATTTCCTTATCGTTATCAAATAGCATTTTAACAAAGCCCAATTTTTCATTATCATTTACTTGTATTTAATTGTCATGGAAAAAAACATCAACAAATTATATATTTTAATAATAGATTATATTTAATATATAGAGTTTTTTTTTTAAATATACAATTAAATAACAACTACTCATTTCAATAATGGTATTTTTTTTCTTTTTAGTTTAGATTATCCAGAGATAATCCTTTTCATATTGTCAAAATATCGATTAATCCCAATGAAATATTTTACCTGGTGTTGGTACTTTTGGTTTCTGTGCACCACTGTAAAATAAAATAAAATGTTTATCAGAAATGATAATCTCAAAATATTGATACTATTTTATATTTGGTACCTTTCAGTTCCACTAGCCAATAAATGTTGTGTTACATCAATTGGTGGTGCGACTTCTCTACGTACATCACGATTAACATAATAATTGGCTGATAATCTAAATAGAGTTTATTGATTGCTAATAAAAAAAAAACAAAACCAATAATCGATATTTAATATATACATACTTATGAGATGGTCCATCAGGTAATTGTGGTGGATCAGTTGTACGATCGGCTATATCATATTCAAAGCGTAATGCATTTGTTAATCGTCTCTGAAAGAGATATCAAAGTGAATTTTTCTTACTGAATTTTTGTGAATTTTTCTATTAATATCTTAACAGCCCCAAAATTATAATATACATTTAATTAATCAAAATAAGAATTAATATATTTATATTATTATGTTTTTAAGTGTAATATATATAAAGGAAAAATTACATAAGTTTAATTATGGTTTTCATTTTGTAAACAAACAATTTTTTAACTTTTTTTTTTCCTTTCTACTTTTCCATAATATACTTACACCTAAAAGAAATTCTCTGAATTTTGATAAAAAAGGTGCAATATCACGTCTTGCGGCACCAGACATTATTTTTAATTATATATATATATTTAGAGAAATGTATTTAATTAATTAATTATAATTGTAAATATGCAATTGTTGACGAAAAAAAAAATAATAATACACAACAAAAATAAAAATAAAATTGAATTTTTCCTCCGCAAAATCGAAATGAAATGATTTTTTGAAGGTGCATATAAAATAAAAAAAAAGTAATAAAATACAGAAAATAAAACATCTACTACAAAAATTAAAATTATATACACAACCTTAAATCTATTACAATTTAAACCCATTTTTTTTTTAAATTACATTCATAGTGTTTAAATGATTTTCTATTTGGGGGATTCGCATTTATATGGAATTTTTTATTTTATTTATAAATTTATGTTTCCTAAAGGAAAATATTTTATTTACAATTATCATTATAATTATATACATTTTATTACCCGATCAACTTCCTAAAGCTAAAACGATAATTAAAGTTTAAGGAGGTTTGAGGATTTTTAAGAACTATAATACTAATAAAGTTTTTGTTAGTTTGTATTCTGTTGAGAAATATTATTAAAGTTTAAAGCTGATAAAAAAATGTTTTTATCAATTAAAACATTGTCATAAAGTTCCCCTAACGTTATTGCATATTCAACTCACATCCCCAAAAAGAGTTTGTTTTTGGAAATAGTTCCAACATTACGTGATATTGCGTTTCAACGGATTATAAGCTGGCTACCCTGTAGATTTTCCTTATTTTTTGTTTTTACCATTTTCAAGTTTGCATATTTTTTTGAAAATTTAAATAATAAAATATTTATAATATAGATATGCGATATTTGTATATGTGATATGTGTGATGTACAAATATACAAAATGCATAAATATTTCATTATAAAAAAAACACCCCTAAAAGATATATGTAATATATATTCAAATAATTGTATTGTAATATAACAATTTTTGGAATGTTTATAATATACATATTTCTTTAGGTTTTAGGATGCATTTTATATATATTCTTATTATATACATATGTAGTTGAGAAATATATATAAATATAGTATACATATGTTATATGTAAAATAAAATTTATTATTAATTCAGAATTTAAATAACATATAATTTCATAATATATATATATATATATAAATGTGGAATTCGGTACATTTATTTAAGTATACAAATATGTGCATCATATTCATATTCTAATATATATATATATATATATATATATAGAATTTCTAAGTTAAATGAAACCAAATATCATTTGATCAGGAAAATATTTCATTTAGTACAGGAAAAAGAGTTCATTTGATTAATTTAATCAGAAAATCCTATGTATACATACACAAGTTCTACTCTGAAAGTTTTATATTCTGATATTCTGAAAGGTATATATACAAGTGTACAAACAAATTAAATATTCTACCAAATGTGTCGTCGGAACACATTTTCTCACGCCCCATCACTGCCATAGATCACCGAATTCAAATTCCATTTCATAAAGAAGTTCAATTTTAATTTCATATGTCTATTATATAACGAATACGAATTTTATAAATATCAAAACACTGTAAAGTATATAATAAAGACTTAAAAATATATGTATAGTTTTTAGTCAACAAAACAATGCAGTTTTTCTTTTGGTTTCTAATAGAATCTAAATTATATATAATATCCAAAATAATAAAATGAAGATGTTTTAGATACTGCTGTGATGATAAATAAAAAAAACATTCATTCTGTTTTAGAAATTGCAAAAGCAAACAAAAAAACTGTATTTTAACTTAAGAAAAAACTAGTTAAATTTCAAATTTATTATATTATTACTGAACTTTTCCTTTCCCATTTCTTTTTTTTTTTTGAATTTCTAATTTTCAAATTTTCTTTGTTGTTTTCGTGAAATTTTCTGCATACTATGCAAATTTATATGTAACTGCATGTGCATTATTATTATTGTACATGATGGTCTATATATATGCAAATAATGTACGTATTGTACATACTTACGTTTTCAAACTAAAAATTCTTATAAGTACAATAAAGAACATAAATAAAATAATAGTTATATATAACATTTTGTTTTCAGTGTGTTATAATAACTTTTTTATTTCACATACACTTTTAAAATATAACTCAATATTTTATTATAAAAACTTCAAAATCAAATAATACGAACATTTATTATATATATATATATTCTATTCGTCTGATTTGAATACATAATAATGAAAACTTAAATTGTTTGAACCTATCATATACAAAATATATTTATATATAATACGTATTAAATGCAATTTTTTATTATTGACGATAGATTAAGATAAAAAGGGCGAATATTATCAATTGATATTAATTTGTTGGAATCAAAAATGATCAATATATGTCGTCTATCTTTGTTATATATATAAATGTTTATTATCCATTATCCAGATTATTCTTATATATAATATATTGTATATCGGCGATGTCACTCGAATAATTTTACATTTATAATATAAATAAAATAGCAATAATAATAATAATACTAAAAAACACACTTTACATTAAAAACATAAATAAATATAGTGAGTGATGCATCACATATATATAAGAACGTTATACAATAAAGTAATGATTTTCATGAAATGCCGACGGCAGACGACGGCAAATGTCAAATTGAAAATACATGCATTTCAATGGCGGTGCTATTTATGAATATTGGACGGCGGACTGACGGCGGACTTTGATATTTTTTCTTCTATTGCCGACGGCTGACCGTCGTCCAAACTTGATTTTTCATTTTATTTACATTTTATTTAATTTTTATGATTTAATTTCATAATAATAAAATAGCCAGTTAATTTACAAACTAATAAAAAATGGAATTATTTAGCAGCAATTATTAAATTTCGGTTTTTTTATCCAGGCAAAATGAATTTCAGAAAAAGCACATTTTTTTTATATATCACATATATCATAATTTGATATATAAAATATTTTCATAGAAATCGAGGCTTAAGAAAATAATGATATATAATAATAATAATAATAGTACTAAAGAGATAATACAAATAATAATAATAATAATAATAAAAATTCAAAACATGCTTATTTATTATTGTATATTGTACGATATTGTATCAAAAGAAAAGAGTATATAATAAACTATATAGTATAGATAAAGATATATGTATTATAATACAGCAATACGCAAAGATATAAGATGATAGAAAGTTTATAATATAAATGTAAAATAAAAGTTTTTATATTTTGTTTACTACAATATAAAAAAACTTTAAATTTTTATATATATGAAAGCAAGCAAAAGGATATATAATAAAAAAATATATGTGTAGGTAAACAATCGTAATGTAATAAAAAAAATACGTAAAAACAATGTAAAAAATAATAAATATACAATTGGATTTGATTTAATTTTACCGATGAATGCACTTTCACGGAAAACGCATTACAATACCAGATAATTTATATATATATATATAATATACACCTGTATATACAGTATATTCTATACGATATCATACTTTATTATCATAATAATTCGATAGGCATATAAGCGTAATTTATAAATAAGTTTTATTATTCTTTAAAAACGTTAAATTTTATATACTTTTTTTGTGGGTAGTATTATTTATTCTAATAGGAAAAACTCACTTTAAAAATATTCTATTGTTTAAAAAAAAAAAAAAACTTTTCAAAATTGCATTAGTTTATTATTTCTTTTTGTTTATTTCGATTTGTTATGTATTTTTTAAGAAATATTTTTCTTAAAATTGTTTGTGGTTGCGTTTTATTTTCTATATATATACATAAATAAATATTTTAAAAACGTGTTTAGAAGGTATTCGAATATATTCATTTGTATATAAATCATGTATTGTTATATATAATTTTTATTTTCTATTACACAAAAAATTACAGAACGGTAAAACGCCGTGTTAAAATTTTATGCTTCTTTTGCACCGATGAAAAGAAAAATCAAACACATTTTGATCATCGCAGTCTATAGATTAAATTTATATAGAATCAAATGCATGATAATTTAATTAATTTTGTGGAGTGCGTGTGTTTATTAAAAATTTTATTATTCAGTTTTATTTAATGATTGTGTTTTATTAAGTAATTATAAATACAAGATTTTTATATAAGTGATTCAAAGGTTTATGTTTTATAAGACAAATAAACAGATTATAAACAACAAAATATATCAATTATTGCGGTTCAACTGTAATTTAATTTTATAAAAAGGTATATTACATTTTTTTTTGTTTGTTGTTTTTCAAACAAGTCCGAATTATTTTTTAGTTTGTACTTTTTATGTTAATTGTTTCAAATTATATTGTACATAGATCTAAATAAAAATAAAATTAAATTTAATATAGCGGACGACTGTTAGTTCTAACATTGATCTTAAAAGAAGCTATTAATCCTTACAATGCTCTTAAAAGTTAAACCATTTATATAAAAAAAAAGGAAACGGAAACTTTTAAAAATTAGTTCAGAAAAGAAATTTTCCCTAAAAATGCTTTATTTTTCAGTGGATTTTGTATAGGCTATGAATACTTGAAGGGGCGTCTCGATTTGATCCAAAACCAAAAATAGTTCTTTGTTACCGAGTTCTTAAATCCAGAATGCGAATTGAAGTAAATCGTTTGCATACTTTGCATAAATGAGTCTAAAATATAAATTTCTATCATTCGAAAGAGAATTTCATTTCTAAATAATCATTTTATTAATTTGAAATATAATTTATTTATTATAATTATAATTATTAAAATATTTATTAATTTATTTTTCAATTTTTTCTTATTATTTTTCAGGTAAGTGGCAATTTTTGTTTGTCTATACAATATTCACATATGATAAATAGCATATATGTCAGATACATTCCAATCAATGTGAGTTATAAACATTTTTATTATATATATTTTATTTATTTATTAAATTACATGAGAATAATTATAATCTTTTACTAAAAAAAGATAAAAACATAAAAACAATTGCGAATCCTTATAGTTTTTAAGTTACACTCTTGAAATAATTAGTACCTATTTCAGTAATATATAATAATAATAATTCCTCTATATTTTAAGAATTGAATATGTGATTTATTATTTATTGGTTTATCAGAATTTTTGAAGAATCCGTCGTTTTGAAACCATAACAAATTTTTACTACTAAAAACGATTAGTATATATAAATAGTTCTCCGCACCCGTATTTTTAATTTAATATACTTTATTTATAATATAGAATAGAGACTATTACTGTTGTATTGTGCAAAATATATATATATAAAATATCGGCATTTTTATATAGTAAATAGACATTTTCCCATATATATATATATATATATATATTCATCTATACTCTATATATATAATGTATATAAAATACATATGTTGGATGTATTTTATATATTATAAATTATACATAAGGAAAATGTATTGTATATATATATAAATTAAAGTGGAAATGTTATTTTCATGTATATATGAAAATGTACATAATAGAAATTCAGTCATAATTTTGCAATTGAGCGCGTAACATCTCCATACATATATTTGTATTAAATAGAAATTTTTCGCCAATATAATACTGATTAAAGATTAAATTTTATTATTAATAAAACTATTTTTCTTTTTATTTGTGCGCGTTTTTCAAATTTTGTTCTTAAAATTAAATTAACTTTGAATAAAATTGATAATAAAATTGTATATGTGAAAATGAAAGTTTTTAATGTTATATGTGCATTGTGATCAGAAATTTAAAAAAAAAACAAATTTGATGTTAGTTTAAATTTCTGTGAAAGTGAACATAGTTTTAATTTTTATTAAAGTTATAAAGTTAAAAAATATATAATAACTAATTTAAATGTGTTGAAAAAAAAAATTAATTTAATTATTCAATTTTTTTATATTTAATAAAAATCACAATAATAAATTTATGTGTTTTGTGTTTTTTTTTTCTCATCAATTATAATACATATAAAAGTTCACTATTTATATTGGCAAATAAATATTTTTTGGATATCGCAAGTGTAATGAACAAAATTTATTTATGTTTTAACCGCAAATTAGAGGATATTTAATATTAGAAACAATAATTTATTAGAATATATATACGCATCAAATTTAAATCCACACTAAGTTTTAATCTAAATATACTCACATATACAACGCCATATGTAATTAAAAATTTTAATTAATTATAAATAATATACAAAGTAAAAAAAAAAAAATTTCTTTTGATATAACAATTAAGAATAATAGTAATATTATTACATATGGATTTTGTTGAATTAATAGAAGTTTTTATATATTAATATATATACAAAAAACCTAAATAAATCGAAAATTTTATATTTATTTAATTTTTTTTTTTTTTACAACTAAAAATATCATGTACTTAAACATTTTCCAATTGATTTACTTTTCTATTCATACTTGTATATAATATCTTCGATATATTCTACCCTTTATATTTATATTTTATTGAAAAATTATCTTTTACATTATATATATTATATTATTGTATATCTTCCAAAAAAAAAATTGAAAAATGAAAGATGAATAAGCTTTATGTTGATTTTTTTTATTATATTAAAAAGAATTGTATATATTTTATAAATTCTATAAATTTTTATATACTGTTGGTCTTCATAAAAAGAAATACACTGTGCGACAATTAATATTCCGGATACATTAAAAAAAAGATTTAAAAAAATTTTTTTTTTTTATTTATTCAAAATATTCTCCTCCTGATTCAATACAACTGTTAAATCGATTGTATAATGATTCAAATGCGTGTTCCAGCTCATTTTGTGGTATTTCCTCTAGTGCGCGTGTAGATGCTGTTTGAATGGTTTCAATATCCTCAAAAAAACATCATTTCTATGTCATTTTAAGTTTTGGGAACAAGGAGAAGGCACATGGTGCTAAATCAGGTGACTACGGTTTATGATTTAACACACAGACTTGATTTCGAGCCAAAAACTGACGAACAATAAGTGAAGCGTGATTTGGTGCATTATCGTGTAACAAACACCAACTATCTGATTCACGATATTCAAGTCGAATACCATGAATCCTGCCCATCAAACGCTTCAAAACTTCAATATAATATGCGCCACTGACTGTTTGACCAGTTGGAATGAATTCTTTATGGATAATTCCCTCTGTATCGAAAAATGTTACGAGCATTGTATTGATTTTCGATGGAACTTTTCTTGTTTTTTTAGCCTGCGTTTTAGCCATCCACGAAACGTTTATACCACTCAAAAACTTGTGTTCTACCCATTGAATGATCGCCATTAACTTGCTGCATCGATTTGAACGTTTCTGTTGCAGATTTACCAAGCTTTGCGTTGAATTTAATGACTGCTCTTTGTTCCGTGTTAAAATTTCTACTTCAACTAAAATATTGTTTCACAAGAAATGTCATAAATTTTTTATTTGTAAACCAAATGCAATGAAATTTTTACAGACGATAGAGAAAACATCAAGCTTCAAAACGCTTGTTCCATCACATAGATCGTCCAACTGGTTATTGAGATATAGTTTGAGTCCGGAATATTAATTGTCGCACTGTGTATTTTACTATTATATATTTTAATATAATATTTATAGATAGATACACCATATATGATTTTGTCTGAATGGAATAATATATATGATGTATTGCACATAGCATACAGTACATATTGTGATCAGAAAATCGTAAAAAAGCGTATATGTAAGTTCATTTTTTGTTAACCTATACTATATATGAAATTTATATAGAATATATTGGAAGGTATACAAAAAATTACAATATTATTATTTTTATACTTTCAAACATATATATTGAAGGATTTAGGTAAAAAAGTATATATAAATTACACGTACAGCAGCATATCAATAGATTAATTTTTTTTATTTTTGAAAACATTTCAATAATCGATAAACTTATATATTTGTAATGTAAGTACTCTCAAAAATAAAATTGTACTTATATATATTAAATTTTGCCGTATTAACGAACAAAAAAAAATATTAACATTATATGTAGAAACAGATTTTTTTTTTACTTTATATCCTTTTGTACATTTCACTTTATATATACGGACGTTCTTTAACTATATATATACTGTTAGTACTTCTTTTGATCTATTGATAAAACGGTTGAACTTTGAAGTGATTTTGAATATTTTATTTAAAATTGTATTTTTTTACTGTTATTACTAGATACTAATTCTCTCGCATGTGATCTGTGAAAAAGACAATTCAAATACGTTTTATATAAAATTTAGATGTTGACTTGACTTGATTTTTATCGTCTTATTTGTCATTCCTAAAAAAAATACTATATCTGGTTTTCCATGTTTTATGTTTAACAAAAATCAAAAATTTTCCTTTCATAAGATATTATTTTATCATTTAAAAAATTGCAATATCTAGGAAATAAGAAATTTTTGCCTATAGATATTATAATTAAATTATCTTTTTATTCTTTTGTTTTTTTATAAATGTATATAATATGAAAATCAATATAGATATATTTATTATTTTATGGTAAATCATTATGGAAATTTGTAATTTTATCATAAACCCACAGATATTATTTATTTATTTATTTATTTATTCATAATAAAAATATATAATCATATTGGGAAATTAACAACAATATATATTTAATTTATAAAGAGCATATCTATACCAAAAAATACATTACAAAACAAGTCGATAATCTTCCAGATTTATCAAGGCAATTGATCAAATTTAAACAGTAAATTTTAAAAATTTTTCACTTTTGGAAATAATTGAATTTTTTATAGGAAATGGTCATAATTTTTGTTTTTCCAATTTACATTGTGCGCTGTATAATCGTCATTTTTCATTTCGCTATATATGAAATTCAATCAAAAATAATCTTCATCATTTTCCTTTATGGTTTCAATCTGCTAATCAACATATACCCAACATATTTCTATGGGTGTTGATTAACAGATTGAAAGAAATTGATTTTGTAAACTATGTAGCAAAATATCATTTTAACATTTTTGTATAAAGTTTGATAATCGCAGTGAAAAGAAAATATTTTTTTCATATTCAAAATGAGTTTTTTTGCGATGTGATAAAATGGTTCAAATATTGCATTTTTTTTCTGTAAATGTTATATATATATACAATAGTATAAGGTAAAATCATTTATATGTATAAAATGATACAATGTATAATAATACACCACCGTAAATGAATTATGCATTTTCCCCATTTTACATTGTAATATACTAAATATTTTATTATATATATATATAGCTATTTTTATATATTTATACAGTTTATGTTTTGTTTAAAATTTATTTACTGATATAATTTATATGTTAGGCGTATTATATATATATGGGGTATGTATATAAATAATACCATAATACAAAAGGAAGATGTAGCAAAGCAAAAAAAATAAAATAAATACGATCTTAAAATTGTATAAATTTTATTTTCACTGCGCTATGTATAGAAAACTCTTTCAAAAGGTATAATAATAATTACACATAACAAAACAAGATGAACATGAATTTATTTCATATGTCCTTTATTATTTTTGTACTTTTTTTTGTGAAAAGTTAAATAAATAAAAACATATATATATTCTTTATATAAAACTAAATCGTAAACCAAGCAACTGTTAATGAAAATTTAATTATTTATATAGGTTATATCAGTTATATACCTACATGCACAAGGAAAATTTATATACGACTTCTGATTAAAAAAAAAAGTAATTACATATAACATTTTCTTTTTTTATTTAGTATATTAATATATACGTGGACACAAAAACAAAACCTTTACCTAGTTATATGGATGATATTATATATAATTGTTTAGGAGTAAATGTAATTTAGTTTTTTTGTATGTCACTTTTAACAACAGCAGCTTTTTATATAGGTACTTAACTTTTATAATCCTCTAAATTCTATAGATATATATATATTATATATATATATATATATATATGTCTATGTCAGATCAGAATCGTTGGTCGTATTCCAAACGAAATTTTAGGATGCTAAATGCTTCATTTTCGTCATAAATGGAGGGGAATCAAGCATTTAGCATTAGCATTATAAGCGTAGTTGCTAATGTAGTAACTTTATGATACTAATGTCGTTTTTTTACCTTATCATCATTTTTTATAAAAAATATATTGTTTTTTCTTTTGAACATTTAATAGATAGCATTACTACTGTGATCTAAAATAAAATTTGTTTTTGTAATATCAAATTAAGTAATTTTTTAACAACAACAATTGTAAACAAATGAATGCTAAATGAAATTTTCAAAACTTTTCATTTAGTATCTAAACATTAGCAACTAAATTAGTAACTATCGAAATTTTGGTTTGGAAAACGGCCGTTTTATGAAAATTCAATTTTGTTGGATATACCAATTTTTTCTCCCACACACATAATTCATTTTCAAATGCATTTTTTTTTCATGTTTTAATTTTATTTTTACTTTTATATGTTTTATACAAATGATATTTCTATAAATAGAAAAAAAAACATTTATTGTATTTATTTATATATTTTCAAATTCAATTCATAATTCAACCATAATCAATTTTTTTTAGATTTATATTAGAAAATCACTTCATAATATGGTTTTTAAATATATCTATATTTTTAGATGACATATATGTTATAAGATGTTCTTGGTATTTTCTATTTAATATTTGGTTTATATCCATTAAGAATTATATGATATTATCATAAATATATTTCGCAATATACCATAAACTATAAATGGAAAATGATGTTATGAATATATGTGATGTGGAATACATTTTGATGATTCAATCGAATATTTTTTTGTATAACAAAATCAATAGCAATAATGACTAAATGATAAAATCATAGCTATATTATTATTATCATAACAATTTCTCATTCTTTTGATTATGTAAAAATTTGTATTTATTTTCCATCATAAAATTTTATTGCTAATATAATCATGTTTTTTTTTTTTTCATTTTAAATAAAAGTCTAAATATATAAAGTGATATTAACTATCTATATTTGATAAATATTAACGATTATATTATTATGTATATTGATAACACTATATAATAAAATTTACTTTAAAGCGTGCTTTAACATATTATATTATTGATATTTATGATGCATATGCAATATATATTTAAATTTATATTGATTATTATAAAATAAATAAAAAAGAATTTTTTCAAATTCTTTTAAGAATCACTCATGTTTTTCCTTCAATCGATAATTTTTTGTTGATAGAAAACCCTTCAAAAATCTCTCCTGAATGTTTTCATTCAACAGAAATCCATTGACTGATTTTGAAATCCTTCAAAATTCTCTTCTGTATGTATTTCATTCAATAGAAATGTATATGCTGATAGAAAATCCTTCCTGAATGTTGTTTTCCCTTCAATCAATATCAATATTTTTATGCAGTTAAAAAGCCCTTTAAGAATCGCTTCTGGATATTTTTTTGCAGATAAAAAATCTTTCAAGAATATTTCCTGAACGTTTTCCCTTACCATAGATTTTCTATCTAATAATAAATTTACCTTAAATCCAATATCCAAACAAATTATTAATATACTGTTTTTAATTTGAATATGAAAATTGTTTCTATTTATTTTATATTATTTCAAAACAAATAAAATTATTTATGTTTCTTCAAAATCTTCTTATCAATAAATAAATTCTTTTTATACCTATATTATATTATAAATGGTATTTTAGATTAAAATAACATATCATATTATCTTGAAAAGTATTTACAGGTCACTGTCTTCTTGAATTTATTTAAATATATACAACAATACAACAAGTATATATTTGAAAGTAAAGTAATAATAATAATAATAATAAAAAAAAAGAAAGTATTCACGTATGTTTTTTTTTGTGCCTAGATATATAAATATAAATTCGTTTTCTCCTACGCGCGTATACATATGAAATAAAATACTATATACACCACTAATCTTATATTATATATCTTTCAACAATATGTTTATTTAAAGAGATAGATATATATTTGATAAATTTTTCATCCCTATTTTATTCGATTATCTGGATGAATTTCTGTTTTCCGTTTTTATATATGTCTATATGCCGTATATTTTATTTTAAGCTTATATAGACATTTTTTTCCCTATATATAATATATTGATGAATATTTTTTCATTTTTTATTTCGCAAAATCCAACGTTTTTTTTTGTTTTGGTTTAATAAAAAATATTAGAAGACGGTTATATGTCGATATCAATACAAAAGTATAATGTGTATTTTGAAGGACTACTTTTACATCATTTAGTATATGGGTTAAATCAAATATATACATATATGTAGTTATAATATTTAGATCTTATCGAGATATTCGAAAAGGTTTTGTGATTTTCGTATTGAGTTTTATTGTAGAAAACTTGTAGGTTAGAAAACTCAATATATCTATATCTATATATATATACAAATAGAGAATCATTTAGTTGATGATAGTCCTTAAATCCGAATTGTAAATATTAGATGAATAAATATATAAAACTGAATTGATGGGATATCAATTGTCTTGTTGACAGTGGCGGGCGTAAAACAAAATTATTCTTATTACCCAATTAACAGGATATTCTGAAAGGTATGTCCTTAAAAAAAATTAATTATTCTATATAGTAAAAGAAATATTGCTGTAAAATTTTACACAGTTTTCCTTCAATTGTCATTTTCTTTACATAATTTCAAATAAATTCTGATATTTTGTATAGAAGAAAATTTGGAAATCGGTTTATTTTCCATAAAAGATATAGCTGAAAGTGTGAAAACAAAACTTTGTCCCATTTATTACAATCCATATGACAATCAAAAATTCAGTGTTCACAGACACTTTTGTGGGAAAATGGAATATGTATTTTGAATCAGTAATGCAATTTTAATAGTTCCTTCTATAAAAAATCAGAAATAGATTGTATTTTTTTGAAAAGATGATTGGAAAATTAAAATTGAAGAAAATCTATTGCTGAACTACGAAATATTAAAAAAGTTGGAAAATTTTGTGCGAAAAAAAAAACTTTTTTTTGTTATAGTATAATTAATTTCATTTTAAGCATGTGACTTTTAGAATAGCATCCTATCGTTTGTGTCATCAGGACCCATTTTTTCACGCCCTGCGTCACTGCTTGTTGATCTATAAATATAATCCTTAATACATTTCCTGTGTACTTTACTATATATATAGTATATATGAAATTGTTTTTTTTTATAAAATTAATTCACTGTTTTATTTAGCCCATAAAATCGTATCGTATAGATGCATATGAAAAATAAAATATACATTTCAAATGTATAATATATATATATATATGAATTGTGAATAATAAAAAAAAACTGAATAAAAATAAATATTTAATAAATTATTCGAATATTCGAAAAAATTGATCATAAAATTACAATTTGCAATTTTATTTTCATTACATCGTTCCATATATAGTAAATTTGGTTTTTTTTAGAATTTATCAATTTACATATTCACAGGTATATACATACAAATATAATTTCCCTTGACATAAATTCTATATATATATATATAAAATAAATGTAATATAATATATCTTCTCAGAAGATCCGTGATATGTATATATAAATTTAAAAAAAAATATTAAAATCTAAATATACTTTTTTTTTTATAATTGACAAAAATAACATATTTAATAAAAGGACTTGTTTTTTTTTTTAAATTATTAAAAATACAATATAATAATGATTTTTCTATATTTTCATCAATATAAATTATTTTGAGATTAATCCAATTTAGATTATACAGAACATAAATAATAAATAAACCTCATCGCATTTTGATATCTTATAAAAGAAGGTCATTTAAAAATATATTTTACAATGGAATATAAATGATATATTTGAATAATTTAAAATTATTTTATTTTATTTTATCTATATATATATATAATATACATATATGAATATATTTATATTTTAGTTGGGCAGTAGGATTACTGCAATTGATCTCAACTTTGTTATCGAAATCATGTATTATATATAGATATTTTTGTATTAATATATAATAAACATATCAAACATATATTAAATGATAAACGTAAATCATATTCACACATTCGATATATGATAATTTAATAATAAATATATATTGTAATTTGTGTAACGCAAATATAAAAGACCTTCATATATAGGATCCTATATTGCTTTGATTAATATAAATATGTATGTATATATTAGATTTTTTTCGTTTTGTATCGCAAACATAATCCACATTGGAATAAGTTATCAAAGTCATTATCCAATTGTGATTTATTGAACAAAAACTCTATAGGACAAAAATTTATCATGTTTAGATTAACAATAATACAGATTTCTGAGATTGAATGAGATATAATGAAGGACGAAGGTATTATTAGTTATACGATAATATTATATACAATTGATGATTCATTTAAAAAATTATATATGCGAACCGATAACTTTTATTGCTATCAATTTATGTTCTTTATTATTCTTAAAGATGAATAATACAAATCTTTAGATACATTTTTAATCCATGACATAAAAAAAATTAATTCTCTAACATCATCATCGTCCTTAAAGTTGAATAAACCTAATTTTTTCACTCATATATATTATATATAAACAAATAAATGTTTCTTTTGAAATCTAATTAGTCGTGGTCATCATATAAATATGTATATATGTATATAAAGTTTGTATTAAATGTTGAGTAGATATATACAATAAAAATAAAACATCAATATACAAATAACTTATTTTATTATCGATATATTTCTTATTTATACATTTAACATTAAGTATATAAAATTGAAATTTATTAGATATACGTGCATATATTGAATTATTATACTAAATATAAATGTATAAATAGAAATTGTACAATTGTATAATAAAATTGTCATAATATGCTTTTATTTTATATTATTTATTTGGTTATATATTATGTCTGACATCAAAACTATATATATAGGAACTTATTACGGTGAAGATGGCTAGAAAATAGAAGAAATTCTATTATTATATTATTGACTAAGAGTTTTGAATAATAAAAACAAATGTTTAACAAATAAAAAAATTCCATAAACTAAAACTTGACATCAAATATAAATTATTTTAAAGTAATTAGCTTAAATTGAATATATCGGTTGGGTCTAAAACTTTTTTTAAGGTATATGATCCAAATCCCAAATATTACAAGATATATACCTCTAGTTAAATTATACTTTTGTATTATATGCTAAAGGATATAGACAACCGCATATATTTTTGTAAAAAAAAAAAAATTAAATACATATCAAGAGTTTTATATATATACGATGAAATACACAAATTCATATATGAAAATGTTTTAATATTACCTCAGAATTTTCCCAACGTGTATTCTCTAACAATTTACGAAGATAATAAAATTTTATATATAATCATGTTATTTTATCATCATTTCCTTTATATTTATTATTTATATAAATTATAGTTTTAATTTCCGGTATATATTTGACCGTTTTAAGTATAATTTATTATTAGTATATATGGTATAGTTTAATAATGATAGAAAAACAATCTATTTATATATAGAAATTAAAGATATTTATAATTGAATTTTCAATAATATAATTTTCAGTTTTCAATAATTTTCTATATGCAAAAACTTTTATAAGTATTTTCATTGATTTTCTTAACATTTATATAAAATTTTAATTTTTAAATTTTTAAATTTTTTAATTTGAATTAAATAGATTTTTAATAGAATATATTATATAAATTTAATATTCAGAATGAGCTCATTCATTCATTCAATGAATGTCTAAAATTTCAGTTTAACGTAAAATAGAATATAGTAAAAAAGATCATTGAAGATCAAATATATATATATATGATAAAATTAAATTTTACCCATTTATCTACATACTCTAAGAAAGATCTACACAAAATGCCTATATGAATTTAATAACTGTCACATTCCAATAAGCATATATACGCTTTTATTAAGCGACATTTTACGATAATAAGCTAACATTTCATTACGAAAATGAAAATAATTCTGAATATGATATATAGATACCTATAAACATTTATGTTATATATAACTTATAAGAAGTTGTCATTATCGTTCTTAGAATATAAGTAAATATCTATATAAGGTAAATGTACTTTATATATATATTATATGTGTGTATCGTATAAAAATAACAGATAAAAATACGCATATATATATTGTTATCATATTTATGCGTACATAACTGTATGCATACATGTATAGCATATATATTTAGCTCCTATATATGATGAAGAATTTTTATTATATACAAATATATAGATCGGTATATTTATGATATAGATTTTTGGCATCATAAAATGTTTAACGAGTTGAGAAGAATATTTAGATAAAGGTACTATTATTATTATTATTATTATTTGTGTGAGATGTACAAAAACAAGGCAATAAAATTGATGCGTTAAACAAAAACAAGTGATGAGAAAATTACAAGATGTCATATATATTTATAAAAAAATATTTATATAATATTTTACCTTACCACCCACCACACAAAATGTATTCATAAATATAAATATACTATATTAGTATATATACTTATATGAAATAGAAATTCTATATATAGAATCTAAAATATATACTTCTTTATATAATAATCCTGATATTCTCTATGATCATTATTCATATTATATAATAAGTATAAGTAGATTTTCAATTCTTCATTTATATATATGATGCAATAACTTAAACGAAACAAAAAATGTTCTTTTTCATTTTTTCTTTTTAAATAATTAATTAATATACCTACATTAAAATATCTTCTCTGGGTCTTTATACCTTAAAGTTCTTTTCTTTTTTTTTTCATTTTTATTAATGGGGCACTCTGATATTTTTATCAGATATTAATTATGAAACGCAATATATAATACTTAATAAATTAAACAAAATTATTTACGTAAATATAAAAATAATCGTTTTTGAAAGCTTCTCAAAATTGTAATTAATTATATACATTAAAAAAAATTAAATAAATTTTTATATCATATATATGATCTTTATGAAATGCTATATGAAATAAATTAAAATAACATTATACCAATATTGTCATACGAGTATATATAAATTTTGAAAGACTTATTTGGAAAATTAAACAAAAAAAGAAAATAATAATAAACTTATTTAAAAGAAAATTTATAAAATATTTATCTACCTTTTGTGATGATATCATTATAATATTTTATACATAAATAAACATTTATATACACAATATAATACTTTCATATATACACAGCAGTACACACATTAAAATTTATGCATGATTTATTATATCTTATATACATAACATATATATATTAAGAGTTAACAAAATATATTTACATATTTGCATTATATTATATTGTTATATAATTATATAGGGACAACAAGACCCATATTAAATAAGAAAAAAAAATGTAAAATAATGTAACTTATATATATAAAATTATTTTTTATGTTATGTTTATTCCCAAACTTTAAATTTATTCCCATATGCATGAGAATGTTATATACACAACATATATATATGTTTCTTAAAATAACATGAATTTTATTTTGAATTACAAAAAATGTACCTTAATTATTATATCGAAATATATAATGATCTAATCTAATCAAAATAAATGTAATATTTTTTAGGTATTTTTACAATTTAACAATTGTATATTTTTTTTTTAAATAATGTTTTGCATTTTTATGGGATTAATAAATAAACAAACAAAAACGCATTCATTTAATAAATTTAATGTATTGATATATACATATAATAAAGGTTAAAAAAAAAAAAAAAACTATAATATATATTTAAATTAAAATTCTATATTTATGTATTGAACCAAAAGCACGCAATTATTTAATTAAAATTAAATTTAATGATTGAACTATATGTAATCAAATCATAAATATATGTATGTATATTGACCATTATTGAATTCATTGATATATATCACAAAAGGCAGTTTTTTTAAAAATAAATTAGTGCTTATAAAAATAATTGAATACTAATGATATAACATACATATATACTAATTTTATTTTAACAAAAAATATGTATATTGCTTTAACACTTCGTTCAATAATGTGTGTGACTAATTAATTAAAACACATTTTTTTGCCAAAATTCGTTTTTATTCATCAAGATAGTCCCCTTTTAGGGAGATACAATCATTCCAACGCTTTTCCAATCTTTCGATACCGCCTTTGTAAAACGATTTTTCTTTGCCTTCAAAATAGGCGTTAGTTTCGGCGATTACTTCATCATTTGAGCCAAATCTCTTACCACGGAGCATCCTTTTGAGGTCTGCGAAGAGCCAGTAGTCGCTGGGGCTAAATCTGGAGAATACGGTGGATGGGGAAGCAATTCAAAGCCCAATTCGTTCAATTTTGCCATCGTTTTCATTGATTTGTGACACGGTGCATTGTCTTGGTGGAACAACACTTTTTTCTTCGCCATATGAGGCCGTTTCTTTGCGATTTCGACTTTCAAACGCTCCAATAACGCTATATAATAGTCGCTGTTGATGGTCTGCCCCTTCTGGAGATAGTCGATGAATATTATTCCATGCGCATCCCAAAATACAGACGCCATAACCTTGCCAGCCAACTGCTGCGTCTTTGGTCGCTTTGGGCGGCTTTCGCCGGCTGCATGCCACTCAGCAGACTGCCGATTTGACTCTGGAGTGAAATGGTGGATCCATGTTTCATCCATTGTGATGTACCGTCGCAAAAACTCCGACTTATTGCGCGTAAACATGTCCAAACAGCTCTTTGAATCATCGGTTCGTTGTTGTTTTTGCTCCGGTGTGAGCAAACGCGGCACCCATTTGGAACACACCTTTTTCATACCCAAATGTTCGTGTATTATGGTTTGTACACTGCCTGCTGATATCTTCAGAATGTCAGCAATCTCCCTCACTTTCACTTTACGGTTGGACATAATGATTTTCAGTGTTTTTTCAACGTTTTCCGGAATAACAGCGTCATTTGGCCTTCCAGTAGATGGAATGTCATCGGTGTCTGTACGACCACGTTTGAATTCGGCATACCAATAACAAATGCTTCTTTTTGATGGAGCAGAGTCCGAGTAATGTTTTTCAAGCCATTCCTGGCATTGAACAGTATTTTTTTTCATTAAAAAACAATGATAAATCAGCACACGGAATTGCTTTGAATTCATTTTTTTTTAAAACACAAAAATAGCGTCACTTATAGCACTGTAACTTGTAAACAAATGATCTGATTAACATATGATGTTGACAGTAAGCCTAAAAAGGTTGCCAAATGCGAAAAAAAATATTGATTTAGTTCTAGGGACGCCATCTATGTGTCAGTCACACACATTATTGAACGAAGTGTTATATATGCATGATATAACTGAAATAGAAATACAATTCCAATAAGGGGTTTTTTTCAATAATTGTAAGATTCAAATGGAATTTCCTTTTTTATATATAATGTGTATTGTGTACATATAATATAATAATATATTCACACCGAATAAATTAACGAACACCCTTAAATTACAGTATACACATATATATATGTAGAGCAATAGAAGGGTGTGAGAAAATGTGTCCTGATGATCCAAACGATAGAGGAAATTCTCAAAAGGTACATGTTTATGTTCAAATTTTCTTTTCTTTTTTTTTTTGCAACATTTGAAAATCCAATCAGAATTTTTGATATTTTATAGAAGAATACATTTTTAAATTTGATTTAAAAGATATGGCCAATTTTACACAAATTGTCTGTGGAAACTAAATGCTGGGTTGTCAATTTGGGCGAAAAATGGGACAAAGCTTTTTCACGGAAAATATTGTTCGAAAAAAAATGTATTTATGTAAAATAATTAATTTGTTAATAAAAGCAATTAATAATTTATTAATAATTTGTACGTTTCAGAATATGCTATCGTTTTGTGGCATACAATTTTTTCACGTCCCTGTCATAGATGTAATTAAATGAAATATCTACCATGATATATTGCATATAAAATTATAATACTATACTATACATTATAATTTATTTAATTGAAAAAATAAATATAATTGAGCTTTTTATTTGAAAATATTATGTTAAACATTTTATTATTCATTTTTGTTTTTTTACGTACACGTAAACGTAAAACCTTTATACATACGTACTTATATATTAAAAATGAAATTCTATATATCCCTCAAAACATTTTAAAGTGTTTTTTTTCATGTCAAATAAATATCAACGGTTGACATTCGATGGATATAGCGCATATTATAGATATGTATGATTGCATACCTGATTTTATAACAATATAAATTTTTAGAAAGGTTAAAAAATGTTCACAATTTTATTTATTATGTGTATATACCATAGCAATGTTATATACAACTCTCTGTAATACATTTTACTATACATATATTTGAAGTATGACGCTATATAAACTTATGCATATATATAGTTATATGTTTACATTCCTGTTGCATTTATGATACCTATTATTTATATACATAGAGCCGAAGTACCTGTCAAACGTTGAGAATCTTTTGTTACAAAATAATCAACATACATACATATATTTATTTATTTTTTATATACTTCTTATATTTATGTAATAATAAACCAATCTACCAACTCATATATAAAATTATATATAACTTATTTAGATATAATTAATGGTGTAATAATTTATTTCTATAGTATATATATATATATATAGATACACCTTTAACATTTTTCATTTTAAATTAAATATTTGCATGATATAATTAATTTTAACTAAAAATTATTAAGTAACTTTTTTTTTATATAAATTTTTTTCATATATATCAACAAACGCAGGTATATTTAAAAAAAACACTTTAATAAATTTTATAATGATCCTTCTCTCGTATCTATCTAATGATTAAAATTACATTTCGCGGCAAAAGTTAACAAATGACATTTTAATCATATAATATAAGTTACCGCAGACGGAATAATACACTTTGTAAAAATTTCTCCATCCTTCAGCAATTCATACCACACAAGGATAATGTATTCATAAAAGCATTTAATTAAAATA
The DNA here is from genome assembly GCA_958336335.1 of Dilophus febrilis. Lineage (NCBI taxonomy): Eukaryota > Metazoa > Arthropoda > Insecta > Diptera > Bibionidae > Dilophus > Dilophus febrilis. The sequence continues at coordinate 16,205,080 of OY284470.1, read as the reverse complement.
CAATTAAAAAATTATCAATATTTACCAATTCACACACCTTAATTTATGTGTTTTACTATATATATAGTTAAATATATAGTCATTCATAAGTGATTGTGCTATAGAAGGTTGATGGTGAATTATAATATGTTTGAACAGAATATAAATACATCTTAGGTTTTTTAGTTTGTTAAAACATATATTTCACTTTTTAATGGTATAGTGTATATTATAATTATATTTTATAATTAATTATTTTGTGATAATGTCATCCGTATATTGATATAGTTAATTAAAATGTTTCATCAACAATGTCGAAAACGTCTCACGACAAATGAACATAAAACAAAATAATTTGGCTGTATCTATATAAAAGTTATAATTTAAATAAAATTGGTTTTTATATATTACGAATATGAATGGATAAAATTTAAATGATTAAGTATATTTTTTCTTTCTGTTACTCAGAATATAACAATCTTCTTTTTTTCTATGTACACATTTTATGTGTAATTATAATAAAATTTTACGAAGCTCTATTATCGAGTTGTATATATCTGTTAGTTATTGTTATATACATATATAGTATTTTATTATTTAAACGAAAAAAAAAAATATATTTTGTGTTAAAAGAAAATGTATATATATTCATTGTTATATAGCCGATAATATTTATTTTTTTTTGTGAAAATCTCTTTGTACCATATACCATTTATAGTGGTACATATTTCTTCTTTTTATTTATTTAAATACAGATTGTCTTTTCTTTTAATAAATCATCATAACATAACAAATTAACATAACTCATACCAACAGAGAAAATTTATTGTCGAACGTATACAATAAAATGAAATAGGAGGTTGTGGTAAAGACCAAAAATTTAGTTTTAATTTAATTTAATTTGTATAATATATGAGAACATCGGAAAGTGGTTATGTACAATATATAAAAGTGATAAAAGGCAAATAAAAATTTCGTTTTATAAAATTTAAATGTAAAAAATTCCTGTATATTATCAATATTCTATTTAATGATATATAAGAAATTGTATTTTATAACTAAAAATAAAATTGAAAAAATATCTTCAATATTCATCGAGATATTTTTTTTTTATTATTATTGTTGTATTGTTGCCTATATATTATAATATTATATAGAAAATTTGCAATCGTTTCGGTATACACAATCTATAGAAAAATATATATGTAATACCATAAGTAATACCAGTAATACACAGAATAAGTTTTCTACTCGCGTTATCAAGATGTACGTGTATGTATATATGGTATATAACATTTTATAATATATGAAATTGTATTCACAAATATACAAAAGAAAATAATATAGTTGAATTTTTTTCTTCAACATTATGAACAAAAAAAAATGAAAAGGGAAAGTATTTCAAATTGTCTATATAACAAGATTAAATAAAAAGTTATACTATATATGGTAGATATCGGTTAAATTTTTCTTGGTAAATTTTTATTAACTGAAAGACGGATTATCAATTTATATAGAATTTACGGTATATTGCCCAAAAATATTGAATTTCGGCGATAGAATTAAATAGGATTGTTATGGAATGGATACGTAAACTTTAAATTGTAAAGTTGTGATAACATTTTACGGAATATCGCATTATACAATTCATTTTCTGCACATCGAATTTATTTTCTAATTAGTGAACCAATACCTAAAATTGTGAAAAATCCATTTATTATAGTACCATTTTTCTTTACAGTTTGTCAAAATATAAATGTATGTTTGTTTATTATTTTTAATATGTATGTATGCTTGTTTTATTCCGCGCAACATATATGTTTTTTTATGATGATATATTTGAATAAATTGATGTGAATGTTTATGGGTATATATAAATTTACCAAATTTAATGTAAATTTTGTTTAAAAAAGCGGAAATTTTCATCTAATCTATATATCTGTTCAGGTATATGTATAATATACTGTTGATAATATCAAAATACATATCCTGTCTATCTATATATATATATATATATATATATAATATACTTATGTTGTATAAATTGTTAAAGTTTATTGTATATTGTATCTTTTATTTGATGTGAAAAAATTTTTTTTCCATACATACAGTACTTTGTCGTTTTTCCGTAATGATATACCAATGATTTTAAAACAATATTCGCTTCGTGATATATCCAAATCGATAAAAAAAATATATTCTAATTTTCTGTATATATATATACGACATAATATTTATACAGAGGTATATTTGCACTTTTTAGCAATTATAATAAAAAAAATTTTATATATCGGTTTGTTCAAAATACATTCAAAAAATCTACAATATTGTTAACATTGGTTTCAACATTGAATCAATGCAAAAGAAAAAATTATACATTTTATATTTTTTTATTTTTTTTTTGGTTAATTTAATGTTTTACAAATAAAATATTTCTTTTTAACCATGTTTGTTTATGCGGTATATACATACATACGCTTGAATAATTATGATATTTAAATAAACAAACTACATACAGACAAGATACACACAATTTCTTTTTATATTTTCTTAATCATTTTTTCTGTATTATAGATTATTCAAAAATAAATAATTCTTTTATTTATAGACATAAATATAGACATCAATCAATTTCCGCACAATAGAATCGCGCAAATCATATATTAATAATAATAATAATAATAATAAATATGTTTACTTACTTTTCAATTGCTGTTACCTAACTGTCCTGTCTGCCATGATAAATGAAAATCAATGAAAAACCGGTCGTTTTATATCCTGGAAATTTTTTTATAATTTTTGGGTTTGATTACCATTAAATATATAGAGGACGAAATGATGACGACTATGATAAAACTATAAACAACTTAATCTTATTTTAAAAAAATATTAATTAACACTAAAACAACGTTTTTAATTACTATTAAATCCTTAATTATTAACTAAATTTCGATTTGGTTCTTATACTTTTTATACAGATATTTTCTTTTAATACACATTTTCCATATATTCATTTATAACATAATATATATTTTGCATATTTAATCCATTATTCATTTTTAAACTCCCAAAACAAAACAAACGAACAAAAAACCAAGTGTTTATATGAATAATTATAAATTATTGCAAATTTTTCACTTTGGAAATGAGTATGAAATGAATGTTAATATATTTTTTTTTTGCTTAAACAAATATTAATGATTAAATATAGTAAATAACCGCAAATGGCATATTCAAAAAAAGAGTATAAAAAAATAGCAATATGAATTATTGTGCCATAGAAAACAAATGGTTTTCTTTGGAAAAAATACGACCGACACCCACATTTTTGTGTAAATAATCTAAAAATATTATAGATAGAACTTATGTGTGTGTGAATTTTTTTTTATATTAAAAAGGTATTATATAGAAATATAATAATATTCATTAATAAACCGTATAGATCCTTAATATGTGATCCTCTGACAATTCAATTTTTGACGTCATACACGGGTTCAAATTCAAATATATACTGAATTGATGAAACATTTCAATATCAATAAAGTATAAAGAAAAATGGATTATATTATAGTAAAATATTTATAATAATCCGTAAAAGTTGAAACGACCCCTGTTTTCAAATTAATTTACAACATTTGTTATACATTCAAATGCTTTTTTGTGAATATATATTTTTGTATTGTTTTTATATAATCTCTTTTTGTATATTGTATAATATGCCGACAGAAAGTGATTATATTTTCTTTTATATATATATACGTATATATTTTATATATATATACGACGACAATTAGTTTTAGCGTTCCACTTAATTTTTTGCTTTACGGTGTCGATAATTAGCCGCACGATCAACCAAAATTCAGATTCGAAAATAACCGCAAAACACAAAACATATTGTATGCTTTCATTAGAATTCTAGAACCCACAAACCAAAAATTTTTTTGTTTTGTATGAAGTTTTATGAATTTTATTCACAGTCACAGTTTTTATATACCATATATACAAATATAATATATTCAATAACATTCCATAAATTCGTCTGTTCTGTATATACAATAAAATGATATATATATATATATATATATATCGTTATTAAGTTATTAGTGTGAATAATAAACACATTGATTAGTATAAATCTAATCCCAAAAGAAAACACAATTAAAACAAAAAAGAAAGAAAAACCGAAAAAACTATGTTCTATTGGTTCTATATATAATAACAAATTTGTATACACGCAATGTTAGAAATATAAACATTTTAACATTGTTTTTTCTATTTTTTTTTGCTGGTTTGTTTTTCTATGCGATCAATATTTCAATTTCTATATATACAATACATTTATGATAATACAATTTTCATGTTAAGTGTTTTCATGAAAATATATATAAATATATAGAAAAATTCGCATCTCCTCTATGTATATCTATATATATATATATATATATATGTATTTGGTTTATTAATAGATATGTTTTTTTTGTTATTGTATATCGACTGTGCGTTAAATTACATTTTCAGATGAGAATGAAAATGTTAAAAAAAGCAAAAGAACAACAAAAAAAATGGTGATGAATTTATACCCAATATCTTATTTCATTTCTATTTATCTCTATATCTCATATAGAAATATTTCTAATATATATCGTAATTTTTATGTATAAAATATTCGCATATGTATAGTAAATCAACCGACAAACAGAAGAAGAACAATATTTTTATTATTTTGGAGCCATCCATATATATACAGATTACAGATAACTTTTCATTGAACGAGCTCCGAATTAAACGAGTTGTTTTTTTTTTATTTTTTGGCCCCTTGGTTTCATGAATAATAAGAAATAAGCTATAAAAATTAAAATATAAAAAAATCTCTATTCAACAAATGGAGTAATAATATAACTATTCTGTATTATTACTCCAATTTATTTCTGTCCCTTGAAAAATCGTTGAATAAAGAATTAACTGTATATATTTATTATATATATTCTTTAAGACAGATTTCATGATTTATATCTTACATGTTTTTTCTTCCCTTTTCCGTCAGTAAAATCATTTATAATTTATTTTTTTTGTACCATTAGATTTTGTATATACATATACAAATATATTATATTAAATTGCGATTATTTTAATAAATTCAAAAAACAAAACTTTTACCTATATTTTCAGAAAATGTTTAAAATGAAATTTTCTTATGTATTAAAACCAACAAATTTATATTATTTATCTAATGATTACATTATAATAAAAAAAATATGATAATTTCCTCATTTGAGGTAAACAATTTTGTAATTCCAGCAATATATTTGCATATCAAAATATAGAATACAATCTTATACACACACAGCACATCGTGGGTTTTTGATATATATAATTATCTAAAATTAAGTTAAACTAATATACAAATATTTTGTGTAAATAAATTCATGTCTAAAATGCAAACAAATTAGATTCAAATTATATATACAATATGAAATTGTAATCTATAATAAATCAAGTATAAAAATATTTTATATATATATATAATAAATATTTGTTTGTGTTTAAATAAAAATTTTAGATAATTTACATTTAATTTTATAAAATTAAATTTTTTCTTTCTTTTGTCTTTCTTTAAGGAATTTTTCCTCCCACAATAATAAACTAAATTCAAATAAAACTTTTAATCCATTACTTTTCAATTCAGGAAATGTGAAGAAAATACACGAACAATTAAAGGTACAAATCATGTATAACCGGGAAAATAGTAAATATCGGATTCTTTCAACTGCAAAAATATAGAATTTTTGAGAAATCCATAAATGTTTACCATTGGATGAAAAAGAAATCATTGTGGTGGAAATTAATATTACAGTTTAAATTATGATTATTTTATGGCAAAATATATAGTTATTCTATATTTCTTTTTCTTTTTTTTAGCTATAAAAAAATTGACTAAGCAAACATTAAAAAGAAATCCTGGTAACGATGCATTTAACTACTACCCCAATGAGTTATTTTTATTCAATACCAATTTTCCGCTATACACAACAACTTTCACACTTCACTACCTTGAATATAGCCTATATTGTTCACTTATTTTTATGCATATACCATCCATTATATACATATACAAATGGAAATAATTCAAATTATGTATAATTCAATCAAAAACCATTTTATATATATAGATAAACAAATTATAATTATAATTACATCAGTATTTAAATAATATTCCCTTACTACCATCATAATAATTAACAATATATAAATAAAGAATTGAAAATATAAAGTACCTATATAATATGATATATAAATATACATAAACATATACGAATGTCTATAAGTTGTTTACAATTGCATTATAAATATGTTGATTAAAAACCGCACCAAACAAAAAACAAAAACACACCTTTATTTACATCAATGTAATTATATTTAATATATATATAAGTATATATGTTTTATTATCATATATAAATGCGTGTACTAGTTCAATATATAAACAAATAAGATATTCTTTGTATATACGCAGTCAAATTTAATATGATCTGATTATATATTTAATATATATTTTGCACATTATATAGAATAGAGATCTACATGTACAATATATATATAAGAAAACGTTTTATTTACCGAAATATATCGCAAACACAAAATTATCAAAAATAATGGTAATGGAAAAATCTACTTACAATATTATAAGCATAATAATTTTTTGTTTTATATAAATATTACGTAAATGGTTTCATAAAATATTTGATATTTCACAGACGGCTTTAGATAATCTATACAATAAAACCCTGATATAGATATGTGATGGTTTTTTTTTTCAAAATAAAGGATAACTCTTGCGAATGATTGACATTCTTTTAAACACTTTTAATATATTCATTTTATACCGTGTCCTTTCTCATCAGCTATTATATTATAATTTTTTTTCAATTTTACATCAATTTTATAATCTGAATATTAGATCAATGAGATTATTTGCTATTTGAATATAATTAAAATATTTTTTTAAAATAAAGTAATGAAAACTTTGAAAAATTAATTGATTAGATATGTAAATTATAAATAAATAGAATAGAATACAAATAGAATTTCTTGTTATACATAGAAAATTTCAATAATACATTTGCGATTCAAAATATCAGATCGCAGATTTTCCATTTGTTGGTTCACTTTTTTATATAGTATCGCAAATTTCTTTGAATTTTCACTGAAATCGAATGGAAAATCGGCTATATTTTATTTTGAAAATTTAATAAAGTCAATTTTCCGGCAAATTTAATTCGGTGCACAATCAAATTTTTTTTATAAATTAGCCAATTACACATGTGCCTTTCAGCAATTTAGAAAATATGGTTATCAATTTTCCTTTACCTTCGCCCGCATGCCTTTTTCGCATATATTTCCGCTGTATATGCAGTGTACAGTAAATTAACAAATTAGGAAAATATTATATTAAGTAAATTAAATAGAAAATTTACCACCATAAGACTAAACTAAACGTTTCTTTTATGCGATCAAACGCGTATAGCATTAAAAAAATTTATATACATACATATACATAAATAAATGTATATTTTTGTTTTTTTTCTAAATGCGGGGATATTATAAATATTATTAAGAGTTTATATTATTATATAACATATTAGCATAATATGTACCCTCTTTATATAATACAATAATTTACAATTTGATTTAAAGAAATATATTTCTCTATATAAATTAATTTATTTTTTCGCTAACAACCAACGATTGGTTTCAGCGTCCCACAACAGCTCTCATGCGTTTTTGCTTTAAAAATGTATATTTTTTTACGATGTCGGTCATTAATATCGGCCATTATTGTCGGCCATACATCTGCAAACGAAAATATCTAACCCCGTTATGAAAATTTGAAAATTCAAATCGGAAAATTCTTCAGTATAGGATTGGAACTTCAACACCCCACTTTAACAATTTTTTCAGAATTTTGTTGACGTTTTTTATCAAATTCACACCATAGGATTCATTCTATATATATTCTAAACTCTACTCAAATATATAATTAAACTTAATTATTTATAATGCAATGCATATATATAATAATTAAATTAAAGAAAAAAAGATGGAAGAGGAAATATATCTATATTTATATCCACAATGAATTTTATGAGATATATATGTATTAAGACTAATTATAAAATATTTTTTGCATTTATTTGACATATTGTTGTATAGATATATATATATATATATATAATATATGTTAGTTAATATACAATCATAATGCATAATGAAGTGTATCCTATATATGATTAAATGATAATGGAAAAAATTATTTGGAAAATGTAAATTAAATGAAAAAATTTTAATTGAATTAAATCTACATAAAGATTTTCTTTATTTCCAGTTAATAATATTTAATTTCATTGTAAATATCCTCCATTCTATAATTATAGAATATTTGTCAATGTATCAAACAGTATATTATCTGCGTTATATCAGTTATATATATGAAGCTAATATATGAATCAATAAATGTTTCTATAAAACCTCTTTCTATATACATATCAATGATAGAATTACATATATGTATGTTCATCATTTCCCTCTTATTAACACATTCTAAATAAGCAATGCGATATACAAATATAAATATATTATTGTTTGTTTAAATAACATATCCTGCATCGATTTAAATAACAAATCTTGCATTTGTATATATATATTTAAATCTCATAAATTTATCTAAATCACTTTTAAATAAATATAAAAAAGTATAAAATCATTGACGCTGTATGACGTCAATTCGTTATAAACATAAAAAAATAATATTTGTAAATAATATATAAATTGCATTCAATTTTTTTACATCAAATTCAATTATATATACACTATGTATTCATGGTAGATATAGAATGACACTGTTTGTTTATCCAAAAAATTAACCCAATAAAAAATCAAAATATCATTTAATTTTAAACATGAATGTGTAATTCGGTGTTGGTATATGAATTTCATTATATTTCTGAATAAATTAATCATTTTCAAAATGTATATCTTCCTCGTACGTATATAAATATATATACATTTGCATATATGAGATTATGTCATCCTATCAATATTTTTATCATTAATTTATAAATATGCGGTTCTTTTACATGTTCAACATATTATATGTGGATTTATTTATATATATATAGATATATCAGTGTATTAAGGATATCACATGTAAATCATATTATTATTATGTATATATGTATATATGATATGAAATACAATGTATATGATTAATTTTACATTATTACAATACATTTTCTATATATAGCATTTTACGTATATTTGCGTATATCGATTTCAAAATATATATACCATATATACATATTTGTATTATAATAATACAATTTACAACATACATAAATTGTGGTGTCGTTGTTTGTTGTTGCTGTTGTTACCCTTATAACCATTTAACCTTCATCCATCCATATCATCATCATAACATAATAATATATAATGTATACAGGCAGGATGAGTCTAGTCTTTCTTTCAGGTTTATCAAAAAATTGTTGCAAGTAAAAGGTGATTACATTTTGTCGTTCTATTCACCTGATATCTCAAGAGTCTGCCTTTCATTTAAAAAAAAGTAATCAATTTTTAAAATTTTTAAAAAATTAGTCAATTTTTAAAATTACCGAACGTTTTACTAGACCCATTCTGTATAATACCGCATGTAAAATATATATTTATAAAAAATAATATATATGTTGTTTAATATATATATTTTTGTTTTGAATTATATGTTTGCGGTGTGGACTTTAAGGTTCTATTTCTACTATACTGCCAAGTGTTATGGTTTCTGTCCTCATGTTTTTTGTATAATAAAAAGCATGGGGTTTTTAACGAAACACGAAATTTATCTTTAATACATTTTACGAATCCGTTTTTTTTCCCGTATTCAAATTATTTAATAATCATAAAATGTATTTAGTGACATTTAAACATGGGAAAATTTCCTTATATACATATTTATGTAATTCGAATTCGTATATACATATATAGAAAAATGATTTATTTTCCCATATTCAGTATAAATGAATTTATTATATGGTTTAAAAAAAAATCAACAGGATTTTAAATCATTTATAATAACATATTTTTTTTCGAATATAAAATTCCATTTGATATATCAAAAAAAAAATGTAATTTTGTTATTAGAAAAACAAAAAATCCACTGTACCGTGACCAAAAGTACAATTAAATTCGTTTATAAATACAAATAAAAAAAAGTAATACATATTTATTTTTTATATTGTATTAAATATATATTTAACTTTCTCTTTGGTGATTTTTATAATAATTTTCCGCTTTGAAATACATAGAAATTATAATCAAACCATTCAATTATACATTGAAATATAAACCAACCCTAAAGTTCCAATATATAAAAATTATAATGTTTTTCATTTTTTTCCTTTTCATTTATATATGGTTAATGTTTATTATATATATACATATTGCGATAAAACATTTATTTTTAATAATAATAATTTTTTTTACCCGCAAATACATTTATTTTTCGGTAATATTATTTTTATTTTTTTTGTTTGTATATTTAGAAATTTATAACAGATTTATCCTTATTATACATAAAAAAAAATATTTTTGTCGCATGTATCAAATTTTATTTTTATATACATGTATAATATTTGAAGTTTATGTCAGATTTAATGTTGATAAAATAAAAAAAAAAATTTGTATAATGTTTTATACTCCTTTTTATTATGTAAATATGAAATTATGAATACATTATATTCATTAACGATATGTTGAAAAATATATTAACCGCACATCATATAATATTTTGCATATTAAAACAATTTTTTTTCTATACTTTGTTGAATTATATGTTGAGAACAGCAAAACAGCAAAAAACAGCAATTTTTGATGACGGTATGATTTCATAAACAATCGTTGCTCTTTTGTTTTCTGTTATTCAAGCTTGATTTTAATTATAAATATTTTATATGCTTATACCTGTCAGCCAACGACGAAATGTATACTTAAAATATGGATTTTAGCTTTTCTAATGGTATATATATTATATAGTGTTATATAGTCGGCTAAAAGGACTTTCAGGTCGTTGAAACTCTATTGATGAATATAAGGATCCTATAAAGTTAAAACAAACACACAAATAATATTTTTTCAAACTTCGTTAAATCTTTAGTCTAGATATTACTAGAAACCAAAAATTTTTTATGGCATATACTCATCTTTTTTTTTTAAATATTGTAATTTTAAAATTAAAATTCACTTTATTTAACAATATATACAAAATTACTATATATAAAATATTTAGTTATTATATTATATGATTATATACGAAAAAAAAAAGAAAAGGCTCTTAAATATAATGTAATCCTTTTAACAAATATTAAAAGGATTTTAATATTAAACGATATTATATATATATATATAAATACGGAAACTATAAATATAGTCACAAAATTAAGCTAATATTTTGCATAGTCATTAAAATAAAATGTAAATCATAGAGATACTGAAAGGAATTCAAATTTTGTATACAGTAGATAATTTCCTAAAAATAAATATATATGTATAAGGATATCGGCATTTTTAAGTATAAAATTTACCTTCCAATTATAATGTGTATAATGTAAATTTATAAAGGAAGTTATTTTTTTTTTCAATATATATATAGTAAATAAAAAGGAAATTACATTAACCATACTATGTATGTAGTTTTATATATAATATAAATTGGATATCTTTTTATATAAACTTTTCATTTTCTAATGAAATATTGTTAATATAGTCGAATAGTGCGAACGCATAGTTTTTTTTGTTAGAAAAACAATTATCAATGACAGATATGCAAAATTTGACAATTTTTCATTACCGCCCAGTGACCACTGGATCTATGGACGTTTATTAGAAATTAATTAGAAATTAAGATACTTTAAAAATGTGGAACTCTTTTTTCTTCTTATGTTTGTTGAAAACGTATACACTTTAGTGCACGAAAACATCGTTCCAAATCTTATCTTCAAAAAAACTCATCTGTGATTTTCGAGGTTGAATTAATAATTTCTTATATAATTCATTAAACGCAATACGAATTTAATTGTGTATTTATAAAACTAATGAAAAATTTTATATATATGATTTTGCTGATAACATTTACTTTATTGCTTTATTATTCATATTTTTTATTGTTCATGCGAGAAATATTCGATTTTTAAATTATACACAGTTCATATACATATATATATATATATATAATTAGATTTTACATACATATTACATTGATTTTATATTAAAATAAAATATAATAAGGATATTTTTACAATAAAGCACTATTTATATAAATAAAAAAACATAAAACATAAAATCGATGACTAAATAATAAAATATTTTTATTAAACTTTGAATAAATGATATCAATATCAATATGTATAAATTTGTAACGTACATATCGAAATAGAATTTTTATATATCATCAAGTATATATTGATTTACGTGTTTATTACATTAATTTTATATACATATACATATGCGATACAGGACTTTTTGCGTGTTATATATAATAAATTTATTGTTGGGTTGTCTCGAGAATAAATTTCATTTTGATGAAACACACAAAAAACAAAGAAATTTTATATATACCGATAAAATATGATATTATAACATATATAGTTGGAGTATTTTAGTGAAATATTTTTCAAAAAAAGGGATCCTCATCTATTAATAATGAATGTACATAAACATATAATATATTATTTACATATTTATAGTCAATGAAATGATGTTATATATGTATAAAGATATATTTTCTTTATTCATCATAAACATAAAAAACCCTTTTTTTTTATAGTCCTCATATATATATAATAGTATTTGTATTTGTCTGCAACAAATTGGTGATAAGTGGAAAGAATATTTATATATATATATATATTTAAATTATATTATACACAGAGTTGAACCTATATAAAGAGTTAAATTATATACAAAAACAAAATTTAATATTAAATGTCATCATCATATTTTCATAATAGTAAATTAAGAGGATTTTTCATTTGCTTTTTTTGGTTGGTTGGTCTCCACTTATTGTACAATTTATTAGGGTTTTCATCACAAAAACATAATTTTGATTAAATAATTTTGAAAAAAAAAAATGTTTAATTATCATTTATAATTCCAATATTAGATCCTACATCCTATAATAGTATAATATATAAACACCACAAAATATATATGCTTTAAGCTTTTGTATATATAAGTGTACAATTTTTATGTTGACTCATGAACTTAAAATGAAAATCTAAATAATTATATGAACTTTTATAAACTTTTTTTCTTTTACCTACTATATACTATATACAAAATATACCAAAATATATATTATAAAATATCTTTTATTTATTTTTTTTTATTTAAATTAACAGCAGGTGTATTATTATAATAATCAACTATTAAAAATATAAATAACAAAAAATAAATAAATATACTTTAAGTAATTTCCTTAAGCAAAAAAAAAAAACAAATTAATGACACAAAGTTTTCTATATATATACATATAATCATATATATAGAAAAATATTTATTTGATCATATTATTGTAGAAAAGTATTTCTAAATAAAAATAAAAAAAAACAAAAAACTTTCTAAAATACATTATGATAGCATATACATTATGTTAAAAACTTTATTCTTATTATATATTATATGGTATATATATGAAATGCAAATATCTTTATATTTATATACTATATGAATGTAGTATAGAACGTTGAGTATATATAGAAGATATATTCGCTTAATGAATGACAGAACCGTATATAAATATGTATATCGATTTATATATACTTATATATATATGCGATACGATTCATTTAAGGATTTTATAGTATTATCATCGCGTATAGAGTCCTCTTTATGTATATGTATATTAAAAAAATTATTTAAGTTAAATTTTTAAAATTTAAATTATATATATACATACTATCAACAATAAACTCGGGGATTTTAATATACTATATTATTTTTAAGCTTATAATAATATATATATACTTATTTATATATATACGACTGTATATATTTGACATTCAATTAAAATTGCAATCATAAAATATTTTCAATTTTATTGTTATATACACATTGTGTTTTTTTTCTCATTTTATTTTGTATAATTATTTATTTTATTTTTTAATCTGTGTTGATATTAAGGTAAATGTCTAAAAGATGAAGCAATGAAAAAACATATAATGATGACAGGATTATTATTCATATATACTTATAAAAAACAATTAAAAAATCGTTTTGTTTTTAGAGAAACAAAAAAACACTAATTATGTAGGTATATGCGGTATAAGATTACATAGGCATATATCAGAAACCATTTGTAACTATATAATTGTAACCATATTTAACGAATTCCGAGGAATAGCCAGGTATTTTCATGTTCTATAAAAATAAAATCTTGAATTGGGGTTTAAAAGTAAAACACTCAGGACCAAATGAGATGATTTCGGTAATGAAATGAAATAACTTGGTAAAAAAAATAATTTCGTTGTTCGTAGAGTTTTTATTCGAATCCTTAAATTTTATTGCATACACATTTAGATAAAGCTCATAAACAATTACTTTATGTCGTGCAGTAATTACTATACTTTTATTACTTTCATACCCACAAATATTCTGAAAAAATTTATACGGATTAAAAAATAATAAAAATAAAACCAACGTTACTTGTAAAACATCAAAAATTTAAAGAGTGTATGTGTTTTTCTGTTATTTTCGAATCTGAATTTTCACACAGAGTTGTATATTTTCCAATCGGTCGCATAAGGCAGAACGCTGTTGTCAGACCCTAAAACCAATCGTCCGTTCTAAAGCGAAAGTTAGATTCGATAGATAGTATTTCACAATAAAATAAACAATAATTTAATATCTGATTTCACTTGGAAAACCAAAAACAAACAGAAATTTAAAGAATTCTAATAATATAAATTAAATTTTCTACAAATAAAACATAAAATATATCGATGAAAAATTCCACAAGAATTCAAATACTTATAAAAATAAAAATAATAATATAAATCAGATTTGTATATAGTATATAGTATATATAGTATAAAATCTGATAAATCAATCGATAGAATTGAAATAAAATCGAAATAAAAATCGAAAATCATTATTATATGTTTTCTTTTTTTTTCGATTTTTGTTTTTTTATTTGGTTTTGAAATTGATTTATTATTTTCTCTTATTTTATTTATAGAAGAAAGAACAATTAAAAGTTTTTTTTCACATATATAAACATTTGTATACAATCAAAACCGAAATCAATTGTTGTACGAGAGATGTTTTAAATATTCATAATATTACTTTTCACTTTTACAGCTTCTTTATAGATACCAATCTATAGAGACATTTGTATTTAAATATGATTGTATAATAAAGATTTTGAATTAATATTATATTGATGGACATATATGTAACATAACTATATGTATGATGTCAGATATGTAATTGTATGATGTTGATTAATATATACAATATTTATTGTATGTATAATGCTCAAATTGGTATCTTTATATTTTATTTTCATTTCAATAGATGATATACTGTGTATATATATTAATGAAGTTTATCAAAACAACATAAAACGTTTTTAATTTCAATCGTAAAAATAAAATTAAATTGTAAAAAATAATTTATATATACTATTGTTTATATTATTTATATCATTGTATATATTTATATGTATATAGTTGATAAAACATCAATTTATAATTCTGAAAATGTTTTGCGGAGGTCATGAACTCATATTCTACCAAAGGCATAAACATTTTATTCTGTTTTTCAATTATTATCGGATTTTAATTTCACACAGAGTTACGGGAACAATTTCTTATATATGCGGAGGCGATTAATAAAGGTACAATTATCGAAACACCTTTGAAAACAATAAATTGTAAAAGAATCAATTTTCAAAGATTTCGTACGGAACGCTAAAACAAATTGTCAATTGCAAAAACGGGGGTTTTTTTTTGTATTCTTATAATTCTATTACATATATAGAGAGGATTATAAATAATTTTTTTCGGGAAAAAATTAAATTAAACTTTGAATTGAAAAATAATATTAGTCTAAATGTTAAGTTTTTATATGTGATCTGAATAAAATTTAAAAGTTTGCTTTTTTCTTCTTAATGGGAAATAAATCGTATTTAATTAAATCATAGTGTTAAATGATTTTTTCAAATAATCAACTAAAGTTATAAAGTGTTATCTCTATATTCAGTAAATATTTATATATAACCTTAAATTATGTATATATACTATCAAAAAGTGTTATTTAAGCGTAAAGTATTTTCAGTTTAAAAAAATAAAACACAAATTAATATAATAATAATTACACATTATTTGATCGTTTATTAGAAGTTTAAATGATTTTAAATTCAAATGGAATAAAATTATCTATAGATATATTAATTAACTATATTTAATTAACATTTTAAATTTAATCAATTGAATAATTATTCTGATATACCATATTAAAGTCTATAAATATATATATATAATATTTATATTTAAAAATTGTATACAATATAATAGAAAATATTTACGTAAAGATCTTCAAATCGATTGAACTTCAAAAAACATTTTACCTAAACGAAACAACTAAATATATAAACTGATCTGTTCATTTTAGCTAAATGATCTTAATTAAACATATTTATGCATATATATAATATATATTTGTTTTGCAAAAGAAAATATTCAAAATGTTTATACAGACAGTTCGGACGATAAAATACAGAAATTACTTTATAAACAAAAATAAAAAAAAATATTTCTTATAATTTTCATAAAGTAAATTTTGTTATAGTCTATATATAAATAACATTCAATTTTTTTTCATAAAATATTTATATTATTAAAGCTTATTAAATTTATATAAATATAAATATACTTTGCAGTGAAAGTTTTATCAAATCCTATATACATAGGATTATTATAAATCAACAACGTATTTAGGATAATATAACTCACTCATATTGAATGAACTCCCATTTTAATGGTATTTAACAAGGGAAATTGGAAATGTAAGCTCCCTAACAAATGAACCCCTTTTATGTTGGCAAAATTTATTTTTTTTATTTTACCACATCCTTCCAAATCATCAATATGAAATGTATGGTGTATTGAGGTCGAATCGTAATTCATTCTTTCTTTCAGTTAAAACCGTGATTTGTGATTAATATGATCATTTTAATAATCACAATTTATTTTATTTCATTATCCATTACTGAAAATGTCTATTATTTTGATTTTTGGCATGAATAGAATCCAACACCTCTTTGATAAATTTCGATGCATCAGCTTTCGTATATATGAAACATAACTCAGGCTTTGGGAGCTGACTTTCACGGTTACTATATCTTATATTTTCACCATATTATATACGGTCAAATTAATTATATATACGGCAACTAATTCATTTTTTATTAAAAATTTAACAATAATATTTTGTATTTAAAATTACAATATTTTCGTGTGTTTATAAATTTATAAAGAATTTACATCGAATAATGCTGATGTTGAATTAATAATTAAAGATAAACATAAGTATAATAATATAATATTTTCAAAATACCTTTACATGAACTGCGTATACATACAGCAATTTTATTTAAATATATATATTATAAATAGCGTTTAGTTCGTATATTTTGTTTTATAACATCATACATTATTAAATAATTATAAATATATAATAATGATTTTTTTTACCTTTCATATACAGATTTCATATTAAACATTGAAATTAAATATTCCGTTGGCTTTTATATCTTTTATAATTTACATTTCATTATTGGTTATTTATTATTATTATTATTATACAAACAATAATTTAACTGATAAATAAAATAATATTCAATGTATAAACTTATATATAGATTTTCTATATAGCGAATTTTTATTATGTGTTCGTGCATTCGTATATAATTTATTTTCGCTGATAATTAAAACATAACATCCATATATTAAATGTGCAGTATATATAAATAAATATATATAGAAATCTTTTTCATGGAAATTTAAATCATTTAATTTTCATTAACAATTATATTAATTAATTATAGAAAAATATATTTAAATACATATTTATTTCATTTTTAATAATAAATCATATATGAAAAATGAAAATGTATAATATATTTAATTAAAATTTCATCAGGATTTATCCTTTATGATGAAATTTGCTCTACTCTAAAAATAACAAATGTACATATTTAATATACTGTGCAATAAAAATAAAATATCTATTTCAAAGATATAAAAGAATTTATATCTGTAAAAATCATTGCTCTACTTATTCATAATTTATAAGATTATTTTAATTTTATTACAATATAAAAATCGAAGATCCCTGACTTAAAATAAAACTATAATTACTTGTAATATCGCTATGTATATAAAATAAATAAACTATGAATTTATTCTGAATATTATAGCAATAATTTTCACGACTAGTTTTTTTTTTTTTGATATTTTTTTTAATTTTAAAACTTTTTTCTACATTACATACATATACATACATATATAAATAATTAAAATTCTTCTTTGATAAAATTTATAAATATAAAGAGATGTATATGTTTCAAACAACAAAGTTAATATTTATTCAATTTGTTTATATATAAAAAAGAAAATATCTTTTTTATATTTATAAAATTATTCTATACTGATAAAACGTTTTCACATCCTTCGGGAATTTGACCTCTGATTTGTATATTTTTTTCTCATATGGCGTGGGTCGTATTTTTTTTATCTACCTAAATATAACTTTTTACGTATTGGATTACTTGAAGTAAAATTCCAATTGATTGTTCTTGAAAATCAAATGTGGTAGATATATGAAAATGTTTATATCTGTTGATGATATTTGTTCATTTCGGTTGTATTTATATATATATATATCCGTTTTGTTTTTGTATATATCCTTTTTGTTATATAAAATTAAAATATCATATAATTTCAATAAACACACAGAATCGTATATAAGATTTTATCATACAATATATATATATAGAAAGAAAGTGATCATAAAAATACCCTTATATACAATTTATTATATACACAGTGTATTAGTAAAACACCACTAAAACAGTCTATGTATATATCAGATAAATTTATTATATATTATATGAAATCATTGTTGATTTTATGTCATCACACGAATATATGTTTCATAATGTGATTTAAGTATATCATTTTATTATTTTATATATACCGCATATATTTATAAAAAGAAAAATGCATTACATTTGTCAGGAGAGAAAAGAAAATACGATTTTTCAATTTTATATTTTCGTATATACGCGGTATATGCAATAAGTAGGTCATAAAAAACAAATCCATATACTTTATATCATGTAAACCTTCATATATGATATATATATATACAATATATTTTTACGACAAAGTTTCAAAATAACTATATATATAGATATAGATAGGTATATCGATATGCATACAGGATCACCAATATTATTAAATACGCTCCATAATGCATAGTTTTTTGTCATTAAGTAAAAAAATGTTACGTAACTTGCAATTCAAATTCATATTTTAAATAATATAAGTAAAATACTGTTGTCAATAATTAAATTCATTGACAACAAAAAAAAATCCTAAAAATGCAATAAAATGTTAAACACCCCCAATTTAATATACTTTTTGAGATTAGTTTTTTGTCCTTTTGGATTACGGCTGAGTGTCATGTTAGCTGACTTTCACCCGGTTTAAAACAAATATTCATCATCTTAAAATTGAATATTTACTGTCGGCGGCTTAACAATATTGGACATACTGTATATTGTTTAATAGTAATGTTATACAAAACATCGGATGTGGTGTTACAAAACAAAACTTATCATATTATCTGTATATAGGGAATTAAATATATCATTCCCTTCAATTTAGGACAAAATACCATATACATTGAAATTTTACGATTTGTAAAAATAAACGTAAATTTAGAATTTGAAAAATATAACAAGAATTATTATTTAAAGAATTATAATCATGTAAAAGCTTTTCGGTGTATTTCATTATACGTATATATAGTAGATATATTTCAATATATCACCGGTTTTGACTTATATTAGACAAATTATATTAGCAAATAATACATATATTATTTTTATATGCATTGTTTATATTCATCATATCATACAGAAAAAATCTTTCAGTCAAAACAGAGACATATTTTATATACAATACATATCTGTATAATTATTATAATTGAAGCTAAAATATACATAATTGCTCTTATGATATTCATATTTTTGAAATTGTATATATATATAGATAAATATTTATATATATATATAGAATTAAATTTTAGTACGTCATATAAAGTTATTGTGCAAAATTTCCTATGGAATTTCGGATGCTATTATGTCAATAAATAATATATCATTTAAAATACCATCTATAATAAGAAATGAATCAATGAATCTAAATAATAGTGATAATAATAATAACAATAATAATGAACAGATTAATACAAAATTAATGATAAACACTAAAATGGCAAATGATAATAATTTCAGTGATAATAAAATGATCGATGTAACAGATGAACAAATAGAATATATCGCCCAATTATTATCGAATTGTAAAAATTATAGTAAAACATCAGGTAAAATATATTTAAAATTATATAATAAAAAATTAATTTGTATTAACAATAATTAAATATAAATTTTTTCTTTTACCCACATACATATAGCAAATGATAGTCGAATTTATTGTCCTGTACGATTTGATGGATACGCATGTTGGCCTAAAACATTAGCCGGTACAATGGCAACACAATATTGTCCAGATTTAGTTAAGGGATTTGATAGTAAATTACTTGTTCATAAAAGGTTATTGGAATATTTAAAAAAAAAACATTCAAACCATATACAATTTATATATATTTTTATTAATCTTATCTACTATATATATATATAACTATATAAATGAAAATATATAACTATATAGATGTTTGGAAAATGGATCATGGTCTTCACATCCGGAAACGGGAAAAGAATGGACAAATTATACAACATGTGTAGACATGAAAGATTTAGAAGTAATTTAATACTTTTTTTTTTATCAAAATATCAATATAGAAATAATCACATTTTTTTGAACATTTATTATTTTCTTTTAGTTTCGTGAAGTAGTTAATAATATTTATATAAATGGTTATATAATATCATTAATAACATTAATTATTTCATTATGTATATTTTTAAGTTTTAGGTAAGTTTTAAAAATATATTCAGTCTGTATATATGTATGATGTTAGAGAATTTACCTTTTTCACAATTTCTTTTGGTTTTTTATGTTATGTTTATATGATTTTAACGCAATAAACCAGATCACTTAGATGTACAAGAATTAGAATACATATACAATTGTTTACATCGTTGGCCTTAAGTTGTATTACCTGGATATTATGGTATAAATTAATTGTTGATCGTCCAAATAATATTAAAGAAAATCCGGTGGGTATAAAATTTTGTTTTACGTTTAAAAATATATAATTAAATTTTTTGTTTTTATAACTTTTTTTTTGTTGTTTAAACCTTATTCGATTGAACAAAAAAATTACTTCTCTGTAAATTTATAAGAAAAATATAGCAAACAAAAGGATTTTAATCCACTTAAAGTGTAAATGATATTTTTAATATATAAGTTCAAATTATTTTAATATGAATGGGTATGCGTAGGAAGATGTATATAAAGAGGTATTATAATAATATAGTATTATAGATGCAATATTAAATGATAAATATAGAAGAATATATGTATATAGTTATTATTTTGATACTTTATTATATTTTATCATTTACGCAATTAATTTATTAATTTATATACAACGAGAGATATAGAGATGTTATAAATCCTTTTTTATTATTATTCATATATATATATATATATGTATAAATATCCTTTTATTTTTGTATATCTAACTTGTTGATTGTTTTTGTTTTGCGATAAATGTTTTATTTTTGAAAATAATTATTGTTATTATTAAATTATTATTATTTATGATCAAAGTTATTCAATATTTCATTTCGGATGAAAAAATATTATAGCTTTATAAGTTTTCATATGAATTTTCCTCAAATAAAAAAAAACTCACTTTTATAAAAAAAAATAAATTTATATAAAATGAACAGCAATTGAATAACTATTTATAGAGACTTTACAAAAATATCAGAAAATAGAAAATTGTCTATGTGACTTTGTAACCAGTTATTTTAACGAATATAATACCGATAGAAATTAATTTCAATTTTGATGTGATAAAAATCCCTTTAAAACTGACTAATATATGTATATCTAAAGACATTTATATCTCAAAAAGCTATATAACAATCGCATGAAACAGGACATTTGATAAAACCCAAATTAATCACATCAGTATGTAAAAGCAAAAATTCAACAAAAATCTATATTACATCATAGTAAAAATCGAAAGTTAACAAGTAGTAATAAAAAAAAGAGTTAAAAAGTTTTTATATGTACAAGATCCAAAATCCTCTATATATTTATGTTATATGCGGCAGTATTCTTAAACGAATTCATGTATATATGTTTATAAATTTATTGATGTAAAACAGTAAAACGCATTTTATATTCTATGCAAATAAAAATATAACTTTAACATTCTTGATCATTAACATTTTATATCAAATTATACGCATATCTATAAATGTCTTTTTATATATCATAGATCATATATTTTAAACCAAATGATAATATTAAAATTTATTTATATGCATGTTAAAATAGAAAATCATTTGAAAATTATGGTTATGGTTATGGTTATAATATAAAAATAAAGAAAGAAAAAAATGATATTAAATTAAAAAATAACACACTCCACCCTTATAATAATAAACATTATATATATTATATATTAATCATAAATTTTCAAAAGGTTTTCCGATACACAAGACATTTGTATATATACGGATTCTTATATTATATATTCATGTATAAATAAACATCTCTTGCCATTTTATATACTAGTCATTTAACCTTAAGCTATATTTAAACTATATATAAGATTCACTCAATTATACAGTTTATATTTATCTACATTTGTATATATATAGGAAAGTAATAAATCAATCAATAATAATTGATTGGAACAAACACCTTTAAAATGTATATTTTTATATACACACATTTTGTTCCCATATATTCATGAATATCTAATATATGTATATTTTTATGATACTTATTTATATACCTAGGAATTATGAATTATTATAAAGAATAAACATTTATTTTTTTCATATACAATATATGATACTTTTTTAAATTAAAAAGACATTATCACATAAAAAATAAATTAATTTTTTTTAAATCTATATATATAAGTATAATTTACGCATTAACCATATATATTTTATTGGATGTTTGAATATTGTTTATTTTTCTGCTATATTTTTTTTTTTTTGAAAAAAATATATAACAAATTAATCATAATAAATTTTCATTCTTATAAAATTGGTATTTAACCAAACAATATTTTTATATTAAGTTTTTTTTTTCAGTTTATACCTTTTTTTTTAGTTAAAACGTAAACAATGAAAATTGATTTTATCTTTAGCAATTTTATTTTCTTATTATTTTTTTTTCTATAAAAAATATTTTATCTAATATTATGAATATATTTATATTTATATAATAATAATATGGCAGATTTGGTGCGTGTTCTTGCATTTAATTCTTCATTATTTAATGTTAGCCACTTATTTTTGGATGTTTTGTGAGGGGCTTCATTTACATTTGGTATTGGTTGTGGTATGTATTCTCATATATATATATACATTTTTTTTTGTTTGTTTAAAATATGCGAAAATATATATGCATATAATAAAATTTAACTTTTATGACTTTTCAAAATATTTTAATTTTATTCATTTGCGGTTTTTAAATAAATTATTTTTATTTATATATGTATGCATACGTATAAAGATTATTGTGATCAAAAAGAAATATATTTACCATTTATAATCCTATATATTTTCTTACTTCTATTGTATAAGGATATACATAATATTTTTAATATATATACTTTAATATTTATTTTTGTCATATAAATTTAAATTAATATAATATAATTCTTTTTCTTAATACTGAATTTAAATTAGATTATTAATAAAATATGATTTTTATTATCCAAATAAAAATATAAACGGTAATATATCTATATATTTTTCGTTATTTTATCGGTATTTTGTATAATTATCAGAATAATTTCAGAAGATCACATACAAAAATTCATTACGAGATATAAAAATTAATAGTTCCTCTATACCCTTAATGTAATCAAATGTAATTTTTATATTAATATTATGAGTTACTTTCTGAAGATATTAATTTCAAGTAAATTAATATTTCAATAGTATATATACTAAAAAAGAATGTCTTTATTTTCATTTCAAAAGAATAATATACTAATATTCGCATGTGACAATTTGAGATACAATTAATCATAATTAAGTTGTTTCGTAAAAAATCCTAAAATAGATTATAGAAAAAAAAATCCTTATATAATAAAACAAAATATTATATTCTCTATATGTTGTATCGTTGTATATCTATAAAAGGTATTTGTAAAAGATTCAGTTGCAATGCTATGGTTTTTAATGTTGGGTTGGATAGCACCAATTATATTAATTACAATTTATGCATTTGTACGAGGTTATGGGACAGGAGAAGCAAAAGAGTAAGAATTTTTTTTTTTGTAGTTCATATATATAGGTTTTACAGTCCAAATACAACCTTTTACAAATCAAATTCAACTTTTTACAAATCAAATTCAACTTTTTACAAATCAAATTCAACTTTTTACAAATCAAATTCAACCTTTTACAATTCAAATTCAACTTTTTACAAATCAAATTCAACCTTTTACAATTCAAATTCAACTTTTTACAATTCAAATTCAACTTTTTACAAATCAAATTCAAGCTTTTACATATCAAATTCAACCCTTAACAAATCAAATTCAACTTTTTACAAATCAAATTCAACCAATTTTTTAATGAGTTTTGCAGTATTTTTTAATACATATTTTCATTTATTATCATTTATTTTGTATAAAAAAGGATTTTACTTAATTTTAATCAATACTACGAAAAAAAAAAAAATACAAAACATTTTTTAAACAAACAAAGTTTTTACAACAAACGGAAGAGTATCTTAAACTGAAAGGGTAGTTTTAATCCAGTGCATTAACACGGACTAAAATAAAACCTGTCAATTGAAATGAAAAACACCAAATAGCTAGTGAAAAGGATTTAATGTCGAATTTTGCGACAAATATTCCTTACCAAATTTTTACCACCATATTCTCCAATGGTAAATCCGATAGAAAAATTGTTTTTTTGAAACGAAATTTTGTTCAACTAATCTGAATCGGAACCAGGAAACAATAATTTAGTTGACGTTATTCAACGGTCCATTTATACGATTTACTATATATATTATTCAAATATATATATATTCGATGACGGATAATCCCAAAGATAGGATATTCTGATAGATATGATCGCAAATGAATTACTTATAGTGTTGTTTCTTGAACAAAATTTTTCGGGAAGATTCAATTTTCCAAATTAATTTTTATTTTCATGTTTCATTTCAAAACTCAATTAATTCATGTTTGTTATAGAGACAAATTAGTAAATTGGTTAATTTTTTTAAGAGATTTATCCTACAGTATAGAAAAAATTAGCCCGACGTTTTTTAAAGAATCGACTTTATCTTTTGAAAAAATTAATGTATTCTTAATGTGGGTTCTTAATGTTTAAAGAAAAGCTATGAATAATTAAAAAAAATTATTAGGAAAATTGGATTTTCCGGAAAATTTTGTTCAAAAAAAATATTTTTTGTACTATAATTAATTTATTTTCGATCATATCTATCAGAATATCCTATCATTGGGATCATCAGGACATATTATTGAATGCTCCATCATTGAATATATATAATTTTGAATAATATAAATACTATTTAAAATACTTTTTTGTTTATTGTAAAAATTTAAAACCTTTTTTTATACAAAATAAATGATAATAAATGAAAATATGTATTAAAAAATACTGCAAAACTCATTAAAAAATTGGTTGAATTTGATTTGTAAAGGGTTGAATTTGATTTGTAAAAGGTTGAATTTGATTTGTAAAAAGTTGAATTTGATTTGTAAAAAGTTGAATTTGATTTGTAAAAGGTTGTATTTGGACTGTAAAACCTATATATAGAAAGGAAAATTTATGGTAAAATATAATATATATATATATATACATATAGTTGTTGGAGTGAGGGAAGTCATGCATTATGGATATTAACAATACCAGTAGGGATTTCATTAGTTGCTTCAATGGGTATATACATTTTTATTTTATTTTTCCATGTTTACCTATATAAACATTAATATAAAAAAAATTATATTCTTATATGTTTTGCTGAATATGATTTTGATTCAAAAATTATAGTATTTTTAATAAATGTTGTAATTGTACTATTTAAAAAATTACATCCATGTTCAGCACAACCGGCCCCATTAGCATTACGTAAAGCTGCAAGGGCTACATTAATATTGGTATAATATACCATATATGGTTTTTATCTATTTCTTATTGAAAAATTTTTACATATCTATATAAAAAAACAAAATCCCAATTCCTATATAGGTTCCATTATTCGGTCTACATTATATTTTATTACCATTTCGTCCAGAACCGGGTGTACCATTAGAACGTGTTTATCAAATTGCTTCGGCATTAATGGTTAGCCTTCAGGTATGTAATATATATAATTCTTTATGAATTGAATCCATTTCTTTTTAAATTAACAAAAATTTTTCTTAACAATAAATAAATGAATATATATATTATTTCTATACGCGTACATTTATCTATCTATATGTATAGGGATTATGTGTATCATGTTTATTTTGTTTTGCAAATCATGATGTACTTTATGCAATCAATGGTTGTTTTGTACGTTTTTTTCCAAGCATTGTAAAACCACAACATGAGAATAATAATGTTCAACAAGTATCACAAACACGCGATGTTGTTGTATGATATTTACAGAATAAATTTGATATAGAAGATGGTATAATAGAAAATGGTACTTGAAAAATTCATCGATTGTATTTTTATTTTTATTTTTTTTTATAAAAAAAAAATTCTATATATTGTTTATTTGTTCACTTTTGAATAAGCACACATAATTGAATATAATAATAAATAAATGATTCGTACTATATGATACTTTTTTATTGATAAATAAAATTCTTTTTCTTTTCCTCTTATATGTATATAATATAATATACAAAATCAATCATTTATATTTATTTTCTATTTTCTATATCAAATATATTTTATAATGCGAAAACTAAATTTTTTTTTACATATATCGCGTTATCGTTAATTGAATAGTGTAATTTTTATTTAAGAAAAATCTAAAATCTATATAATTATATATATGGTACATAAATGATTTTAAAAATATAAATAAATTGTATCAAATATTTATTTAATATAATTTTTTAATTTATATTTCATTATATAGTTTTTGATTTATTTGTAAAAAAAAAATTGTAAATAAATTTGAATTACTATATATATTGTATTTATTTCTCTTTAAATTGATAACCCAAAGGAAAGTTTTTTAGTTGATTTTATTTCTAATATCTTTCTTATTTTGTATATCAAAACGAAAAGAAAATGTTTCCTATAAATTTTCTATAAATATATAAGAATAAATCTAAAATACATAAATGTTGTGATGCGTTTACATTATCATTTTTTTCTTTATATATATAAGAATAAGTTATAATTATATATATATTTATATTATTAATTAAGTTTTTAATTCTTTTAATAAAATTTCTGATTAAAATTATAATTATTTGTACGTATATTCTATATATATATATAATTAAGAGTTTATATATTTCGCCTTGTTAATTATTTAAAAATATATATATATTATAGTTTTTTATTTTGTATATATAAAATTAATTTATTAGTTTATCTTTTTTTTAATTAATAATTATAATTGCATTAAAAATTGTTTGCTTATAAAAATATGAAAAATATTATATGTGAAATAAATCTTATTTATTATATTATAAATGTAGTTTTTTTATGTTTTATTTTTTCCCATCGAGGGGGCGATTCTCAATCCATCGATAAGAAATACACAATTATATCTATAAGAAGTCATTTTTATATGTTGACTAAAAACATATTTATGATGATTGACTTAACCAAGAATTAATGATCAATGAAACTTTTTTGATTATTGAATTAATTAAAAACAAAAATTTATAACGTATATCGATGAAAATTAAATTAAGTTAAGAAACCCAAACGACAACGTTGGTGTCGTACGCTAAAATCAATCGTCTCAATGTAAGTGAACATTTTGTTATATTTATTAAATAACATTGGGTGTATGTAAATTTATGACCATACCATTTTATCGCCTCGCCGCTTTAACATACATAATCTATTATACCAATAAGATTTTTTTAATTTCAAGCCATAGACAAATAAGAAAACATTCCGTATTAAACATATGATAATATTTCTTTAATCTCTAACTCAATGAAATTCGAATTATTTCACAAAATATATAATTTATTACGACAATCAGCTGAATTTAATAATATGTTGATGATATGCAAGATTAAATATATGCAATAAGAAATGAACAAAAAAACTAAACTGATTTAGCGAATAAAGTCAAATATATACCATTAATTTAAACCAATAAAATCAATTTATCTATTATATATGATCAAATGATTTCCCATTTTGTTATGTATATATATACATATGGGGTTTTTATTTGACAGGTTATTTATTATTAAATTGTAAAATTGAAATCAAAATAAATTAATTTTTTAGTATATTTTTTGTTTGTGTGTTCAAATATAACAAAAAAGGACAAAAATGTTGGCATGCCATATATAGAACATTACCATATATACGCATATGTATAATATCAATATGTATATATAAAAAGTTTGTATATGCATACATATTTTACAATAGAATATAAGATTTATATTTAGTTATCAACAGAAAAATGACTCGCATATAGAAACAAACATTTATAGATTTTTGTCACGTATATATAGAAATAAAATACATTTCAAATAAAAAAAAAAGCCATATTAATATATATTTACTTGTAGAAAATATATATTGTATATTGTGATGAATATAAGACGTCGTCTTTCGTTGTTTTCTCTAGTATATTTTTGTTATCAATTCCTATTTTATTTATTTATTTTTATTGTCACAAAATATTTAAATTTTGTCATTCATTTATATATTCGTATTCGATTATAAACAAAATAAAATATTATCAGTTTAATGTTGTTTTCCATTTCCATATATATATATACAAAACCAATTTAACACAATATATATTTTAAAATGATTTTATTGTTTCATTCATTGGTTTATGTGATTAATTTCAGGAGCCGCGAATCTTTTTCAGTTTCAATACCACCAATTTGCAATTGGTTTTATATATGTATGTTGAAAATGCCATTATGGATTGAGGTATACGAAAAACAATAAAACTAAATGGTTTTTTATTTTTTGTAAAACAAATATACAAATGTGGTTTATATATAAACATTTTCCAGCATTTCTAGAGTATATATAGAAAATAAGATATACATTTTTTTTAACATGTTTTATTTTTATCTTAACACAAAATTATCTAATAAAAACCAAGTATATCTGTGTTATAAAATAAAGAACAATAAGAGAAATAATATTTTTATATATCATATTATTATTGCTACACGTATGCCAATATGCGAACAATTTTTTAACAACAAAAAATTATACTTTTGGGAAATTATCTTCTTTTTTTTTAAAGAATTACACATTCAATGATACCTTTATTGTCAATATATATATATATATATATATATATTATATACCATTAATAGAGATATATATTTATAGGATATCTTTCTTTATATAAATCCTTTAAATATATATATATATATATATATATATATCAAAATTTGAATAACAACAATAATATAAATTTAATCGATTTTCACATTATTTGGTGTATATAATTGATATCAATTTATTTTCACATACTTATTTTATAGTTACATATATAAACTTCGATGGGATTTATATTCTAAATCAGTCAAATGCAATTTTCATTTTTGTCACATTTTTTAAACATACGTAGTTTTTCAATTGCCACTGTGTTTTGTATAATGGAATATACTTCTCATAAGGTTGTTCGTACCTCTAAAAACTAACAACATAAGAAAGCTAAATAGTCGATTGTGTTGCGAAACTAAGAATAAGAAAAATATACTCACGGTACAATCTAGTGTAATTGTGCAAAAGTATAGAAATGTTTTACATATACAAATTTAAAACGTTATATATATGTTTAACAGATTCTATACAGAATTTTCTACCCGAAATTTTTCTTAAAAGTCCTGATAAAACGAACAAAATTATTTGAATTCAATAAATCCGAAAGAAAACTTTTAATTTTTAATCAAATTCTCGTATCAAATCACAGTGATACATTCAATTTTTATAGTTTTTTCTTTTTTTTTTTTGTTATTTGAATATGCAAACTTTGCATATAATAAATATTTATATATTTATAAAAGTGAATAAATTTAAATAAATATTTTAAAAAATATATTTTTCCTATATCGATATATAAATAAATAAGTACCATTAAGTATATAGATCAATATTTAAATGCAATAAAATACAGTATTTATTTATCAATTTAAAAAAATGTAAGTAAATAAATAGAAAAAAATATACTTAAATGATTGATTACAAAACAAATATTTAAGATAAAATGAATATCTAAAAAACTTGTTGATAATAAAATAGAACATGTGACCAGGAAACTATTCATTTGTCTTCAGAAATAAAAAAGTATTTAACATTTATTTTGATAAGAATAACTTAAATGTCCTTTCAATTGTTCTGGTATAAGATCTAACGTTTTAATAAGCATATTCGCATATGCCAAACATAAAAATATAAAATACTTAACAAATAATCTAAAAAAAAAAAAGTAATAAAACAAAAAATGTGCAGAATTAATTTTAATAAAATTTTTATTAAAGAAAAAAATCAATAAAACTCTGTTTTATATATATTCCTTGCTTCAAATAACGACTAAATATATAAAGTAACATACATAACAAATATTTTTATATTCTTTTCTAAAAAATATTTATTTATATTTTTATATATGAATAAATTATATATTATTTATTATACATATATCTTTCTATATGTATACCGTATATAACTTATGTAAAGTTACATATTTTCTATAATACATATACTAGTTATACTAAAAATTGTCATATAAATCTTAATATATTGTTAAAAAATATAAAAATAATATAGTATATTATATAAGAGAATAAAATTTCATTACAAAAAAAAAAAATCTATCTATACGTATAAGAATTTTGTGCATTGAACATCTAATAAATGATGTATT
This sequence comes from Dilophus febrilis, assembly GCA_958336335.1. Lineage (NCBI taxonomy): Eukaryota > Metazoa > Arthropoda > Insecta > Diptera > Bibionidae > Dilophus > Dilophus febrilis. The sequence goes on along the minus strand of OY284470.1, from coordinate 16,173,476 downwards.
ATATAACATATATATAACATATAGGAATTCTACGATACTGCATGGGCAGAGCTGGAAAATTGTTAGCCGCAGATTTCTCTTTTCTTCACATAATTTAAAATTTCAAGAGCTCAATGAATATTTAAAGAAATTATCGATACTTTAAGGGAAAACACCAAATTGTACAAACATAAAGTACACCAAAAATAGAACAAATTTTACTTACACTTTTTGGAGAATCGACTATAACTTTTGAAGTAATGTAGCCCTTTTCCAATTTTCTTTGAAATATCAGAAAAATTCCAGGAAATTTAGTTTTTTTTGTACTAAATAATGAATTTGCTTTTAAGCCATTCGAAATATTCTATCCTTTTAGTAGTAATATGGTAAAACAAGCGTTTCAGGTTCGTTCCTGTGATGCTGTAATATATATTGATAGATGTTTATATAAGGTGAAATGATTTTTGTAAATATAATTTTTATATGCATTATTCTTATTCAAAAATATGTTGAACAAAATGATATTGTCAATCGACTGACAATATATACATCATACAGAATTTCCATATGATTTTATTAAACTTCCCAGCCATTTCCTATAATTTAGATCTTTAAAGTTTTTTTTTTAAATATATTATACCAATTATATTTTATCAATAACAAACTGAAAAATTATTTCTTATTTAGATCAAATGTAAAATGCAAATTAATTCTTACATATAACTATATATATAGACATATGTGCATATAAACATATAAATCAATACGTGTTCTTGATATTTTATATACGCGATAGAGATTTTTTTTGTGTTGTTGATATTTAATAATATGTTTTCCTTAAAATGTAGCCCAATCAATTCATGAGATGCCAAAAAATGTTTCAGAACAATTTCAATATAACATATATAGTTTTCAAGAATTATACCATTTTACATTTTCCATTAAATTTTCATCAATAACAATGCGAAAAATAAAACGATTCTATTTTTAACCATTTATTTCTTTTTAAAATATCTTTTTCAAATAATAATAATAATAAAATTCATATACGTGCATTTTTTTTACATATATATAGTATAACTAGTTATATTTGATTTATATTTTCCATTTTATGAAATTGATTTTAAATTCAAAATATAAAATAGTAATTATATTGAGAAAGGATGATTTAAACACCAGAAATAAATCACCTCAGAATTTCAAAAAGAAAAATATACTTACTTTTGTTAGTTTATAAAATACATGAGAAATATTGCGTATAATTTTTTCAATAAATCTACTATAGAATATTTCATTTACAATTAATGTGATCGGGAAAAATAATTTCATATTCAACGGATAATGCAAATGAAACACTTATTATATAAACTATAATTAAAATTAAACCGGTAATTTTTGTCATTGTAAAATTTGATAAATATAAAATAATATAGAGCAATAATGTTATGAACATTAAATGCATAATAACAAATTCAATACCATATTCATAAAAATGAACAAATGGTTTATTACGTAATCCATTATTGACGACCGCCAATATTAACCATGGTACTCCCAATGATATTAGTATTGTCAGTGATGATGCTCCTAATGAATTTGCCAGACTTGTTCCACTTTGTCCTATATATATATAGATCATAAATATTACCGATGAATATTTGTATCGATGTAACAGCGCACACCAAAATCATTACAGAAATAACAAAAAATAATAAATAAATAATAAATAAATATTATTTAGTAAAAATATATATGGTTTTTTTGTCCCAATTTTCGTCCTCCAACGACACATTTTATATAACATTTATTTACAAATTCGGTTGTTGTTTCGTCTTAAAAAAAGTATTCCTCTTTGTGTTTTGTATATACATATAACAAAATTATACTTTTCTTATAAAATGTATCCTCTTTCTTTTTTTTTTCTTTTTTTAATAAAAACAATTTTTTTTTAAATGATATATACAAAGTTTATAATTATCACAATAAGTTAAATGAAAATTAAAAAACAAAAAAAGAAATAAATTATTTTTTATAAATATGTACACCTTATTTTGTATATATAAGAAGATGATTGTTTTGATGATATATCCATAAAAAAAATATATATGGGTATAAAATTAATATGGACTCGTCACGGCTAATGCTATAAGTAATATAATATTTGTTGGGATAAATTTTTACTAATCAAAAGAGGAAAAAAAACACTCCTTGCATTTTTTCTATATATAAATTATATATATGTTAGTGCAATAATTAAACGAAAATATTTATATATGCAATTCTATAAACTATTTAATTTTTTTTTATATACATAACATATTATTATGGGTTTTTTTATTTTTTTTTTGTTTATCTGATATACAATTTATTAACAATAATTACCCGATGGGAAAAATACATCAATTTCAACTAAAATGGCAAATGTAATGAATAAACCATAGAATAGTATTAAAAATAATCCAGTGATTCGTTTTAAAAAGAAACGACTTAATGCAATACACAAATATAATGATCCGACAACACCAAGTAATGTTAACACCGTATATTGAATGCCTTTTGAATGTAATAATGTGTATGGAGGTTCACCGGCCGTTTTAAATGCAAGACCAGCAATAAACCATGGTAAACCGAGTGATATTAGAATTGCAAGTGAACTTGCACCTAATGAATTGGCAACACCAACAGCCGCTTGTCCTGTGAAAATATGTTAATGGAATGGGAATGGAATAATGAAAAGTGTTGATGAGTGTATATATTTACAAATGTTTAAAAATAAAAATGACTTATAAAATTATATATTGATCAAAAAATTATCTATGACTTAAAAAAAATTATGCTTTAATCTATTATATAATAAATCTAATTTATTCCACATCAAATTAACGATTACTACCAATTGTTAGCACAAAATACCTGTACAATATATAACTATACACAAATAAAATATATTCCTATGACCTATATTGAAAAAAATCATAAAAAATGGTTTGATAAATGGTCCAAATATTGCACAAATCAAAACTTTTCCTGCAATACACCAAATGCACCCCTGTTATATACATATATAAGACACACAATGATATTACGCATGTTATTTCTATTATTTTTCATTATAATTGAAATAAATATTACAGTTATAAAATATTTATAATGTACCGTTGATTTCATAAAATTACAAACAAAGAGTGAAAATAATGAATGCGTTTATTGGCAGATCTAATATAGACGCGTCGGTATAAGTACGTACATTTTTTTTATTTATATAATTATTGATATAGAATATATAGTGATATTATAATCATACGGTTGTTAATATATAGTTTTTTAATATAAATTGTGTTGATAAGTTTTTATTAAATTTTATGAATAATTTGTAATTTGTACAAATAAAAAGCACCAACATTTTTATATAAAATTTTTTGGGATTTGTGTTTCGATAAATTAATTTTTTGTGTTTTGTAAATTTAAAATCATTTATGGAGATATTGTGGAGCGAAAACAAATCATTACTATATGAAAAGGTATTTGAAATTACAGTTAATTTTAACTTTATATATACATTTAGTAATATTAACAAAAAAGAATATGATTGATATTGTTATTGATAGGGTTCGTTTAACTGTAATTTTTGCGAACCCTATATCATATGGTAAACAATAATAAATATACGCACAATTTTATTAAAATAATTATAATTTTGTGCTATGTATATACAAAAATATCACTAACATTTACAGTTATGAGTGTTGTTTTTGTTGATATATACAATTTTGTCTTCTATATTTTAATAATTTAATTAAAGAAAACATAATTAAAATATATTTTATTATACACGCTGACGAAATTTAATTGTTTTTAGTATTTGTATATTATTTTGTTTGGTATATATTATATATTTAGTTAAATTAAATTAATATGATATGCATGTATTCTATATATTATATACTGTTTTATATACCAAAAATGTTATTTGTTATATAAAACAACAACATCGGTAATAATAATAATATTTATGGTAATGATAATAACTACAATCTATATACAGATTACACAATATACAGACTTTATATATACTTAAACATTTTCTTCTATAATACCACATATCCTTAAAATTATTTTATTTTATCATATATATATATATCATTATGAGTTGAGTTGATTGTTTGTATCACATTTTAGTTATTGTATTAAATATATACACAGCCGAGGATATATACCAAATAAAACGTAAGTAATGAATGGTGAAAGAAACAATTTTGTATATAATAAATAGAATTACACAGTATGATAAATTGCAATTTTGTATCTAATTCATTTTCATGTAACTGTTATAAAGAAATTGAGAAATCCTAAACTTTGTTTGAGATAATCTTGTTGCAGAATAATTTAAGTTATTTTTCCTTAATCAATGAAAATTGACATAAATATAAACGTAATAAACCATATAAAATCTATGTTTAACGTCAACATTGATACTTTTCATCCCCTGGGTGGAAAGAGTTTTAGTAAAAAATTCACACTGTGTAACAAAATAACCAAAAAGAAGTAATTTTTAGAATCGCACACTTAAAAATAATGTAACATTTACTTTCTTAAACGAAATTTTCTAAATTTACAAAACGGTGATAAAAACATATTATAATAAATATATTCATATGAATATATGGTATATTAAACACATTATAAAAGCATTTTATTTACTTATTTTTAAGCATTGCGTTGCGTCATCATGAATATATATACATATTTTAATTTTTTTTTATAAGAACATCTGTAGCATTAAAAGCAGGATATTCGTATGGTTATGTATTCAATTATATTAATTTCTATAATGAAATAAATTTTATCAATATAAATAATAATGTACATACCTCTACGTGACATTATAACACCTGTTATCATTTCTGGTGTACAACCACCTATTGCTAGGAAAGTCATACCCATTACAGATTCAGGTATACCAAATGTATATCCTATACATAGATATATATATAAATATGGTTTGAATAGAAAAATTGTTTATTTGAATAATTATTTATCATATAACTATACAATAATCTTACCAATAACAATTAACATCCAAAAGATTAAATAGGCAATGACGGCTATCCAAATGATACATAAGAAAAATGTTAACGGATACATTTTTCTCCATGATTTTGGATTCGGTGTGGTAAATGTTAAAATAAACCTAATTGGCCAACTGTAAAACCACCAAAATATTCTCACTTTAGCATCACCCTCGGGTAGGCTCCATAAGCTATTACGTGTTTTTGTCATTGCTTCATCCACTTGTTTTTTCATTTCTTCCTCTATAATGTAATATAAGTATATAGATTTCTTAATGATTAGAGAACTTTATATTTGTTTTTATTTTAAATAATATTTTCTCAAACACTACCTAACATAATTTTTTCTAATTTTTCAATTTTAACAACGGATTTTCGATGTTCCGATGTTGATTTAAATCTATCATTAGCTGCAATTTCTGATTCTTTCATTTCTCTTTCATTTGGTATATCCAAATCTATTATTTATATATAAATTTAATTATAAAATTTTAGAGTATACTCTATGTATTAAACAATAAAAAAAATAACATGTTTATAATACCATAATTATTTCGATTACAACAACGATATTCATCTTCAAATTTACGTTTCATAAATGCACCAATACGACGATTTTGAAACATAACAAAATAATAGACAAATATCAATATGATTAATATCATTGCTTCCCACCACATTATGGCGCCATCCCATGAAAATATAATTAATGCAACAACATTTAATGCAAATACGGTACAATCACGGGTTACTGGCCACCAATCCATACGAACTGGTCGATTCGTTGCCAAACTGCTAAGTGCCGCTACACCCAATATGTTAAACATTAATGAACCAATAACGGTGCCCAGGCCCATATCAGAATCGGTAAGAAAAGTACTAATAACATTGGTAAAAAACTCTGGCATGGCAGTTGCCGTTGACATAAATACAGCGGCACCAACATCCTATAATTAAAACCATATAATATATCGCGGTTAGTTATTACACAAATCAAATTTTATTAAGATTTATTTTAAAAAGTCATATAAATTCTATAGCTTTATATTATATCGATCTTAAAAAATATTCGTAATACGTAATACGGAATGATTAAAAAAAATCCAATCGTTTATAAGGAAATTGATTCACTTCGATTAGAATTAGCCATATTTCAAAAACACTCTAAATGGTAAATAATATTATAAATGAATTATTATATATAATTAACATATTCAATTCTATATACAATGTGTTGATATATATAAATTGATTGTGTTTAAGTAAAGCTCGCATCATATATTTCTAAATTAAAATGATTATAATAATAATTTTATTGACTTTGCTATATACATATATGGTATATACTGACTGCGACATCATTAAAAAATATATGAATATCATTCATATATACACACACACAAACCAAATATTATTAATTGAGATATTAATCCCACATGTATTAATTATAAGTACTTTTAACAATGATAAATTACATTTTCAAATAATATATATACAATGCTCTGAAGTCTGAATATATGTATATACATAAATATTATACAATATCGCGTTTATATTTGATTATTATTATACTATATAAATATTATTATATATATACATATAAATATATGTATAGTGGTATAATATAATATGGATTGAGTTGACGTGTGACGTTCAACGACAACAACAAAATCATTAATAATATAACCAATTTATCATGGTTCAATTATTTGGTTATTTAAATGTAATGTATTAATAAGTAATAACAATTAACCATTTTATCAATTATATATTTATACGAAATATTGATTTTGATTTATAAATTTTTGTTTGTGAATGAATGATTGAATGAATGTGATTTAAGTATTCGTTTAGGAAATTGATTTATACATTCACATATACATATGGGTTAATATTATTTTAATCGCGGAAATTATTTGATAATTTTCGTATGTCTCAATACGAACAAATGCGAACGTTAATGAATAATCAATAAAGATATATAATTGAGATTTTTATCTTTTGTGTCTATCAATATTAGTATACAAAGATATACATTACATATTTTATGATAATTCGAACGCACTACGAAAACAAAAATTAATCATTTGTATTTTTTTTTTGTATATAAAAATAATTTGTTTATTATTATCTTTTAATGATTTTATCATAATTAACTCTATAAAATTCAGAAATTTACATTCGTGTATATACAATTTCTTTATCATATAATTATATATTTATACATATTGGAATCTGTTTTATGTTTTACCAATTTTATGTATATACCATATAGATACTGTACTTATCAATATATATAATTTTCGTGTTTGATATACAAGTTTATGATTATTTTGTAACATGAAAAAAAAAATTTGTTTCTATTTTTGAGCTTTCATATCGAGAGACGACATAATACAAGTATTTATGTATTTAATACAAATATTAGATTTGTATTATCTATATATATTTTAAAACATTATTCACTTTGATTAATAACATTCTAATTAGTAAGTAGTGATCTATAATGGGGCTGGTTGTTTTAATAAATATATATGATAAACATTTTTATATCGAATTAGTCGCATCGCAATGAATCAATTAAATTTGAATTTGTTTTATAAACGCCATACACGTTGTATGAATTAAATTTATAATAAAAAATGATAGGAACATTTAAATTGTGTATATTTTTTATTTATCATCAATTATCTGATAAAATAATCTATGTTAATCTACAAAATGTGATTAAACCTTACACATTTGTATATTCTTATTTATTTTAAATACGTATAGTATTTTCATTATTGTGTAAATTATTATTTATGGTCAATTTTTGTTCTCAATATTTCCAAATTTTATTTGTCTATATATCTATATAATTATATATATGCAAGTCCAAAGTATAACCGCGTAATACATACATGAGTATATATTGTTTTGTTCGTGGATGAAAGAAAAATTGATTTAATATAAAGAAATTGGTATTCAATTTAGTTTTTGACGCGCAAATATAAATAATAAATAACATTCTATGAAAAAGAATTTGGCAAAAGTATCCTTTTCAATTTCGATACGGAAATGTTTATATAGGGAAAAATTAAATATATTTACCGGAGGTATTTTCAAATCATCACAAATACATTGCACCGATGGTATAAAGTAATTATTGATGACTACTCCCAAAAAACTGAAAAAATATATGGCTCCCAAAAAATGCAATATTATAGCACCGTTAAGTCTTTGTTCCACTGTAAAAAAAAAATTAATTAATAAAATTATTCTGTGTTCAAGTTTTGCATTACTGCATATTTAAAATTTTTTTCTTACTTGTAAATAAATCATCGGGAAAATCATCAATTGATGATGTCTCTTCACATGGATCATGTTCATCGGCTTCGAAAGGGACCATTAATTCAGTATTACCATCTTCTGCATAATTGTCATTATGTTTAAATGTAATTAATTTTTTTGTTTTTGGTAATTTTCTTTTCCATGGATACCAATGAAATTTTAAATCATCTTCCAATTCATCGGTATTTTCTAATTTTTTACCATTCAATAATGAATGTATAATTACCGATGGATCTAAATGATAATCAGTTATATTTAAACGTAACAATGAGGAATAATCAATGATTTCATTTTTGAAGATATCTATAAATGTGTAAAATTTAAAGAAAATAATAAATGAAAATCATTTACATAAAAGTAATTAAAATTTCATAGTAGTATAATTTAATAAACTATAATTTAACTATGACGAGTTTTATATATATGAAAATTTATTATAAATATTATTTATTCGATTAAATAATATAAATTATCTTACAATGAGAATTTTCAGGAAAATATGTAATATAATTTTTTTTAATATAATATATAAATATATTAACATTTCGAATATGTAAATATCGATAAGTTCCGTCATCTTATTTGTGATTATACATATGGGTTATGTATGGATTACGATAAAATTTGGGATTTTTTTTTTTGTTGAATTAAAAAATGGATTAATTTGAATATTTATACAATAAGATTTTGCATATACTTATAATATATATAGAAATATAGTTATAAAAACAACGAGGAATTTAATGATAATAAACTGTTGTCGACAAACTGACTGTAAATTTATTTTTAATTCCTTTAAAATCACATAAAAAAGATTTATCAAGTTAAAAATAAAGCGTGTGCTTGTTTTTCCTTCATTAAATATTTATTACATTTACTTTAGGAAATATTTTATTCAATTTTTGTATAGTTTTTGTCCTGTGTTATTTAAGCAATTCATGATGAATTTTCTATGGTGATAGTTAATGTACCGTCGGATATTTATCTTGTTATATGAATAATTCAATGAATGGAAATTGATTTCAATGAAATTTCATTATATTTTAATTTGTCGGATATTTATTTATTATTGTTAAATCAAATAGGAATACATTAATGTTATAGGATATACATGAAATGACAATGAGACAATATAAATTTGTCCTGTTCACCGTTAGGATATTCTAAAAAATACGTGTTTGAAAATAAATTAGTAATTCTACAAAAACAAATTTTTTCCCATACAATTTTCCACATTTGGATATTTTAGAATTACAGCAATAATTTTCCACCAATTGTCATTTTCTATGCATCATTTAGCTAAAAGTGTGAAAAAACTTAGTCCTATTTTTTGAACAGTTCCATACGACGAAAAATGGGACCATTTTTTACAGTCATTTTTTGGAAAATCGGCTATATCTTTTGAACCAAATAATGTAACTTAAAAATTTTATTCAATGAAAAATCAGAAATTGGTTGAGTTTTCAATTGATGCAATGAATAAGAAAATGTGAGAAAAACTGTGGCTATATAATTCGCAAAATTTTCAAATTTGGAAATTGTTCTTTTTTGAAGTATAATTAATTTATTTTTAAGTCTTTACCATTCAAAATACCATTTGGTTTGGGTCGTCGGAACAAATTTTCTGACGCCCCGTCAACAGTACAGAACAATTAATTATACAACATTTTTCGATAATCTTTAGAATAAATAAATAATATCTGGTATATACCATATACACACCTTCGTTTTCCGTTGACGATGGTGCTATGGCACAATTAATTAAATTGAATTGTAGTAAAATGCCAACTACTGTTAATGCTGTTAAAACTTTAACCATAATTATATATGTTTATTGCATATGATTATATAATCAATCTTTTTAGAGTAGAATTTGAATGACAAAAAAACAAATTTTCACATCCAAAACTTTTATCTAATAATTTTATATGTATATATGGAAAACACTTTGTTAAATTTTTCTACTTTTATTTTAATTTATTTAAACAAACTACACATTAAATATTTTTTCACTTATCCAATCAATTTTTTCACAATATTTTGACGGATTTAGCGACAATTTCTTCGCACAGATTTATTTATTTTGGAACTTCTTCCAAACACCAACAACATATCTTGTTTTGTTTTTGTATAAACTGTTTCTTTTTTCAATATCAATATATTTATCTATATATATATTGATTGTACACTAAAATTTCTGAAAGGATAAAAACTTAAATTAACTTTCGGGGTTTGAAATTTCATATATCGGACACAATAATATATAATATCACCATATTAAAATATTCATATTATACAAATAAATTATAGTAAAATATGAAAATTTTAACATTATAATTTTAATATATAAAAAAAAACAATATCAACTAAATTATTAAACTAAAAAAAACTATAACAATTTGGAATAGAATTTACGATAAACACTTTAAAAAAAACCGAAAAATAATTTATAAAGTCTAAATATAAATTATAAGTTTACACTAATATATTTTGATAATTAATTTACCAAAAGAATAATAATTATTTTCCAATTATTTATGTCAATATATTATCACGGCCGCGTTATCCACACAAGTTTTTTGTATACTAAACTAAAAACACAATAATTACATGTAGAAAAATATCACATAAAAAAGTATTTAATTTTAAAAATGAAAAAAATGTAATGTTTTTTATTAAATTTGTTGTTGGTATTCTATAATGGGTCTTAAGTCATATTATGATTATATCAATAAATATATATTTGTGTGTTTTCTTTTGTGTCTTTTGTGTCTTTTGTTATATAAATACCAACATACGTTGTGGTGATTTTTGTTTAAGTAAGTATATATATTATATATATTATTGGGCCTACATTTCCTATACATAAAAATATATCTATATATTTTAATTCTATATGTTTATAGGATTATTTTAATCATAAAATAAAATAAAATCACAATTTATTTTTTTTTTATTTAATTCATTCAAGTTTTTATCAGATCAGTGATTTTTAATTATTACCCGATTTTGCTATTCCTTTTTTTTGTGTATTAAATTGAAAAAAAGACATTAAATGTATAATGAGTTTATAATCTTTTTGTGTTTTTCAATTTTTTTATGTTGTTTTTTTTTTTTTTTTAGATTTTAAAAATTATTGAAACACTATATAGAGAATTAATACTTTTTTGTTATACATGATTGTTTATATGATATACGGTATAAATAATACATTATTGTTTATATGGTATATAGGAAATTTTTTGCAATTATGTATTATATAAGCCATATGTGCCATAAGGAAAATTACCAAAATTACTTTTAAACAATTTTCTTTGACGATTTGGTGGTGATTTTTGTATGCTTTCAATCCGTAATAGTCAAGTCCTCATTTATTCATGCAGGTTCAGATGTTAGTCTTTTGACAAATAAACTAAAATAATCATTGATTTTTCTACCCTTATGGGAAAAATTCAATAATTCCTTTAGAAAAGTATCTGCTTGACAACTAATTATGTGGTAAAAGCAGTTTCATTTGATTTGGTAATTTATCAAATAAACCTAAATTTTTTAAGGATCCTTGAAAATAATACAAAAAACGTTCACGCGATTCTTCTTTACATCATATCCTGAAATTCATAATAATTCACTATATATATATATACATTACTCACCCAGTATATAAAAAAAATAATATTTTGAAAAACCTGCGATTAGAAAAATGCAAATTAAAAACAAAACAAAGGCTTAAATTATTCCATGTAGTCATGATGCGATTTAACATATATTTCGATATATATATATTGATATATGTATGAACATATAGAAAATAGAACTCGAGATCGATTTTGTTAAAATTAAATTAAGTATATTTCATGACACTGCGAAATTTAATAGAAAATTAGTGAATATAATAGTGAAAATTAACGTAATATCTGTTCTGTACGGTATGGGAGTTTATCAATAAGACTCGTTCCAAATTATACCAGATTATTCCTTTATTATTATCCTATATAATTTATGAAAAATTTTCAGTTCTTATATAATATCCAATATTTATGGAATAAATATTCCAATATTTATTTTTATCATTATTTATTATAACAAACTATATTTAAAGATAACTTAAAGATATTAAAGATAAAATTATTATAGGGTTAAATTTATAAACGGTATATAACCATATACCGCAGTTATGGTAAATTGCAATTTATATCCTATATATGATAGATTTGTATCTTTACAAATCTTTATCCAAATGTTTCGTCACTGTTGTTGTATATATCTTTTAATACATATGTATAATAGTGTTATGGTTCATTACATTTTTCAATTATCTTTCATCTGGAAAATTGAATGAACTTTATATATTATGTGTTAGATATATAAAAAAAAAAAGAAGGGTATATCAACAAGTGTTCGGCTATAATATATGAAAATGAAATGCTTATTTAGTAGACCGTAAAAATAAAGCCCAAGTATATGGCCCTATAATATGTATATCTATAATAGAGATGTTATTATCTATAAAATTATTTATGTTAATAGTTATTATATATTCGTATATTGAAACATATAACATTGAGTAATCAATAAGGGAAATTATGCTTAGCCAAATAGTATATAATACAGACTCATTGTCATTTTATAAAAAAACCCATAATTGTAATACATAATTTTTAACACCAATATATTGTCTCAATTGATATATAGTATACGATATATAGTACATAGCATAATTTCGCTATATATACTCCTCAATATAAATATATAAAAAAATCTATATTGATTGATTTATTATATTGAGGTATGCATTCTGTAGTGTAGTTGATAAAAATGCTAACCTGAAAGGCTTACAAAATGGATTCGAATACTACTGTAGTCCTACAAATACATACCTTATATTTTTTAGGTTTTTCGGTTGTGTTCGAATCTAAATTTTTACACCGAGTTGAATATTTTCCCATGTTTTTGATCGTATGGCATAATTACTGACACCATAAAACAACAAATTATGAAACCATCAACAACAGAAGTCTGTTGTCGGACACTAAAACCAATCGTCAGTTTTAAGTGAAAATTAGTATAGATTATATCTGGATATTTATTTATAAAGATTGATTTTTATAAAATGTCAATGAGTTGTTTAATGCATAAAATATGTGATTTTATAATCAAATATTGTTTACATTTTTTTTATAAAGAATGCAATGCTACACTATATCTTTTATTGTATGTTATGCGATGATGACTTTTATGATAGATTGATAAGCATTTTTATATACGTATATGTATATACAAATTACGATTATTACAAAGGCATGAAAACCATATTGAATGCATGCAACAACAATAATATATAATATATTACACAAACTATGATATATATATATATAATTCAATTGTTATCATATCAATATATAATACGATTATTTTATAAAGATTTATATATGTGTATATAATCTCTTTAATATATATAACATATATATATAATAAGTCATATCACTTAAATAAGAAAAAGTTTTCCCCCGCAAGAAAAGTCATTAAATTATTAGATTATATTTGTATATTTTTTATATATAAAATAAATAAAAAGAGTAAACATTAAATAAAAACATTAAGGTATAATAATTGTATTATTACCTGTACTCCAATCGCAACGTGTTAGCTTAACTTCGATGATATAGAACTGCGTCTTGAAATTGTTCAATTTTTTAATTGAATCAAATTTATTTTTAATTTGTATATTAAATTTTATTTTGTAAGAGAAATAGTGAAATAGTGAAATAAAACTTCTATAAATTTAATATATCGTAAATTTTGTGATTTAAAAAAACCGTTTTGTGATATCATTTTAAATGTAATATGTGCATATAATAAAATAAAATATCAATCAATACAGTATATAATGTCAATTATAACTAAACAATTTTTAATATTAGTTTTAATTATAGTCAATGTAAAAACAATTTTATCATTTCAACACAATTCAAATGTGCCAGGTATAAATTTTTCATTTTTCTGTTAAAAAATTCAAAAACATTATATTAAAATTTTAAAATCCTACAAATAGATTTGATTTTTATCGTTTGTTTGCATATATAGATTTAAAACAGTCGGATGCATTAAATTCAACTACATGTACAGTTGAATCGTCTATAGATGATTTTCCAAATGATTTGTTTAGTGGTAAATATTTTATAAAACAAAAAAAAAAAACAAATAATTTGTTATTATTAAAAAAAAATCCTGATTAGACAAAATCAAATTTATCTTATATGAATGAAAAAAAAATACAACCATTAATAATCCCAATACAAATTCCGCATATATACAAACCATGAATTTCAAATATATTGTGCATTCTCTAAATAGATATAGACGAATATTTTTTTGCAAGTAACGTACAATGTATTATTTTTGTCTGTGTTTATTAATAGATTCGAGATAACATTTTACTATATATATATTCTATTTATACATTTTTAAGTCTATTTATAAATTGATTAAATTTTACGCACCATAATAAAATATACCTGTCAAAATGTATAAACAATAAATAAAATTACTTATCATATATTATTACTATACATTGATCAATGCCCAATACAATATAAGAAATTATTTATTTATTTAACCTATAATAATAAGGTAAACAACGATCCTTCAATTTTTTGATGATAATATATTATTAATCAAGTGATTTGCAAAAATTGAAATTGAATGAATTTTTGGAAAGAAGATAAATTGATTTATATACAACAAAATTTATACAAAAAACAATTTATAAGATAATAATTAAGATCTAAACCGAATTTTCCTTTAGAAAAATTACAAATTTTATTTAGGAAATTATTTAGAATTTTCTTTTATATATAGAAATAGAATAGGAGTATATAGAATAATATTTTCTTTGGAAAACTATATAGAATTTCCTATAGAAAATTAGAAGTTCTTTTGGAAAATTCTACAGAATTGCCTCTGGAAAATTATATACAAAATTTCCTCTGGTAAATCATACACAGAATTTTGTTTAGAAAACCATACACAAAATTTCGTTTAAAATGTTATGGAGAATTTCATTATAAAAAGAATGTTCATTAAATGTGGTTATATAAGAAAATTCATAATAAAAGGTATCTGAAGGATTACTTTGCGTTTTTTATTTAGGTTTATATTTTATTAAGAACTAATAATAAAATATTCTATAAACACCAAAACGTTTTACTTATCTACCTTAAACTATGCGATTGATCCAGATTAGTTTGTCCCATTTGAAAAGTATATAAATATAAACAAAATAATCAGAATTCAATTGAAAACATATTTATCGGTCACAGAGTTGTCAACATATATAATCATAATTGTAATTCAATTAAACAATAATTACAAAGTTATAGACACTATTTCAATTGTGTTGTCATATTATAATATTAATATCTACAACAAAAATACATCAGATTTACTAGTGGTTTATATTATAAGATTACTATATATGAATCGCGGTCAATTACAAATAAAATATATTATTGTATATATTTTTTTTATTGCGTATATGCACTAAATTCTCTCCAATGTTAAGTATCTCATTGTTTATATATGCCATTATATATGACTAGATTTAGATTATTATAATAATATATATATATATATAATATCAAAATGATTATTATCTATATAAATGTATATATATCGACATACAGTTTTAGTTATAATTATTATATATATTGTTTTATTTAATCATCATATAACAAAATAATTGTATTATCTTAATATTGTTCTATATGTGTCTGTCCTGTCTACCTGCACATACTTACTTAAAATGTATTATTATTTGATTAATTCATTCAATAATTTAAAAAAATATCTATCTCTATATATGATGAATTTCTTGCAATTCATTAATACGAATTTTCATCCATTGTATATGTATAATAATCCATATTTATATAGCGATAACGCGTTTTCATAACGGGTGCAAAAACCAGCACACACATAAACTGATAAAGATGTATGAAATTTATATTATTCAAAAATTTCTTATATTTAATTATATATTAAGTCATTAGCGTTAAATTTTAAAACCTATAAATACGATCGATGTAATAAAAATTATATATCCATATATAAGATATAATTTTACAACATAATAAAATGTATATTTACTTTTACAATAAGCCTTCATTCACACTTAATGTTTTTCTTTTCGTTGTTTTTCTATTTTTTGCATTTGTATAAGTTTTTAAATGGCGTATATGTGATTGTATTTGTGACCCTCAATTTCAATAATATTGTAAATAACATTAAAATACAACAACAACAAAAATCAAGTGAGTGTTAAAAAAAAATTGAGAGAAAAAATGTAGAAAAACAACGAAAAATATTAAAAAATTATATATTTCTGTTGTATTTCTATAGAAAAACAATTGTTTTTCTAAAAGAAGAGAGAGCTCTTTTATACTGTAGGTGAATGAATATTTATTAACAAAGCAACAACAATTTAGAAAAACAACATACAACGAAAAGAAAAACATTAAGTGTGAATGAAGGCTTAGATGAGTATAAACCGGAATTGAATATTATCGCATTTAAGAATGACGTGATATTGACATTGACACATTCAATAAACAACATACAAATAAAAATAAAATGTATTTTATCCAATAACAAATCTCACCGCTTATATTTAAATATCAAATAGCGTAATTATAAAATCAAATCATTTACAATTAAAAAAGTAACATTGTTTTTATTTTTTATTTTTGGTTTTGTTGTATAATAAAAAACCAATCATTAATAAATTAAAATTAAATATTTATTTTTTAATGGATACATATTATACAAATATATACGTGTGTAATGATGAATAATCTCATTTAGTTTTTTTCCGCCATTTAGATAAATGACATAGAAATAATTTAAACAAAGTTTTTAAATATATTCTATATATGTATGTATATGTATATTACTTCTTTATGTAGATAAAATCCATATTATATCCCATCTATACTTACTTACCTATATATATAGTAAAAATAAATTCAATATGTTTTAAATATTGATTTTCATGAACTATATATATCGATCTATATTATATATATATTCGTATAATAACTTTAAAGCGATTTTAAATTGCATATACTATATGTGCTTAATTGTATCATTTTATATACCTTTATGTATATAGCTGTATCTGATAATAATATTATAGATTTTTAATGGTTGAGGATGGCGGTTGTATAGTGTGAAAACTATAAATAAAAAAATGAAAAACCCATTTAATCTGATAAATATGTTAATAGTTTAAAGTTCTTTATCTATATTGTATATAATCGTACATATATATTTATTATACATGTATGTATATAGGATGTTTTATGCATAGAATAAATAAAAGGATAAAGTTTTACAAATAAAATATTAATTATACCTGCAAATTAAAAATATTAATCATTTATAGGTTTTTATTATATTATATACATAATTTATTCATATCAATATGTAAAAGCACGACGACAATATTTAATATTAAATTGTATTTATATATATAATTAAAATAACTTTTCGCATAAATCTACTATATACTTTTTTTTTGTCTGTTACATATAACTATAAGTACATGCAAAAAAGCATTAATTAATGATTCAATATATAATAAATTCCATAGCTTAAACAATCCTTAATCGACCCGTGTATACATACGAAATACATTTTTTAAGATCGTTATATTTTCTATATATACAAAGTTTCGATACAGTCAAATAGTGTGAGTTTCAGTAATTCTTAAGTGACAAAACATAAAGTATAGTGATTATTCCTATTTATTTATAAATATATCCGATATACGAATAAAGAACAAATATCGTTGAAATTTAATGAAAAATATTTAATTTCTTAAAGGTATAACTTATTCCATCATAATTGGCTTATGATATATGCGTAAATGAATATTATTAAATCACATTATTGCAATAGTCATTTAAACTTTGATTATGACGGATTATATCATTATATTATAAAATTTTATTAAAATTATCCTTCTGAAACTATAATGAATTCATATAATGATTAAAAAAAAAAACGAAAGGAAAATTGAATATTGAAATGACATCAGGATTTTTATAATAAATCGTTTTTCACATATAATATTTTTTATTGTATTTTGCACATATATATTAATCTAAAAAGAAAATCAACGAAAAAGTGGTGCTGTTATATTGCATTTTATCGGAGCTATATATTTTTTTACATTATTAGCAGTTGTGTGTAACGATTATTTTTTACCATCTGTAGAATGTATTTGTAATGGATTGAATATATCAAAGGTATATATATATATGTAATACATATTGATTTATTGCGAACAATTGGTTAAACACCATTCAATCAAATACACATTTACAGGATGTAGCTGCAGCTACATTTATGGCAACGGCCACAACAACACCAGAATTATTTACAAATATAATTAGTACATTTATAGCTGAATCTGATATGGGATTAGGTACAATTATCGGATCATTAACATTTAATACACTTGGTGTTGCTGCCATTGCCGGAATTGCAGCGACAATTGTAAATATATATTTCAAAAAATTTCAATTATTGTGAATGCGTGCTTGCAGCCTATATACATTTAAAACTAATATAACATTTATTTATTCTGTTATGATGGATATACACACATGCAGCCCGTTCAATTGGATTGGTGGCCAATAACTCGTGATTGTTTTTTATATACAATTAATTTAATAGTATTGATAATATTTTCATGGGATAATCGGATAACATTAACCGAATCGATAATAATGATTATATTATATTTTACATATTTTATAATATTATTTCAAAATAAATTTATAATGCCATTTATTCGAAATATTATTGAAAATAAATTGAATTTATGTAATAAAAATAGTCATAGTTATGGTAAGTTAATTTGTTTCTATGCTTTATATCGATTATTTTAAAACAATTTTGATTTGTGGATTTATACATATATATATACAGATATGGCATCGATTAGTTCATCTAAAATAAATTTACATAATAGTAATAGTAATAGTAATATTAATATTACGGAAGGATCATATAAACAAATAAATCAAATCTATATAATATCGTCTTTACCAAAAATGGATTTAAATTCTAAAAAATGTATCGATATGATGAATAATCATAATGATAAAATAAAAAATTATAATAATGATGATCAATTGGTGAATGTGGGTGCTGTCGGTGATGATGAAATTGATGATATTAAAATAAATAGAAAAAGTCTTTGGCGTATATCTCGTGATAGTCGTTTAAAAACAATTTGGTGGTTTTATACATGGCCCATTAAATTATTATTAACATTTACAATACCAAATCCAAAAACTTGGCCAAAATTATATCCAATAACATTTTTTATTTGCATAATATTTATTGGATTCAATTCATATATGATTGTTTGGATGATAACCATTATGGGTATATATATAGATTCACTATATTATATAAATATATTTTAGCAATATCAAATCAATTGGATTTTGGTTTTTTACTATATGCTATATCATAATTACAGGTGATACATTTTCTGTACCTGAATCCGTTATGGGATTAACATTTTTGGCTGCCGGTGGATGTATGCCTGAAGCAATATCAAGTGTAATTATGATAAGAAAAGGTATTGTTATTTTTTTAAATTTTAAAATATTCGCCATACTTAAACATATTTATATCTATATGTATTTTCTATGTATTTCATAGGTGAAGGCGGTATTGGTGTATCGAATTCATTGGGTGCAAACTCATTAGCAATACTATTATCGTTAGGATTACCTTGGTTAATTCGAAATATAATAAATCATAATAATCCAGAAAAGATTGCTATTATATTACAATCACATAATATAATATTTACAATATTAACATTGTTAGCCGCAACTGCATTATTATACATTGTTGTATCAATTTCACGATATCAATTAAAACGTACAGTCGGTACAATATTATTATGTATTTATTTATTATTTATGACAATTGGTATATTATTAGAAATGGATATAATTTATCCAAGACATGATTGTTAATTATTTTATTTATTTTTTTTTTGGCATTATTATTAATTCTCTTATCTTTTAAGTATATATATGTAATATTTTATAATAAAAAAAATTGACTTTTTATAAATTTCATAATATCATGTTTTGTTTTCTATATGCCATGTTTTGCAAATATACAGATATCGACTGTATCTTTTTTGCTATAAGTTAGAATTAAATTGGAAAAAAAACGAATTTTTCAAAATGAAAATCATCATTTTAATTAACTGCACAAATGTTAATTAAATTTTGTTTTGTTTTGTATTATTAATTTTTCCATATATCTATCGGATGGCAATGCAAAATACGATATATATATAGAAAATAATACTTCTGAGATGTGTTTTTTGGTATTAAAATATTGATTCTTCTATATTTCTATATATTAAATTCATAATTTCAAAATATAAAGGAGGTATTTTTCCACCACATCAATCAATCAATTGATTTATTATTATATATGCTCTTATCGTTTGTATTTTATTTACCTCTAATGACACTATAATTGCATTTTATCATAACAATAAAAAAAAGAATAAACAATGCACCATATGGATCAAAGTAATGTTCACATATCATATCATATATACATATACTAAAAAGGCATAATGTACGAATTAGTGAAATGTTTTTAACTTATAATTTATTTTTTTTTGTAATTCATTTAAATCGATTCAAATTTCATATAAAGAAATACGTCATAAATAAATATACATGTGTCCAAATTTACAAACGATAAATAACGTTTTTTTATGTATAATTATTTATCACATAATTTTTGATTTTTTGCATTTCATTCAGAATTATAAATTATAATTTACGCACGACACAACGCGAGACAAACAAAAAAACATCCATCACACAATGGATATTATAATTAATTTATATATACAACCTGTGGGTTTTGTTTTTTTATATTTATTATATTATATCATAAAAGTTTGATTTAACTATTTAAGTTTAATGTATACGGTTTAACTCGTCATATCATTTTCTTTTATACAGTACATAATAAATGCGTGATATGCGTTAAAAATATAATATATTTTTTGACGTATTTTCTTAATTTTTATATTACTATATAAGTATATACACATTTAATATATATAATACAATAATAAAAATTTATTGAATGAAAATATATATATATATATATAGTGATAAATTATCTATATATTTTCTTGATGTCTTATATCTTGTCTCCGTAATTATATGGGATTTTTCAATTTTTTTTTATTATACTTAAAAAACTATTACTAACAAAACAAAAAAAACAAATCAAGTTGTAAATTGATTTAAAAATTATTTATTACTCTACAATAAATATAAACATAATGCAATGCGACACAATTTAAATGATTATAAATATACAATACAATTGCAAAATAATATAACATATATATATTTATTTGTAAATAGATGCGGCATGTTTATTAAAATGAAAGATTTAGTTATTTTTTTTTTCATTTTAATGACATACCGGTAAATTAACAGGAAAAAATACATTTAATTCGATTAGGCTGGCCACAATTAAAAATACCACATACATTAGAGTACATGTTATACCAATTTTCCAATCTAAACGAAAACCATTACATGAAAATGATATATATAAACCGAATAATGTCGATAGTAATGCAATAGCCGAATAAGTTAATCCATCTGAATTTAGTTCAATCTGCATGTACAATGTACATAAATCATTAAGAAAAAGATGAAAAGAATTTAATAAAATTGAATTTAAAAAATAAAAGATATAAAAATTCGAACCCAATGTTCATTTGGTACAGCCGGTAAAAAATATGCTTTTATAAACCATGGCAATCCTAAACATAATAATATATCAAATATATTTGATCCAATTGAATTGCTAATTCCCATAATACCATGTCCATGATTAGTTACAATAACACTTGAAACGGCTTCTGGGACACTAGTACCGGCCGCCAAGAATGTTAATCCCATTACCGAGTCTGGAATATTAATTGTATCACCTGTAAATCATACACAAAATTTATCGATAAAGGTAAAGAAATGTTACACAAAATGTAAATTGCAATAATTTTTCATAATTTTTCGAAAAATTATTGCAATCTTTTTTTTTATATCATATGAAAATGCAATCTATATAAAAAATGTGTTTGCGATTAAAAAACATTTGTTATTGTTGTTGATAGAATATATATATTATTTGTTAATAGAATTAATTATTTTGATAAACAAAATCTCATTGATAAATTAAATGTATATATATACCACTGCAATAATCACGTGTTACCAAATACGTATCACATCGCGTATATATTCATTTTTTGTATATACTATTGAATGTATTATCTCTGGACATTATCAGAAATATTATCTAGTTCGTCCACGGGCAAGCGTAGTTCTATCGCTGGAACTTATTTACACATACCATAAATAAAATGTAATGTAAATTTACGATAGTTGAATTAAAGATAATT
Source organism: Dilophus febrilis (assembly GCA_958336335.1). NCBI lineage: Eukaryota > Metazoa > Arthropoda > Insecta > Diptera > Bibionidae > Dilophus > Dilophus febrilis. The sequence goes on along the minus strand of OY284470.1, from coordinate 16,150,562 downwards.
GCATATATATTTATATATTCAAATCCCTATTACAAATTTATATTGAGACGCATGTCAATATATCATTTGATTGATTAAGAATAAATTAAAAATCATATCACTTTGAACAAACTTCACATACAAGAAATATAAATATCGTTTTCTGATTATTTATGTATATGAATTCTTCATGTAGAGCGAATGGAAAAAGTGTGATTTGAATTAAAAAACGATATAAATTATATTTAAAATTTGCCTTAATTAGAACAACAGACATCACTTCATCAAACAAATAATCATATATCATTCATTGTATTGTTCGATATAGAATATTCAAGCCAATAAAATATTATATATAATATACTTATGATTTTATTTTGATTTTGGAAAATGTTTGGTGAGTCAAGACCGCCTGTCTTTAAAATAAAATCTATTTAATATTCAAATGTCATCTTATCTTATTCTATATGTATAATGTATATATTTATACTTACCAATGATGGTTATTAAAAATGCTACAAAATATGATGAAACACCAATCCAAAGGATACACATAATAAATGTTAAAATACGAAGTTTTGGATATTTTCGACAATCGGGAATTGTTAACCATAATAATAAAGTTATTGGCCAACGTAAAATTTGTACAATTATTGGTGTATCCTCAGAAATACTACATGGTTTTGATGCATATTCTGTATTGTATATACATATATAGATATTTTCAATTAAATATTTACAATAATTCTATATATACTATATATTACAAACAAAAATTATTAAAATATACCAATATAATTCTGAATATCATCATCACCATCGGTACTAATATCCATTGTATCATTATTATTAAAACTTGTGTTACCCGATTCCATTTGATGAACGGATGGATACATTGATATATTACCTTGTCCAGGTTTGCTATGCAATGAAAATTCTTTTGCCAATAAAGGTGATATTTCACTAATTTGTGTATATGGTCGAACTTTCATGGTCATACGTTTACATTTTAATACAACCATTCGTACATTTTTACCAATACAATCATTACAGTACATTGCTGCCGATATAACATAACAAATATTCATTTATTTTTTTTTCATTTAAAATAATATTACTTAGTTTATATTATAATTACCTAATATATAAATCAAATAGGCACAAACTAGGATTAAACCTTCATACCACATTATGATACCATCCAATAAAACAATAATTAAAGCAATTACTGAAAATCCATACATTAGACAATCTCTACTTATGGGCCACCAATCTAATTGTACAAGCTATATAATTATATAAATATAAATAATATATAATGGTAATATATATCCATAAAAAAAACATCCCAAAATATGTTCTTTCGAAAAATGTGATTTCTTTTAATAAAGTAAAAAAATTGGTATATACAAACTTGACCGGCAAATAATCCACAACAGGCGGGTACAGCTAGTACATTAAAAACAGCTGCGCCTACAACCGTTCCAACGCCCAAATCACCTTTCGTAATAAATGTACCAATACAATTTATAAATAATTCGGGACTTGATGTCGCCATTGCCATAAATGTGGCACCAACAACATCCTCTTTCATATTTAACGCTATATTATGATAATGTGAGGATTTATATATATATATAAATATATCAAATTGACTATGTGAATATTTCACACTTACTAAAACACATGATATCAATGGCTGGAACAAAATATTCATCACAGATGGTGGCCAATAACCAAAAACAATAACATGATAAGGCAATATGTATAAGTATCCATCCATGTTGTCGTTGATGTTGAGTTAAACCGTCTGATGGAAATGATAATATAGCACGTTTTGTACAATTTTTACGTTTAGCTACTAATATTTTTGTTCCATTTACATCATAATCAATATTTAAATTATCAATAATAACTTCATCAGCTATATCATAATCATCATCAACATCAACATTCAATTGATCAATATTTGATTCAGTTACTATTGATTTATTTAATTTATTTACACTAATAATTGATAATAGTTTTCTTGATTGATGATTATTATTGATAAAATTGTCTTGTACTGATTTGTATCAAAAATGAAATGTTACGGTTATTAATAGGTACGTTATTATACCAAAAAAAAAAAAAAATTTAATAAATAATATACCAATTGATTGTTGATGATGATCAGCTACGACATTGGTATCGTTTGGTATTATCAATGTAATTAAATAAAATAATGTAAAAACTACTATTAAAAATAGTCTTATACAAAATGAAATGTGTATACGTTCTTTTCTATATACATTCGAATTTCTAAAGGTTTTTTTCATACTCTTGTGCGTTAAATTTTGTACCAAAAAATAATCAATGTTTGTGTTTTTTCGAGTTATATGACAATTAATCAATGTATGTTTTATTATTAATCGCAGATATAACACAATTTTATTATTTTTTTTTGTGATGAGCTATTTCTGTATAATTATAAAAATGTATATGTAAAAAAATCATTAATAATTATGGGCTTTTCAAATTTTAAATTCGTTAGATTAATTCGAAAAGAAATTTTCATTAATTTAACTATAATTTATTTATTTTCAACAAAATGTTTTAAATACTATTATGATTATGTATAATAAATACTCAATAAAAAACCTTAAAATTTTCAAATAATTATTAATAATTTAAAATCACTTAATTATATATACAATTCTTATATTTATTTCTTATAAATTGATAACTTTCTAAAAACTTACATTCAAACAATTGAAAAAAATATTTATGTAATTAACTTGGCGATTTCCAAATATATATTCCTATATGCAATGTAATATACAATATTTATATATTATACGTTTTTTATATGATCCACAAAACAAAAACAACAAAATCCTTTATAATAATAGTATTACCAAAAAAAAATCATAAAATTTAATCAAATTTTAGTTAATATCATAAAAGCATTTCTTTAAATTTATAGTGTTTATAAATGTTTTTATATTTAATATAAAACAAATTCCTTTTGCGATGAATTTTTACGGTTAATTAAAAAACTTTACAGAATGAAAACACAAAAAAAACTTATTTTTTAGAAACATGCATGTTTTCTAAATCTCTATATATATCTTTGTCTTTATATTAATATTTTAATTATTTAACAAATAATGTTTTATTTCACAATACAATTTTTATTTTATAAATTATTCACGAACAAATTGGAATGTAAATTATGATTGATATATATTATAACTATAAGATTTGAATTTTGTAAATGAAATTTTTTCGATGCATTCAGGATACTTTTATACTTCATGATTTGTTTGAATTAATACTTATATATGTATCTTACATAAACATATTATACACATATATTTATATATAATATAAGCTTAATGTAAATATCAAATATATATACAATTTAAAATTATATACTAATTCCATTAAGAAATTGATAAGAAGATATATAAAATACACCAGCAATATGTATATAATAATTTAATTTTTCAATAAATGTAATTGATTATATACATTTATTATATTGATAAAAATTTATTTTTGAATTGAATCATATACAATCAATTTTTTTTTCAATATTGTTTATCCGCACATTGTATATATACATTTCATTCATTTATTATTATATATATATATGTATTTGAAAATTGAATCATTGTAAATTGAAATAAAATCAAGGTACATGCATCTATAAATGTAAATATTTAATATTTGTCTGAATATCGATATATTATTATATATACATATAATTGAAATATATAAACATTCATTAATAATAATATAGTACAATTGACCTGTAAAAATTAATCAAATAAATCAAACGAATATATAATAAAATAATAGATAATGGAAAATTTAACGGGAATAAACCAGATTAATTAAATTTTAAACAAAAAGATTTTATACGCTTATAGATTTGTCAATTATTTTTTATTTATTTTTTTTTTGTATGATGCGTCGAAAAAATAATTAATCTTTATATGAATTAACAATTAAAATAAATTGTAATTTAATATATAACCTGAATTGAAAATCAATTCCTGTATATAGCGATTTCATTGCTATATAATTTATTTTAGTAATTATAATAGTGAACTCTATAATTTATAAAGAAACTCTGCAATTTTTACCAAATAACAAACATTTTTAAATAATACATAAAACAAAATCGGAAAAATACCATAAATTCTATATTGCTTAAAATATAAACTAAATTTTATTTTATAATGTTCAATATATCAAATTTTAAAGTCATATTTCCAATAAATTCTTTATTTTATCATATTTCTACATATAGTATATATTTGTACTTATAATTATACAGATAACAGATAACAGATTATAATAATCAATTTATATTTTTTTATAGTTCATATTATTTTCCACAAAATTTTCCGGAGAATTCAATTTTTCAAATTATGAATTTTTCGAATTACAGTCATAGATTTTTCATAGAATTTGGGAAATTACATTTTCCGAAAAATGATGTTATGGAAAATGATGAATACAATCCTGGATTATTACAAATATTATGTATTCATTGAAAATTGAATATTCATTATATCCTTTCCTGTTTTTTTAAGCGATAAATATAAACAGATTTGTATTTATGTAACTTAAAGACGACAAAAAATGTCACATTTAACATAAAAAGATTTTTTCAATATATAAATATTTGTCATTTAGTATAGATAGATATATATTAACCTTTAAACAGATTTATGAAGGTGTACAGTACATATATATATAGATATAGTATATAAGAAAATTATTTATGATAAATTGTTTAGTAACAATACTATATATATGTATAATCATATAATATATGGTTTATGTATATATAAAGATAAATATTCAGAGATTTACTGATATATATATATATATAGAATTCACAATTTTTATTATATATTAAAAGTGGGATTTAATTTTTTTTTCTTGCGATTCGATTTAAGATTTCAAATACATATTTAGGTTATAAATAATATTTTGCGTTTTTAAAAAGGAAAATATTATTTTCCAAATATACGTATATTTATATTTATTTGTACATATTATATTTCACATTATACATTCGCATATATTTAATATTTAAAACTTGTATACATGAATTATTTTTTATTTTCTTTTCTTTTTGTATTATATAAAGATCAATTCGCAGATACTGCGAGCGCACAGACTTTCGTCAAACAATTAAAGGTTAAATTATTATACTTATAATGCGTTTGAAATTAAAATGTATTATTATAATAATTTATTTATTTATTTTACATTTAATAATGAGTAAATAAAATGATTCATCCATAATTATTTATTATGTATTACTGTGACTGTACTACGTTCTATAAATAAACAAATTTTTGTTTTCTCTATATTTAAAATCAATCAAAAAAAATAATTTTATATAGACTATATTGTCATAAACTATATATAGTAGAGATTTACTAAAATCAGCGAATTAATTAAACTAATAAAATTTGTTAACCTGAGGAAGGGAAATGAATATTTTTAGAAATGTTTATGGCGCAGCCAGATTGTTGATATCATTAAATTCTCCTGATGGTGAATGCTAGGATTCTAATTTAAAAACGAATAAATAATAATAAATAATAATCCTTTAATTATGTCCGGTAAATGCTTTCAATCTTTTCAATTAAGTTTAATCAATTTAAAAATTATAACTTTCATTAATTTATCATGTATAGGACTCTATTTTCCCCCTGTTGTGTTTTAAACTTCTCTAGCGAGTAATCGGAATTATTGACATATGTTCCTTTGGGTAATTTTCCACTAAGTGGAACTCAATGCGGTAAAATGAGTAAAATGAGTTAAATTAATGAAAATTATAATATGAAATATATACAATTAAGTATGTAATTTCATATCATAATTTAGTTATTGTGGCATTTTTATAGCAAAATGCATATCAAATTATTGTGTTTTCTTTTTTTTTGCAAAATTTTGGTAAACGCGATATTATACCTTCTATACGTAACATTTTTATATATGTTTTTATATATCATCAATCAAATTTTACAATATGCAATCAACTACATAACGAAGTTCATTTTATGTATATTTATTTATTTATTTATACACATAATATACATCGCTATAATAACACACCAACATATGTGAAAATTTCAATTTTATTTATTTTTTCAAAAAATACAATACCAAATATATAAAAAAAATTAAAATTAGTTGTTAAATTATATATATATATTATTACCTTTCTATGGATTATTGATTATGATTTCTTTATATTATCATATATGGGTAGAGATGCGTAGATTAAAAATAATAGCTTCTGATGTAAAGAAAATCAATCAATATCAAACAAAACAAAAAAATAAATAATTTTAAATATTAATCATATATGAATGCGATATATATTTTGTATTATGTGAAAACTGATGGATGAATGGATGAATATTTACCACATTCTAATATTTATTATTCTGATATATAATACTTTGGAAGTTTTCAAATATCATCTTAATAATATTTTTATTATAATACTGTTTTTTTGTTATAATATGAATTTTTAGAGAAAGCCATGAATTTTTCTGAATTAGAATAAACAAATTCGAACTTAATTTTCTGTGCGACCGAAATGAATATTGGGATATCTCTATATATTAAAATTGTATTTGAATTTAAAAATAAAATATCTTCATATACATTTTTTATATAATATTTTGTTAAAAATTATTGCATTTAATTTACCGGCAAAATATTCAAAATATGATACAAAATAATATATGTATATAATATATGTAAAGTATATTAACCTGCGAGCTAATGTGTGAATATTTTAAAATGATAACGTTCTTGATACAAAGCTTTTATCAAAACGAAAAAAAAATTTTATATACAATGTATATTAAAATAAATATTTTAGTATATATTTGAATGAATGCATTATATTTGTTTATTAGTTTAGTTTTAGTATACCTTTACAATGTTTTTTAATAATTTAAAATATATCTCTTTTTTTTTTATTAACAAAGTATATAACAAAAAATGTATTTATATATATACCTATAATAATGTCAGATCATATATTCCTCAAATTTAATACAATTCATTCAAACAATAAAAACTTATATCTATATTTGATATGAACTATATTATTCAATAGGTGTTTGAAAAGATGATTAAATTTGTTTTTTATTAAGTATATCCAACATATAAAAGCATTTATATATATAATACACAAAAGCCAATTTGAATAAATATTTATTGCTTTTTCGATGCATATACAAAAACATATATTTATGTATATGAAATATCTTATCTTTTATGTTGTTTACATTTTGAATTGTATAGAGCACATATAAAATATTAAATATAGATTTATTAACAAACAAATATGAAGAACACTTATCCTTATTATATTTATATTATATATACATATTGTGTTGTTTATTCCATATATCAAAACGTCTATTACACAAAAGTATATATATATATATATATATATATATATAGAATTAAATTAACATGAACAATAATTTAATTATTGTATGTACTTCATAAATGTTATTATATGTATAATTTTTGAAGTAATGGAAAATTTTACAATAAGTGCGTGCGATTAAGTATTTGTTTATACTATAAACATTTATATAATATATTAATTATTTATTATATGTATATAGAAAGTTTGTATATGGAATATTTTATATAATATGGATAGATATAGAAAAAATTTCAGGTGATTATGTGATAGGTGTGTTTAATTTTCTTTATATAGAAAATCAATAGAATTCATTATTTATTGCACCTGAAAATGATATTATCATCCAACAAAAATTATGTTCGATGTTATATCGTTTATAGATTTTAAAGGTCAACAAATCCAACTGGAAAATTTTCATATTATATCGTATAAAATAATAATAATAATACGATCAAAGTTTGAAATATAAAACATGCAATGGAAAACAGAAATTTGAGAATTAATTTCGTTTTTTTAAACGAAAAATTATCAATGAATTATAACAAAGTTAAGTTAAGTTTATAATTAACTATAAATAATCGTGTTGATGATAAAAAAAAAATGTTTAAACTGACGTCAATATAATTTATTGATAATTTTTTTTACCATTTAAAAAAACACGAAATGAAATTTTACCAATCGACAAAAAATACATTATTATAATTTATATTATAATTACCTGCAAGTCCTCTTTTTTTGGAGATCGCGTAATTAAGATAAATTGTTTCACTTATTACCAATATATATATTATTTACTACCTTAGAGTTGTTGTTGCAAATTGTTCTAATTCTAACGGTATTTTGTTAAATCCAATTTAAATAATTGTATCGAAAAAAATTATCAACGTAACCATTAATAATATTTCTGGAAAAATAACAACATTTATACAAAATATTATAAATCCAGATCATATGCCGATTAATAGTTTTTAAAATCATAGCCGAATATAAAAACTCTTTAAATTACTATCAAAATCCATATTCTTTCACGGGTTCTCATTCTCAATAATTTGCCTTTAAAACCATTTAAGAATCATCACCACCAACAGTTATGGGTGCTAACTTTGAGCGTTGCATTTTTTTACAGATTCAATCAACGCGGGCCACAATAATTCGATAATCGTGTAATTTTTTATCACGCAAGATAATCACAAAACAATTTTCTGATGTAGTTGAATTTGTATTAAAATAATATGTTTATTGCATTTACTAAATATATATAATATATCAATACAATATATATATAGATATACAATTTAATAAAAATTATTAATAAAATATTCACAAATATTTTTTTATTAACAATTATAATATTGTATTTTTTATATTATTTCATCGCTTAAAATCTATAATATGTCTGGTGTGCGTGTTGTGTGTTTGCGTTTAGTTTTTTTTTGGTTCATTTATTTATTTTAATCTATATATTTATTTGTTTTCTTATTATTTTGTTTAAATTTTTATTATACAAAATCATCAAAAAAATAAATCTCAATTATATATACAAAAATGTTCAAAAAACAAAAAACTACGCAATATTATTTTATTATTTTTTATATTATCATGTATATAATTTCTAATTAAATTTTCTCAAAAAATGTATGTATTAGACTGTCCTTTATCAAATATATTTTCTTTGTATATTTTTCTCATTTATTACTAAAATTTATTTAATATTTTTCTTTCGATAAATAATTAGCGATAAGATTAAAAAAAAACAAAATACTTACGTACGTTTATGTGCGATTAATAAAATCAAAAATTGTTTTTGTTGTAAATATTTAAAGCTATATTTTTTATTGGATTTTATTGGAATTTTTATTATTATATTTTTGAACACTCAGATAGATATATATGATATATAATTTATTTTATTTTTTTTTTTTGTTTATACAGATTCATAATTAATTTTTAAATATACAAAACAATATATATAATATAATATAATAATTAATACAAAAAAAAATCAAGAAATCTAATTAAATATTTAAATTAAAAATAACTACATTGTAAATTTATTATTGTATTTATTTATGTTTTTATTTTGTTTTGTTTTATAAAGTTAAAATTACAATAGCTTTTGGTTTTAAATTTTTTTTTATAAATCATACATAGAAGAATTCTTTTAATTTACTATATATAAACTATATTTTTATTTGATTAATTTTATTGATAGAAAATAAACTATAATGAATGAATGAAGTTTATTATTTATAATTGTTGAGTAAATAATAATCTTAAATAATTTTGGATAGACTTAGAAATACATAATTTAATTTTACTATATATTATATTTAATTATAATATTCTTACTTACATTTTTTATGGAAATGTTGAAAACTAAATTTTAATATTGGTTTTTTATAACTTAACTATTGATATTTTGTCACATTTTGACAAAGTATTTTTGATGCGGTATTTATTAAATTATGTAGATGCTCCCTTTGATATTTATTGATATAATTTTTTAAAAGGGTATATTATTTTAATAATATGTATATATGGAAACTATTTAAAATAAAATTATTCTGTATTCATGATGATAGATAGCTATACATATATATATAGATAATATATAGATAAAATAATTAAAATACAAAATTAACTAATTTTATAAAACCAAAAAAAAAATTAATTTCACTTTTCATGAACAATTTTCTGTGTATTATAATATAAATATAGAAAATCAAAAATTAATATTTTAATAAAATTAAATATATTTTATATACCTATTTCAAATTCTATTTGGAAGATGGACACGTTGGTACATTTACTTTAAAGAATACATTTAATTCAATTAATGTTGCTAATACTAAAAATACGGCATACATAAATAAACAAGTATGTCCAACTTTACGATCTAATTTAAATTTATTAAATGAAAATACGGCATATAACATTAATAGTGTTGATAGTAAAGAAATTGCTGAATACTCAAGTCCAGCTGAATTAATAGCCACCCAATGTAATCCTTTGGTTGTTGGTAAAAATGATGCCTTTATCAGCCACGGTAATCCTAAACATAATAAGATGTCAAATGTATTTGAACCAATCGAATTACTTATTCCCATTGATCCATGTCCTGTATATGCAAGTATATATAAATAAATTCAAATTAAATTTTATAAATGAGTAGTTATAATGATGTGAATATGGTCTATTTACAGAATTGTTGAGATATTGTATATATGTATCTATATATAGAATGTTTTCCTATATTTTAACTTTAATAACAGATAAGTATTGAAAAAGAATTTCCCAGAACAAATGGTCATTTTCAGCTTCAAATATAACATATCGAGATACAATATGACATAAAAAAACCATAGAAAGTTGTCTATATATACACAAAAGTGTATATTTATTATTTATCTCTTATATATTTTACTAATAGTTATAATATATATACTATCCAATGTATAATCAATCATATTGATTGTTTTTCATTGTTAAATTTTATTATAAAGATTCGCATAATAATATATATTTATATCACCAAAAAAAGATAACTAATATACAAAGGATATTAGTGTACTTAAAACGATTCGAATCAGTGTCCAAGTACACGATTATATGATCGATATATTTCTATTAAAATAACGATTTAAGTTTTATTGATATACGCACTCATTTGATATGTTATTTATAAGAGAAATTGGTATTTAATCAATGTTTTGTAAAATAAATTACTAATAATATTTATTTCGAGATTTGTTTTTTAATAGAATGTAAACTTGTATAGATTTGCTGAGTTATTAAAAAAAATATCTAATATACTAACCTTGTTTTGCCACAATAACACTTGAAACAGCTTCTGGAACACTTGTACCAGCCGCCAAAAATGTAATGCCCATAACAGAATCTGGTATTTGTAATGTATCTCCTATATATAAAGTATACATTAAATAAAATTTACACAAATTAAAAAAAAAAAATAAATTTTTCGCTATACAACGAACAATATGGTTTTAGCGTCCAACAACAGCCTTCTGTTGTTAGTTACTTAATTTGTGGATTTTACGGTGTCGGTAATTAGCCGTACGACCAACCGCAAGCGGAATATACAACTCTGTGTTAAAATTCATATTCGAAAAATAACCGAAAACACAAAACATATTTTATGCATTCAGTAGGATTCGAACCCACGACCCCAAAATTTCGTTAGAATTTTAGGTTGGCATTTTTAACATTTACACCACAGAGAAAGTATTAGTAAGTACACAAATTAAATAGTTTAATTTTGTCCATGAATTTTAGGAAAAAAATACAATATACAGATATATATTTACCAATAATCGTAATCATCCATGCAACCATATACGATAATGAACCAATCCAAATGATACACATTAAAAATGTTAATGGAAATAATTTTTTTAACCTTGGACGTTCACAATCCGGTATGGTAAACATAAATAGTAAATGTATTGGCCATATGACAACCCACATAATTTGACGAAAACATGTTTTTTCTTTTGGATACCGTATCAATGAATAACCAATTGGTAAATCTTTATCGACATCATTTGATGATGCCGCTGTTACCGAACTAATACCAGTTAGAGTTGGTGGTGATTCTGACGTTGTTTTTGACTGCTGTTGTTGTTGATCCATTATCGGTACTGAAACGGATTCTGCTGCTGCGACTGCTGCTGAATTAGATACTATTTCATTTGTTGTTGTTGTTGATTGTTGTGAAACAATTTGTAATTCTAATTGCTCATCATTATTCATATTGCTTAGGTCCTCACTTTCCGTAGTACTTGCATTTGGATTTCCCTTCATCGTTTTACTGTATAATTCATCTGTTTTCGTTATAATTGGTGATCCAACCATTAATAAATCATCATTATTATTTGTTAATTGATCGATATGTGTAATATTTTTTATATTACCATTTTGTTGAAAATGATCCACGGTAAGTGGAAGAATTCTATCTGAAATAATTGGGGGAAAACGCAATTTTTTTTTTTGATTGTTAAATTTTGATACAAAAATTCAATTTATTTGTTTTTTTTTTTGCTTTTGTTTTGAATATTTCATTTGAACATACAAATTAAAATTAAAAATAATTTTTTTTTGTGATTATACCTTGTTCATGACTTAATTTATCGGTGGGTAAACTTCCACCACGATGTGATCGTCGTGAACGTGAACGTGCATGTCTAACACCACCTAAATATATTTATATGTGTATATAATTCAATGCATATATGTGTAAATTATTTAATTTTAAATTTTCAATTTTACAATTGATCAATTCAATTGATTTTATTACTGTTGTTAGTATTTTATTATTGTTGTTAGTAAAATATTATTTGTATAAAACAAAACAAAAATAAGTGTCCTTTTTTGTTCAAAATCTTCAAAAATTTACACAAAAACTATGCAATCATTTATGTATTTTTAATTATTAATACACATTTTGGAGACCGAATTAAATATTAATTATGTATTATAATTTATTATCAACTCAACACTCAAACGAAAATAAATATCAATTTATTTCCTAATATTTTTTCAATCTCAATATATTTTTTACACCCAAATATGTGTATAAAATGTATCATAAAAGAAACGCCGTACTTGATTTTCCATATTATATATGAAATTTATATATAATAATAAAATTATATGATTATTTAAAGAAAAACTCAAAATACAATTTAAAGTAAAAATAAAAACCAACAAATACCGCATCAATTTTTCCATACTAATATACATATTTATTTATTTAATATTACGATATTACCAATATTACATATCTATACGCAACATAAAACAAAAATAAAAAAATTTTATTTGAATTTTATATACATCTGTATGATGAAAAAATTATATTTTTAATATCAACAATGTTTGTGTGTGTGTGCGTGTGAACGGAAATAGAAAAATATTATTATAATAAGTATATTTCAATGGCGCCAAAATTATCATACGAAATCAAAAAAAAAATTTGCATATAAACAAATTATTCGTAAAAACATTTCTTATTATATCCGCGCTGATAAATAAAATTTCGAAAACAATTGAAAACATTTCCACATAAGCAGTACTATCCCAGGGGACATATTATTATTTTGAGCTATAAGAATGTTTTTTTTCGTCTTATCGCATATACATACATATGTGGTGATATAATTCAATGAAAATTTAATACTTTTTCTTTCTTTTTAAGGTGTAGTACACTTTTTGTATATAACTGATATAAGAAAAATTGTAAGAACAGTCCTGCGGATGTAAAATATTGTGGTTATACGTTACGAATAATCGCGTATACATATGTTTGTGTATATAACATTTATATTAATAATATATAAGATTTATCAACATATATTTTTGGTTATGTAGACATAAGGGGCATCGTTCTCATATACATATATTTATATATTTGGATATCTTCAGGATGTATACATAGAATAAATATATATCATCAGTATATCCTCGCAGTATATTGACACATAAAATATTTTCTCTCTATAATATTCTGTTGTATGTATATTGATCAATAAAATAAAGTTATATTATTATGAATATATTTATACATATGTTTCTGTTACATTCATTTTCAAATTGAAAGACTTGTATACTGAATATGTTAATATATATATAGTATTATTATCTATAGCGGAAAGGATTCGAGAATATAATATTTTATTTATATATATTTGTACATCTGTAAAAATGGAATTTGTTTATAGGTACCACTCTATATATCCATGTAATAATATCTATGCGTTATTTCAAATGTGCGAATAAAATGTATTCTAAAAATAACAATATAATATGTTCTTCGCTTGTATATACATGAAATTAAATTTATATTTCCTCTTGACATTTCTTCATATATGATTATTAAAAGAAATTTTATTTCTTATCAAATTTTTTAAAGGATTCACATTTTTTTTTTTAAAATCGGTTGTGAATTTCTACAATGTAAAATGTATTGTAATTTTAAAATAATCTAAAACTTTAAAGATTTTTATTATTATTAAGTGTTTTGTCATCAAATTCACAAAGCATTTCACAATTATTCGGTTTCTATTATTGATTTCTATTATATTTAGATTGTATGGTATAAATTGTTTTTATTAAATAATATGAATCATTTTATTTATTCTAGTATACAAAAAAAAAACAAATTCAATTATTCAATATTGATATAAAACATTCATAATGGTTATAAAAATTATTTAATTTATCACATATATGCGGTCTAAATGAATAAATAAATAAATGTCAGAGGAATGTCTATAAAATATGTCATTTATATAACCATATAAATTATCAAATAAAAATAGCATTTTTATCCAAATCGTTTTATTATTGGATATTTTAAGTTTTTCTTTTAAAAAACCCGTATATAAATTTGTATTGTTATTTATTAATATATTAGTTTGATATGAAAACAATATAAAATATAATTATTTAATTAATTATATATACATACCTCTTGCACATTTTTGAATTGATTTATCATAATACATAACAGCAATATAAACAATATAAAGTAGTACTAATGTCAATGCCTCATACCATTCAACTCGTTCATCATGAATTATACAAATTAATATTGCCACTGTAATTCCATAAGCTAAACAGTCTCGTGTTAAAGGCCACCAATCTAATGGCACCACCTACGCTCACGTATATATTATCACAATTTATATACAATAGATGTATATATATATAATAATACCAATTGTTATTTTATATATATTGTGAGAATTATAAATTATATAAAAGAAGAAAAGAAAAAAAAACACAATATTTTTCTATATTAATTAACCGCGAACTGCCGCATATATACATATACAAATAATTATAATAAAAAATATTAATTTATTTTTTACCATTCCCGCACCAATACCACAACATGCTGCAACCGCTAATATATTAAATACAGCCGAACCAACAATTGTACCAATTCCAATATCACCCTCGGTTATAAAAGTTCCAATAACATTTACGAATAATTCGGGAGCTGATGTAGCTGCAGCCATAAATGTCGCACCAGCCACATCATTTGACATATTTAATGCTAAATTAGGAAATTTTATAATTATTTATATATACAAATTCAAATAATTTTAAAATTTTGATCATCTTATATTATACATTTTTTATTATTATACCTTGGCATATTTTTTCTACAGCCGGTACAAAATATTTATCACAAACTACAGCAAGTGCTAAAAATAAATATAAACTTCCTATTGCATGAAGTACAATGGCACCCATTTGTCTTTGTTCTTTTGAGAAAACATCCGGCGGAAAATCTTCTATCGCCGGTTGTGTACAATTTACTATTAACCAAAAACAAATAAAACATATTTGTATTTTAAATAAAAATGAAATTAAAATTATAATTATTATTTGGTTTCATTGTCAGTCTATAGTAAGTTTAAAATTTTTATTAGACTTTTTTCTCCTCAAGCAGTAAAATCATCAAAAAATAAACTTATTTATACATAATTTAATCACTATCTATTGTATTATTGTTGTTAATGCGAAGTTATGGTTGTTATATATATAGATATATAGACAAATAAATATTTAATTAATCGAATATTTTAACATTACTATATTTATATATATAAATTGTTATTTATGTTGATGAATTAGTGATAATATTACATTTGTATTGTATATAAATTATTTTTCACGTACAACTCAAACAATATATATGTAATATTAGTGTTTATAGTATTTATAGTATATACTTACTATATATATATATATATATATATATATATAGATTTACAAAAATAACCCTCACTCAGTAAATGTGTACATCTCTATTTTATATATACATAATTAATTAACAACTTATATAAATAAAAAGATATGTTAAGTTATATAAATACGATTATATATAACATGGATTTATGTAAAAAGTATATATAGACTATTATAGATCTATATATACAATACAAAATATACATCTTTGTTAAATAGATTGTATGTCAAGTGTCTGAAATGTCTATATCAAATTAATCCCCAAAAATCTATATATATATATATATATTATTAAGCATGCATATGTAGAAATAAAACATACAAAGTTACATAATGTTTTTATAATGGAATATATTATGTGATAACTTTGTTTACTATTATTATATAGTGAATATAATATATGTATATTGTATGTATAAATAATTAACATTGTTTAAATTTACGATGAAATAGGACAAATGAAGATACAAATATTTATATGTTATTTTGTATGATATTTTATGATATAAATATATTCACACTTTCTGTCTATTTTATGTATATAATAAACAATAGATATATATTTATAGAATTATAATTGCAGAGAACTGATGTTAAATTCATGTGAATGTGTGAATGCCTAGGTGAAAATTTCAAAGATTGACAACAGTTTTTAATTTTTATTTTCGATTAGTTGAGAAAATCGGATAAAAAATATCTAAAATATATATCGAATGAAGTGCAAAATAATCAAAATATTTAAATTTACTCATAAAAAATTAACTAAATTTTGTATATAACACGATTTTATATGATGTCATATAGACTTAAGGCGTTTACGTTTATTTAAATGGGATGTGCTGAGTTATCAGGTTCACGGTATATCTTTTCAAAAAAATGCAAAATTATTACATATTTTGTCTTCATATATACAATGTTATATACACTTTTATAATAAAACACTCGAATATACAATAATATTTTTTAAATACGGTTTATAAAATTATTTACCTATAGTCTATCTATCCTATAGTAAAAAAGACAATAATATAGTGACAATCAAAAATTATTCTTATTTTATATTTTATTTAAATCCAATCTACCTTTTTTGATTTACAAATTAAATTTGTCCTGATAACCCATGCTCTTAAAAAAATTGCTTATAGTGCAAAAAGAAAAAATCTTTTCAATCAAAATTTTCCGGAAAATATAATTTTTTAAAAATACTTTCATTAAACTTGAACGGGAAGTTAATAGAAA
Source organism: Dilophus febrilis (assembly GCA_958336335.1). NCBI lineage: Eukaryota > Metazoa > Arthropoda > Insecta > Diptera > Bibionidae > Dilophus > Dilophus febrilis. Next base: position 16,133,107 of record OY284470.1, on the reverse strand, counting down.
GCAGACAAAATTGACTTTCCTTACCACAGGAATAAAAATTATTGTAATCGGTTTTTAAAACCAAAATAAAACTATTATTTAAAGTATAATATATAAAATTAAATAAAGAAGAACATGCAATTAAAAACATTTCTTTTATTTATCTCCAATAGTATATATGCGAATAGATATTATAAAATAAGAAAGTGCTGACTCCTTTGTATTTTCTTTTCTTTTTTTTTTTGTTAAGTATCTTTACTTGTATTTAATCAAGTCAATTTGAATTATTTTATATACCATATATACATAGTTTTATTATATAGAAAAATATCTGTCAATAATTGACCCATTTACGGTTCAATTCGGTTTGTATATATTATTCCTATATATTTTGCCACTGTCATTGAGTATTGTTATAGTATTGTTATAGGGTTATGCATTTAAATAAACTATATATACTGTGTGCTTTAATGGATATGTTGAATACGAAATACACAAAAATTAATAATCGTATTTGTGTTGTTCCAGAAAAGCACAAACAGAAAATAGAAAAAAAAGGATATTCTTAAAGCTATTTTTAAGTATTCTCAAATGATATAGATATATTGTTATATGTAGATATAATATATATTACATAAGTATATGAATAATATATTGTCATGTTGTGGTCCCTAGTATATAATTAAAAAGGTAAAAATTGTTCAGATTTTATATAAAAATTTTATATCATACAATACAAATAGAAATTGTTTAGTTATTTATATATAATATATAAATATTGGTAATAGTTTATAGAATAATTATTAAAATTTATTATATTTACAATTTAATGTATTACAAAAAAATTGTTTCATTATGGTTTCATTTGTTATTATCCAAAATCAAAAAAAAAATGTGATTATTTTTATAAGTGAAATGGATTTTATCTATATCAATTATAATTCTTTTTTATTATATTATATTTTTTGAATTTTATCTATTGTGACTTTTTCAGAGATTAAACACACAAAAAAAAAATTGAATAAAAAAAAACCTCACCCACATTAAGACAAAAATTAAGGATAAGATTGTAAGACGATTATTCATTTTAATTAAGATAAATGTATATATATTTATTTTATATATAGATAATAATTTTGTATTCATTTATTTCTATATAAATTATAATTATTCATAAATATATATATATATACATATACGATTTTGTTTTATCTATCTATATCTAATATATAATATATAAAATAATGAACAACAAAAAAATATATATGTATATATGATTTTTTTTTTATTATAAATTATCCGCATTGTAATTGTTTATGATAAAATTGAATATTTCTTTATTTTTTTTTTGTTAGAAATATCTATAACTATACCTACACCTGAAAAATAAAGGTTTTCGCAAGATTATGGATATCCACCACTATATATATGGATGGATATCACTATATATAAATTTTCTATATTAAAAATTCACGGAATTTTTTTTTTGTTTTAAATTATAATAATATGAACTTGTTAGACATTTTGTTTACATTTAATTTGTGTAATGAACATAATAAATAATATACATAATAAAATACTTAAGGCGAGCTTTGAAATAAATGGTTGTGTGAGGGATTTTTGTAAGATAAATTTAAGTTTATTTATACGTTTTTCCATATTAATCCTATTTTTGTTTTCGACTTAATAGTTTAATTATAAATTCATGGAAATTACTTGTATTTTGTATATTTGTTTTTGATTTTAATATTTTTTCTTACGGTGTTGCTAGTTTAAATTAGCAAAAATGAATTAATATTGATAAAATACATATATATATATATAGTATCGTCATATGGCAGAAGGTTACATTGTCAAAATATGTATAACTTTCTGCATGAAATTCAGATCTATCAAAATAACCGAAAATCAAAAAAGGATATTTCTCATATTTCCATATATATATATAGGATAAGAAAGATTTATTTTCCAATCGAAGGAAAGATTAATTAATCTTTTACTCTCGTATGTAATGTGAATGTGTAAAATTTTATATTTTTTATTTTATCCGTCTTTTTTGTACAATAAAATGATTTCTTTATTTTTATTATTTATTCATATATATAGATATCAAGTGATGATGAATTAAATAATATGCCAAGATTAAGAAAAATATCGCATACAGAAGCAAATTCAGGCTACAATTTCAATTTCAATTCTGACAAAACGAAAATACGGCTGATATCAACCATATGGTGAGTTTATAAATCTTTGTCAATGATTCCAAATTCCAATTTAAAATTAATTATATGCGACAAAAACAACAAAATCGTAATAATGACCAGTCAACTAATAAACTATATTTTCTGAAACAAACACTATATAGAGACGATTAAAATGATATATCATCAGATTATCAAATATATGAATCACTGATTGTTTGTGATTATATTTATATAGACTATATATATTTAGACTAGACTCAATATGCGTGTAATTTCCTTTTATGTTTTGTATATATACAATATTTATTATTTGATTAACGTTTTAACCTATAATTACTATCCTTCCTTATACATAATGTACTCATAAATATATAGAATATAGATATATTTTTGTATTACATTTAATCATGAATCATATATATATATTTAATTTCACAATCTATTTATTAATCACCTATGTCTATCTAAGTGTATACACGCATATATATAGATAGTGCGCTAATTTTCGCCAACCTATTCAAACGACCCCATCAGGTATAGCATATGTACGTATATATTACAATAGAAAATGAAAAACTTTAAAACTTATAATCCATATAACTATATTATAATACTATATATATATATATATATATATATATATATATATATATATTTTTTCCGGTTTCGCATGTGTACGCATTCGCGGTATAATTATTGTTTTGGGATTTTAAAGAATTTTTGTAATTTTATTTATCTAATTTTATCATATCACAGCATTTGTTATTCATTTTTTATGATTAATCTATATTAACATATATATTTTATAAACAAACATATTTATATATTTGTTTAACCACTAAAATTGTAACAAAATTATTTAAAAATGTATAAATATATTTTTATACGGGTTTGATAATAATAAAATGAATGTATATATATCAAGTCATGATTGTTAATATATATACAATATGTACAAATATATATTAGGTTGTCGAAAAAGTATTGATAATTTTTATAAAGAGATGTCATTATAATTGAATATTTCAAGTAGTACTAATCTGATCAGGTAACACTAAGATATGTTCGAAAGATGACATTTCGTAGATAAAAAAAAAAATTAAATTTGTTTAGTCATTTAAAAGTTGTAGTGCATTAAAGATGAGCTAAATTAGTGAAAAAATTCGATACATTTTACAATTTTATTATGAAAAAGGTGAAAATGCAACGCAGGCACATGAACAAATTTGTGCAGTTTACGGTGAAGGAACTTTATCAAAATTAACAGCCTATAGCTGGTTTGCTCGATTTCGTTCCAGTAATTTTGATGTCAAAGATGCACCTCGTTCTGGTCGACCAATCACTGAAAAAGTCGATGAAATCATATCAAAAATTGAAGAAAATCGACACGTAAGCAGTCATGATATCGCTAAAGAACTAAACATCCATCACCAAACAGTTTTAAACCATTTGACAAAGGCTGGATACAAGAAAAAGCTCGATGTTTGGGTACCACATGAATTAACACAAAACAATTTAATGAACCGAATTTCCATTTGCGAAACGCTGTTTAAAAGGAACGAAATCGAGTCATTTTTAAAGCGAATGATTACAGGTGATGAAAAATGGATAACATACGATAATAATGTACGAAAAAGATCGTGGTCCAAGAAGGGTGAAGCTCCTAAAACAGTAGCAAAACCTGGATTAACACCAAGAAAGGTAATGCTGTCTGTTTGGTGGGATTGGAAAGGAATCGTTCATTATGAATTACTAGCACCCGGTCAAACCATTTTCCATTTCCGATCTCTATTGTCAACAATTAACAAGATTGAAGTACGAGATTAAAAAAAAACGTCCAGAATTAATCAGTCGAAAGGGTGTTGTGTTCCATCATTACAACGCCAGACCACACAAATTATTGATGACTCGGCAGAAACTGAGAAAGTTTGGCTGGGAAAAAATATCAATATCAATATCAAAATATCAATCAATACTTTTTAGACAACCTAATATATAAGGTTATAGTAATTTTTTTTTCTTCTTTATATATATAAAGTTTAAATGGATTTTAATTGAAATGAAAATTTATTTAAAGTTTTCATATATATAAACTATACTGATTCTATATATAGAGATTTGATTTCAAAACCATTTTCATATATGACGTTTAGTATATTTGTATATATTTAAATATACAATAAAAGAATATACTATATGTAATAAATTGAATAATATAGGAGTGGTAAATATTTAAATAAATAACAATAATATATACATATAAAACGTAATATATAAAATAGCGTAAAGTGTGTTCATATATAAAGTTTTTTATATATGATGCAGGTATTGATTTAGTATATATAATTAATTTTTAAATTATTTGTATCAATATATGTATAGCGCATTTCCTGTTTGTATATATTATACATAGTAATACTTAATTACTTTATCAAATATAGAATCAAATATTGGTTCAAAAATTAGTGTGTATAGTAATATAGTGTATAGATGAAAATATAATGAAAAAATGATGTGTTTGCCCACAAAAGTCGCAGGTATAGTTTTCTAATTTTTATAGTTTATAAACATAACGTAAAAAATAATTAAGAATAGAACATATAGTATAATGGTACGTATTCATGTACTATTTAAATAATAAGGTTTATGCAGAATAAGGTCTCTTGTTTTTAAACGTAAAAATATATTGCATTATTAATATAATTAATATAATTTTTTTGTTGAAACAAATCTTATATTGATATGTTTATTAATAATTATTTTGTATCAATTTATTACAATGAAATCAATTATATTAATTTATGATTATGATGTATTACATTTATTTGTGATTCTATCATCATGCAGAAGTTATCTAGCAATGTTACTATCTAGCTTACATCTGATCAGCATCGGTATATATATATAGAGGAAAATTTATATAAAACTTCTAAAGCAACTTTAATATCCAATTTGTAACATTTATAAAATGTATATAACTCTGTGGTGTAAATGTTAAAAAATGCCAACCTAAAATTCTAACGAAATTTTGGGGTCGTGGGTTCGAATCCTACTGAATGCATAAAATATGTTTTGCGTTTTCGGTTATTTTTCGAATCTGAATTTTAACATAGAGTTGTATATTCCGCTTGCGGTTCGTCGTGCGGCTAATTACTGACACCGTAAAATCCACAAATTAAGTAACTAACAACAGAAGGCTGTTGTTGGACGCTAAAACCAGATTGTTGGTTGTATAGCGAAAAATTTTATACATTAACAAAATCTCTCGGTTATGTTTCGGAACGTCTATCCACATATACCCATTAATATATATGTAAAAAGAAAAAAAAATATTTTTAATAAATTGAAAGAAAAAAACTTTCTGTGTGTGTAAGACATATATATTACTTGTCTCTGATTTTTTTTATAATACAACATACACAATAGTTTAGAAAAAATACTATATTAGTAAATATATATAAATTCATCAATTTATTATTATATATAGAGAAAAAGAATATATATATAATATATGATCTTACATAAAATAGTGTATATTATTATTATGATCATATTATATATATATATATATATACCACCTAAATGCAAATGTAATCGGTCACACATTTTCAATATTGTAATACATTATTTTCTAGAATTTGTATCTATACTGAATAGGTACTTAGCTGCATTCAACATTCCAGCGTAGATGTGTAAAACGTATACCAACAGCACCTGGTGATGATATCAGAAAATTTGTTACTAATAATTGACAATGGAGTTTTGATGCGTTTGAAGTTATTAAATAGGGAATCATTTAATTTGTTTCAAAATAAATTTCCTATAACAGTAATGATTTGGGGGAATTATCGCACTAGCCGCAAAATGCATTGGTATAGTATAGAATTATGTGATGGAATGCAGCTAAGTATATATTCTAGAAAATAATTTATTACCACCAATTCTTGCTGGAGCGGAATTCCGAAACGGAATTTAGATCAAACATCCCGCCAGATACATCATAACATAAAGCGATTTTTTTTGTAATGTGTGGTTAATCATCTGCAGAAAAATGGAAATTTTGTTATCTTTTAAATAAAACAAAAAATATATGCGTCCGATTACATTTGATTTTAGGTTGTATATATTTTATGATAAGAACATCAACAAAGATATATGTATATATGTAAAAATTAAATGAATTTGTTCGTGTATATTTATGATCATATATATATATATATATATATATATATATATAGACAACAATAAAGTCGTACTTGTTTTTATTAAATTTATTTAAATAATAACAAACAAAAAAATAATGTGCAACAACAACAACCACAACAACAATACAAACAAATAATATATATACATATAATAACAATATATATTGTATTGAAAGAAATAATTTAAATATTTAATATTTAATGTAGTAATTTGTACATATATATGTAAAACATATATAAACTTTCTGTTCTGAACTCTCTTTTTTTTACATACTATATATGATATAAAAGAATACTTTAACGATGTATAGTCTTAATAAAGAGTATATATTTTAAAAAAATTACTATTTTCATTGGTCATCATCAAATATCTACTTATATTTCTCCAGTCTAGTATTATTTTATATAGGAAATAGCATAACTATTAAATTTTTTTTTAAATTATGATTTGATTTGATTATCGTTGGTTTTTTTTAATAATTATACAAACATTTCTGATGTTTTCCGTAAATTCAGATAGGAAATGAGTAAATTTTCCCAGATCCTGATATCCTGAAAATAAGATAAATTATTTTCTTTTTAAAATACTCGGAGAGATTGGAAATCAATGCTAAAAATTCGAACTTTTTATTGTGTTTGTTGTTTATAAAACGTATCCGATATCAATTATTATCATTTCAATTCTTTATCAATTCAATGTTAATTTTGTGGAATGGGAAAATATAATACAAATTTATTTATAAATGATGTTAACGATAATAATTTAAAAATATATTTCTTGTATGACTTATGCGGTGAAAGTAACTCCTTATAAATTATATTAATGCACTCTGTATATAGTACATATTTAATATTATTTTAAAATATATATAAAGATAACGAATATAATTTATTAAAATAGAAAATTCAATAAAAATAATAAACAATTGAATATAGCCTTAGAATTCCTTCTATATATAATAAACCCCTCAAAATTGTATATAACCATATATATATATATATATATATATATAGGAATGACATTAATATTTGCATTTTAACTAATATCACTTTATATAATTATCGGAATAATACTAACGATATATTATATAACGACCTTATAAAGAGCATAGACAAAAATCGATATGTATAGAAAAAAGGGCAATATCTATATACTCTAAATATATGACAATATATAACTTAAAATTTTTTCAAATTATAATTGAACCGCAATGAAAATATATATGTATGTATATCATTAATTAAATTACAATACCCAATATATGCGACCAAATATACCTATATACCAGATACAATTTGCATATTTATAGAATTGTTTGAAATTTTATTACATTTCGTATATATATATATATATATATAGATTTACGCAATTTGATATGGGCTTGATTTCATTATCATTATATATCTATTAATCTATTTATATATAAATATATATGTTTTGTGTTTTATATATATATACCATAGAACATATAGAATACATATATTAAGTTCGCATTTCATCATTTCACAATGTTTTAAACTAAATATCAATATATATATGTATTTAAATTATGTATTTACTATTGGACATATATATATACATTAAAATTGATTATGTAATGAAATAATGTGTAAGTTTCTTTATTTATATACGCATATATATATATTATATTGTTCTATATATGAATAAGATAATATTTGTTAATTTGATTTGTTAATATAATTAAACCTGTTGATGATTCAATGAATATTATAAATATAAATACCTATATATGTTCATATAACGATAAAATTATCTTAAATTAAACAATATATGAAGTAATTAATGAATTAATGTTGTTTTTTTTAGAAAAATTCCAATTTAAATTAAGTTTATTGACTATATATGATATTAATTTATTTTAATGATTTATATAAAATATTTATAATATTCATTAAATCACCAAACAATGAACAATACGAAATAATCTATTGGGAAATATTCTTAAAAACTTAATTTGTTTAAAAAATGAAAATATACATTATAAGAAACCATGCATTATAAGAGAATTTGACCTGGACCCTAAACTATATGGGATATTCTGAAAGGTAAACAAACTAAAAATTTGTTCACACTCTTTTTTCCGGAAAATGCAATTTTTCATTTGTTAAGTTTTTCGAATTAAAGCCATAGTTTTTCTTCAATTTTCATTTATTTATTCTTAATATCATTTTAAAATTGTAGCAAATGTAAAGAGCAATGACATTATTAATATAAATTTCTTAAATTTATGATTAATCTGTTTTTTTGTAAAATACTTCTTAAAATAAGACATATGTTAAACATATCATAATATTAATATCAATAAAAAAAAGTGTCAATATATAGATAGACCCACTTTCGATGTCAATTGTAAACAATGTATTCGAATTAATATATACTTATTGGATACACTTCAGAATTCAGAGACATATACTAATTAAATGGTATAATATGTATATTATAAATTATCTATACAAGCAGATGTAAAAGATGCTAATGATATATATATATATATATATTCATATTTATAAAATTATCATAAACAACAAATTTTGGTTTTAATTTTGAATATTTATTATTAGCAATAATTATCATTAATTTTCAAATAATATACAAATAACTCTTGACTCTTGAGAAGCACAAATAATTTATTGGCTTATCATTTGTATGTCAATTTTAATATTATTAATAACACTGTTGATTGCGTACTGTCTTAATTGAGTACAAAAATTGATTTCGATTTCGGTGTCTGCCGTCTATTTAATTATTTTACATTTAATTTACTTATGCGGAGTTTACAATTCCTTTGATACTTTAATTGTTTATGTCTTATAATTTTCATTTCATATTCAATTTAAAAAATTCACAATATTAAGAATTACTTCGTATAAAACTTATTAAATTTATTATTATTAAACTGTATCTTTAATCCACCTCTCAAATGGAGGTAGATTTGATTACATGAAAATTTACCAAATATCAAAATAATTTACGAAATCGCGGGAACCAAAATGAACAAATCAATGGTATTCTTCAAAAAATTGAAAAAATATTTGCGGTATATTAATAAAACATAATCACAAAATTCTTTAAAAAAATGCTATATGAATATTGTTATATTTATGTCAAATACTTTTAAAAACATACACAAGATAAAAGAAAATCAATTATACTATAATTTATATAAATAAAATATTTTCAATATATATTAGTAAAAATTCGAGGAATCAATTAAATTAAATCAAAAAGAAACATTAATTAACATAATATGTTATATAATACAAAGTGTTTTTTTTTATGAAAATTTTATATATGTAAATTGTCTATATAGCTTGTATAGAGCTCATCATATATTATTTTTGATGAATTTTTCACAAATATGAAATTGTTTTAAAACATTTTAGTTAATTTTGATATTTTATATATACATATACGCAAAAAGGTTTAATTCAATTAACATTCTATATATAACAATATTTAAATTCATATTTATTTTATATATATATATATATAAATATATTTATGATTTATTGATTATATTAGAGCATATATATATAAGTATAATTGAAAGATATGATTTTACTCGTTTTTTATTTATCATAAGATCATTATTTTAAAATATAATATATAGTATTTAAAAAAATCGAAATCGAAACCTTCACAATCTCTCTCTATGGATTTTATAAATAATTATTATTATAAGAGATTTATTTAATTGTTTTATATATTTCATTTAATGAAAAAAAATTAAATTATATCAAGATAAAGAGACTCTTTTTTTATTGATTGATTTGATAATTTATTTCTTTTCATTTGTTTTTTTTTTACCTTTATTATTCTGCATATAAAATTATACTTAATATAAAATTATATTTATTATTATATTATTCTGCATATAAAATTATACTTAATAAAAATAAAGTATTTAATAGGAATTATAAATTTCAAGAATGTCATACATATTATGAGTTTATGTAAGAAATCGAATGCTTGAATTTTATATTTGAAAAAACAGCATATCAATTATGATGATTAATATATAGAAATTGAATATATTGTTGTAATAATTGATTTTTACAAATTGAAAACAAAAAACCGAGTGATTTATAGGTAACCACAGGGACATTTATCGAATTCATTAAAATTTTCAAATATAAAGATGAGTTTCGGGCCATATATAGGATCAGTTATGTAGAAAGGCTACTGAACTGGATAAAAACATATAATAACCGCAATGATTTAGACAAAAGAAGAATAAGAACCAAACTATTTATTGAACTAAGAAAAAATGTAAAGAATGAAAACAATAATTGAAAATTGTTTCCTATTTTCTTTAAAATACATATAAAAATTATCCCCATATATATTATTTCTCTATGTAAGACCTAAAACTTATTTATTTTTTTCATTTCTGATTTTTCCAGTGATGTATGTCGTTGTTTAAATATTTCTTTTTTATTTTTTAAATTAATTATGTATTTCATTACATTTATTATTATTATTATTATTATTATTATTCTAAAACGCTGTTATACTATTTCTATTATATATAGAAATTCACTCTATACCATAAGAAAATATATATATATATGAACGTCTTTTGTACTTAAATCTAGATGTATTTATGTAGATGTACATATATCTAAACAACAATAAATATATATATATATATATATATATATATCTATATATATATATATAGTTAAATCTACGTATACGATTCAAATAATAATCACCAAACGTTTATCGTCTATAGAAGGTATATACGTTTATTCCCAAAAGTGCAGATAAAACAATCAATTTTTTGTAAAAAAAAAAAAGCAAAATATATCACTTAATCTTTAAAGTTATATAATCGTATATGAATCTATATTAATATTGATATATTTTTAGGATTTCCTGGTCCAATGAAACTATTTTCTGACCAAATAACCACATTTCCAACGTATTCAATATTTTTTACAACTTACAGTATGCAAGCAAGTTCGATTAAGGCAAATTCATCAACATCATATGCCTATAACATAATTGTTACAGTATTTTGTCTAACTATATTTAGTCTGGAGTAACATCAACTAAATTCCTGGATTGCGTAAAAATTATCAATTATTTGGTATATTTACTTTTGGTATTACATGTATATGGATATAATATAAATATATATAATATAATTTTTATCATGTATACGCGTATATATATAATGTGTGCAGTTATTGTATTTGATTAAGAGGAAATCAGGGTGCCACTTAAGCTTTTGTTATGGAGTTAAGATGTTTCCAACACATACTGTATATATATATGAATTTATGATGTTACTTTAGCGTATATATATATATATAAATAAATCATCTTATATGATGCGCGATTGTAAGTGTAATAACATATATGATTTTTTCAAAATGATTTGCTTTTGTTGTTGTTCTTGTTATCATAATATTTAAATTTTCTATACATAACTAAATCTATTCACATATACAAAAAAACACAAGAATTCTTCTTATAACAATATAGATATATAATATATATATTAATAATATATTTTTATTTATATATATAAAATCATTTTAACGATATAATCATATATTTTTTCCATATATATTAAGTTTTCTCTCGCTTTATATATACAATTTAAGATAAACGTGCAGTTTCCACTCTATATATATATTTATATTCATATTATAATAATTCATATAGATTCAAATCAACAGTTATTTGAATAATTAATTAATTAATAAGAAAAAAAAATGTTTTATACAATATATGAGTTTTATATTATTGGTCACAATATACTTATATAAATATAAGTAATAAATTAGTTATGGGTATATAATTAAATTTATGAGTTATTATAAGTCTGTGTCAAATATAATTTACAAAAAATGTATATTTACGTAGTGAATTCATTGATGTGTTTTTTGTAGTGTAAACTTTATTTTATAAATGTAACACTACTTCCTGTGCTGTTTATAATATTTCTTTTTCTTTTTTTTTTTTTTTAAATAAATTTTTGAATATTAATTTTGTAAACACATCAATATAACTATATATAGATTAACTTTATATAACAAATAATATTATTAATCACTAAACTTCCACATTTTCCCATATATATATATATATATATATATATAATTAATCTTAAATATTCATAAATCAATTATTTGTTTCCATTTTTGTATAAAAACACACACTTTTTTGTTTGATGTATATATATTCAATTTAAAAAAGGAAAAACTATATATACGATATTTTTAATAATTTTTTTTCTTTCTTATAACAAAAACTAAAATGAAATAAAAAAAAATAGAAAATTCAATTATTTTACTAATTAATACGATTCTTTGATATACGTCATTTATATATATATATATTTTTTTTTATTATATGCACTCGCGACACAATAATATATACATAACATAAATATTATATATGAATATATAATCATCATCGGTCATTTATATAAAATGAATGAAAAAATTTGCAATAAAAATGGACTGAATATACAATAATATACCATATATATATACTCTGTCTGTTTAATTAACTATATAAATTTAAACCGCGTACTAATTTTTTCCATTCAAAGTTCAATTAACTAACAATTATTTTATTTATTCATTTATATATATGCGTGAAACAATACTTTTGCTATTGCAAAACATATATAAAAATACGGAAAATGTTGTTGAAAATTCTATAATATTATAAATATTTTGAAAATAAAAAAAGAAAAACTATATATTTAAATATAGGAAAAAAAAAATTATACCACTTTCTTCGGTGAGACCAAAATAGCCCGTCATTTTTTTATTTTTTTAATATATTTTTTTCTTAACTAAAAATTTATTTAAATTTCCTATATATATATATAGGTTGTTAATGTCCTATAGCAACTCACAAACTGATATATTTTAATATCATCATATATTCATCTTAATATATTCATATATTTGCATCTGTGTGTTTTCCATATAATCCATTGAGATGAACGTGCGATCGTAACAAAAAAAAACACACTATAACTTTTTATTTTTTATTATTATTAACAATAATAATAATAATAATAATGATAATATTATTTTAACAAATATTCATTTAAAAAATAAAAAATCACAAAACTTAAACTCCCCGTACACAATCAGAGATTTTTTTTTATATATACATGTATATGAAAAAAAAAATTAACTCGCGGACAAAACTATAAATAATAAAATGTATTATATTCAAACTGATCTGCTGAAAAACTGAAAATGAAAATCATTTGAATTATTGTATTTGGTATGTATTTGCAGTGGCATATATGGAATATATGTTTTGGAGAAGAAATATTTAATGTTTTTATTTTTTTTTATTTATACATTCATTTTGATTGAGTTACAACAATGAAGAAAATCCCCACTTTTACGATAGATATACGTAGAATAAAAAAAATTAAATGATCCAAATAATAATCAATCTCGTTTAATGTGTGTATAATAAAATATGGTATATATACGATCGCAAATGTTTTGTGTCTTTTCTCGTATATATTTCATTAATGATTTGAATATATTTAAATATTCAAAAATATTGTTTTAATTAACGATATATAATAATAATCGGAATATATATGTAAACTATCAGGTACAGAGGATAATGTGTGATTATACAATAAAGGATGTATATGGCATCAATTTCGGAAAACTCGTAAATGCGATTATTGTGAAAAAAAAAATCGCAAAATTAAATGTCTGTAATATCCATACATAAATCGTAATCGCCGTAAGATAAGGTCATGAACTTTTATTATTCAATATAGAAATTGATATAATAATCTCCATATAGACTATATAGAGAGATTAGACACTAGAATGTAAATTAATTCATATATATTGTACGAATAAATATATATATTATATACATATATAAAGAATTGCATTGAAAATGATATAAGAAAATGATTTTTTTCATTCCTAAATATGTTTTACTTTTTTGAAAATAAATATATCAAGAAGAATACATCAATTAAAATTCAGTTGGATTCAAAACAATAATCTGATGTTGAACTTTTCTATATATAAATTCTCATTAAAAATTATATATTTACAAATGTTATTAAATTAAGCATGTGTTAAACTATTAAAAATTTAATTTGAAATGATAAAAAAAACTTTAAATATATAATATATATAATATAATTAAATAATAAAAAAAACATACTATTTTAATTCAACACTAATTTTTTTTTTTTTTGTAAATAATTAATCATTTTTGAGGCAATGTCAATTTAATTATATATTTATTATATATACAATAAAAATGTACATATATGCAATTAAAAATCTAATGAATTGTTTATGCATTCTAGTTTTAATTGTATAAATATATGTAAAGCATATGGCTATAATAAAAGGGCACCCTCACCCGTTACGATCACCTCACTTACATTAAAATTCCTCAAATACAAGTTTCTTAATGATTGGTTTGGCATGTTTTTTGTTGTTAAAGAATAGACCTTCCGATGATAAATATATTTACATCCTTAGAAAATTATATACAGAATTTCCTATTAAAAATGTATATTTAGAATTTCTTTTACAAAAATAATTGTACAGCATTTATTTTAGAAAATTATGCAAAATCTTCTTCTTATTCTTCTTGTTATTCTTGGTCTTCTTCAGTCCTTTATATGTATAAGGAAACTAAGTAAATCTTGTTCTGTGCCACCACAATCGCATATCAAGTATAAAAAAATAAAAAACTGTGTCGGCATATTCAACAACATGCAATATAATGATAATTTTTACAATTTCAAATTGTATTTTAATGTGGCTAATTAATAATTCCAAATATAAAAACATCAAACAGATCGCATAAATGGACTCTTATTATAGTAATATTAATATCATACTATGTGCGTGCCAAAATTTTGTATTTAATTAAGTTATGTTAAATAATATTAATTATAAATTTAGTGTATTTAGAACAATTAAAATTAGATCATTATGTTGATTACATATAGAAATGGAATCGTATACGGTCAGATTAATAAAATATGTGTCGAAGTCATAGGTTATATATAATACATACATATTTAATGCGTAAAATGTATTTCGCTAATTGCTCCAGCGTAATTAATTCTTATATATTATATAGCCGAACATATTGGGAATATATACTTAAAAATGAGGATAAATAAATTTGGATTTATGTTAATATTTATTTTATTTTTATCTATATTTACGTTTAATTTGAATCCAATTGAATTGTACACGTTCTCGTGAATTTTAGTTTTTATATGCGAATTTAAATAAATACGCATATGCATAAAAAATATTAAATTATTTTATATGAAAGGAATAAATGCCGCTTGAATAATAGAGAATCATTAATTTTATGATTCAATTACAACAATGTATGATGTTTTAAATTATATATATGTATAATATTGCATCGTAAAAAAATAAATGTATATAATTCATATGCGAATATGATTAATTAATTGTAAAAAAATGTATAACAAAATATATACGTGATAAAAATTAAACAACGGTTAACAATTAATATATTATTCATTCATATATATCATATATTTAAAAAATATTTTTAATTAAATATACTCAATATCAAAATCAATCCAATAATATATATAATGAAATAATTTATTGATTAATTTTCAGTTTTACGTGATAAAATATTGGATTTATCGGAAGGAACCCTAATGGAAAATACCATCATATTGAAAATGGATCATATTTTCTTACTACAGAGACGAGATGGACAGATGTGAGATGGGCACTTGTTGAAAAGGTATTGATTTTATTTGTTTATTTACGACATAAAACACAATTTATGACCGCAACTCCTCATAAAATCTTAATATAAAATAATGTGACACACTAATGTACTATTCAACTAAATTCGTAAAACATCCTTGTATTTGTATTGTAAGCAGTGGGAAAATTACCCGGAAAAATGGGTTACCTTAATAAAATTCATAAAAAAACCTGTGAATAAGCACAATATTGTGTATATTATTGTTTATTAAGATAAAATTACAAATTTTTCAAATGTTTCCAATGAATTTTATATAAAATATGAAAACTTCTATAAATTCTTTCAATATTTCATATGAATTTTTCGAGAATTTCGCATTTTTAAATAAATAAACATTTGTATAACGAACGATATTATTCAAAAACCATACAAATTCTTTAAAATATCGGGTATTTTTTTATTTTGCCATTGCAAAAAAAAAAATTTATTTAGGGTTTCAACCATTTGCAATGAAAGTGTTTGTTTGTCGATGAGCGATGGAACATACTCGTTTTAATTTTCGTCGATATTTTACATGTCAAAGTTGCTTTCAATCAATTTTTATTATTTATTTATTTTATTTTTATTATTATTATTTTTCCATCATATGCGTTGGTATAAATAATTAATTTGTTTTTTATTTTTAAATATTAATTTAAAAATGTGTTATCAATTTTAATTTATAATAATAATAATAATTTATCAATAAAAAAGAAATTGTAAAAAATAATAAACAAAAAATTTTGTACTGTTAAATTATAATATGTTATCTCCTCCAATAGTGAATCAACAAATTGTTCATTAAGAATTGTATCTAAAATTTCCACAACAATAATAAACAAAATAAAAAATGGATCAATTGCTGCAACATAATTTAAGTAATTGTGAAGATATCAAACAAGTGTGTCGTGGTTGTTTAAGTGCAAAAGGTAATATGAAACCATTATTTGGTAGCTGTTTAGATGATATGTTACAAAATGTTGCTGGTATTGAAGTAAGTTATCACCAGAAATGGAATTATAATATATAAATATGACATAACAATAATGAAAAATTGAAGTGTTTATGCCTAGAGAGTAATTCCGTATTTATATTATCACTTTATTTGTTAGATACATAGAGGTGATGGTTTACCGGAATGTATGTGCATTCAATGTGTGTTACAAGTTAGTCGTGCATTTTCCTTTAAACAATTATGTCAACGATCTGATACAACATTAAGAAATATTTTCCAACAAGAATATAAGTTTCAAGAAAAAATTCAACATAATAATAATAACCAATTGCATACAGAAGAAGATGTGAATCGAGGCGATGATGGTGGTGGTGGTGATGATGATGATGATGTTGATAATATTGATGCAGACCTTTTAAATGAATGCACATCAAATATATTGAATGAGGATCAATATGAAATATCTGATATTGATGCATTTAATGGTATTATCATAACAACGACATCCGCAGATATAATTGATCATCACTGTAATGATGATCAACAGCAACAGGAAATAATTGAAATGAATTGTAATATGAGTTCTAACAGACATATAAATGGAGATGATAGTATTTTAACAGAATTTGATAATCATCACAATATTATTTGTGGCAATGATGATGCTAATGATGATGATGATGATGATGATCATACAAATATCATTACATTACATGATGACGGAGATCATGATCACAATATTGATGATTTGAATACAGTTACCGATGATATTATATTGGATACTGATAATTTTAATATTGATTGTGTAAATTCCATTGATGGCGATGATCATCATGAAACAAACCATGATGTTACAACAATACAATTAGATACGGATGATATTCAAGCAGATATCGATGCATTTAGTATGAGGCACTATAATTATTTTTACAATTTTTTGAAATTATAAAATATTTACTATATTTCCATTTTTTTTTTTTTGATTTTATAGATAATTATAAACCTCCAGATGATGATAATGATGATGAGGTTGTTGTTCATGATATTGATAACATTGATGTAGACGAAGATTATGAGAATGTCGACGATGATGATGATGATGTTAATGTTGATGATGATGATGTTAATGTTGATGATGATGATGACGACGATGAAGATGATGACGATGATGAAGAGGATGATGATGATGACGATGATGAAGATGATATTGATGATATCGATGAGGATTGTGATGACATTTATGATTGTATGAATGCCATTATTGAAGAGGATATGTTACTGAATAGTAGTGAATTGTCTAAACCTAATCCGTCACATAAAGAATTACCGAGTACCACCGAAACGGAAGATTCCTCGGAAAAAAAGAAAATAATAACAAAAATAAATCGTCGTACGCCAACCTGTTCAGAATGTAATTTAACCTTTGATACAAAAAATGAATATAAATTACACGAGAATAGTGTTCATAAGAATATTACAACCACATACAAATGTGAGGTTTGTGGTAAAGTGTTTGCGGAAAATAAAGTTTATACACGACATAAAAAAATTCACAATCCAAATAAACCGCATGCATGTAATATATGCAATATGACATTTGCCGAAAGTTCAAATTTAACCAAACACATGAAAAAGCATACCGGTGAACTACGTAATGTTGTTGGTAAACCAAATTTATGTTCTGTATGCGGTAAGTATAATCGCTTGATCTCTATCTCTATTACATCATTGATTCTAAAATTCTGTTTTGTTTTATTTAAAAATAGGTAAACGTTTTAAATGGGCCAGCTCATTATCAAAACACATGAAACATCATACAGGTCATAAAATATTACATTGTCCGTATTGTCCAAAGTATTATGTAGAGGCACGTTCGTTAAATATCCATTTGCGTACGCATACGGGTGAAAAACCGTTTGCATGTAAAATGTGCGATAAACGTTTCACACAAGGTGGTAATTTAGAGAAACATTTACGGGTGCATACGGGCGAAAAACCATATACGTGTCCGGTGTGTAAAAAAGGATTTTCCCAAAGTGGTTATGTTACAATACATTTACGTACGCATACCGGTGAACGTCCGTATACGTGTAATGAATGTGGTAAAACTTTTGCGGGTTCAAATACATTGGGTATCCATAAACGTACACATACCGGTGAACGACCATATCCATGTGCAATATGTGGTAAGGCATTTGCCCGACAAGAAACGGCTGTAATCCATGCACGTACGCATACTGGTGAAAAACCACATGTATGTACAATATGTAAACGTGGATTTGCAAGTGCGGGACATTTAAATACACACTCGAAATCCCATTCAGACGTTAAATCATATGAATGCCCAAAATGCCATAAACGGTTTACCGGTAATAATGGTTTAAAGGTATTATAATTTTATATATTGTATTTAGATTAATATGTTTATGTATTACTTGGAATTTCTATAATTAATGTTAAAAGAACTTTCCAAATTTACAAACTAATAATAATATTATTTTTATATATTACAGCAACATGTAAAAAATTATTGTCCATTAAATCAGCCAGCGTATGGTAAATTATTGGAATGTCAACTGTGTAATAAACAATTTTTACATGAACATTCATTTAAAAAGCATATAGAAACGGCACATAATTTAACAGAAGAAGAACCAGGTATCGCGGAAGTGAATAACGTGGACGTTGATTAATCAATTAGAATGTCAAAATGCCTTAGTTTAAAATTGTGATGGAAAATTTTGGGTTTTAATAAGAATTTATAAATATTATGTTAGTGCAAATTTTGGGATTTTTTCAACAGTCATTGTCAGCTATGACATGTTATTTTTTGATTTTGATAAATGATTATGAATTCAAATTTGATCAAAGTTTGAATTTACTATCTATAAATGTTTTGTATGCAAAACTCATTTCAATTGGTGCTTTTTAATATGTAAAAATTGATTCCGATTGATTTTTTACTTTGTATTACATTGATAATATTAAACATTTATATAGTTTTTCACTAAATATTATATTTAAAATAAATAAATATGTGATCATTAAATAATAATTAACTTTTACAACCATTTCAATTTATCTTCAATTCCTTCATTATCATTTTAATCTATTTAAAAAAATGTTATCTCGAATTTTTATCTTTGTTTTTTACCACTAGTTTTTACCGCTAGACACCCTAGTTTTTTTATTCATCGACTTCGGCTCATTTATCGAATATTGACATTTCGTCGTTGTTTTTATTGTAAAAAAAAATTACCATATAAATAAAAAAAAAGGTTACGTGCTGTAAAGTGAAAAAAAAAATAAATAAATAAAATTATTTTTTATTTTTATTGCATACAAAAAATAATAAAGTGTTTTTTGTAATAAAAATAAAATTAAATTACAAATTAATATTTAATAATATAATATGGCATATAATTTAAAAGATGAAAAAGAAGTAAAAGAATATGTTGAAAAATTAGGTGTTGAATATCGTTTTGGATGTTATTCAGAAAAGAATCCCGAAGGTACTCATTCATATTATTTGATTTGAAATAATTAATTAATTAAATTACAGAAAACAACAATATTTACATAATCAAATATACCAATTATATTATTAATATCTACTAATAATAATATAGTTTATGTTTAATAATATTTTAACACTTGTATTTAAGTCTATTTTGGTGTTATATAACAATATAAAAAATTCATTTACCCTATTATTTTATTTTTTCTTCATCATCATATTTTATAGTATGTCATCTTTTGGGTGATTACTTGGAAGGCATAAAGAAAGATTTTGAAAAGGCTGCCAAAGTATTTCGTTCAAATTGTGATGATTATGGTTTTCCCAGATCTTGTTTAAAATATGGTAATTATTTATTTGTTGGACGTGGAATACATGGCGGCAAAGGTTCACCGGCAGATGCATATAAATATTATGAAAAAGGATGTAATTTAAAGGATCCAGATGCATGTTTACATACCGGTTTAATATTAGTGTCCCGTGCAATGCCAAAGGAAATTGAACGAGATGTACCGAAGGTATGATGAAAATATATTAATGGTTATGTAAATTTACTATATTTTTTTTATTTTTTTTTGCTATTTTTCTAGGGTGTTGAAGTTTTAACAAAAAGTTGTGATATGAATAATGCAACCGCATGCTTTTTTTTATCTGGAATGCATATATCTGGTGTACATAATAATACTAAACAATCGGCTGCAAACGATACAACATCAACAACAGTAGATCAAACGCAAACACAAACAACTGATTATAAAAATAATAATAGTGATACATCAAAAGTAGGACTATCATCATCGAAAAAAATTACCGGTGATTCAGCAGCAGCGACCGACACAAATTCACAAACAAAATCCAATAAAGAATTTATATTGCCTAAAGATATGAAAAAAGCATTTAATTATGCATATAAAGCATGTGAATTAAAAAATATGTATGCATGTGCAAATTTAAGTCAAATGTATGCAAGGGGTGATGGAACCGAAAAAAGCGAAGAAAAGGCAGAGAAATATAAGAAATTAGCAATTGAAATGCAAGATGAAGTTAAAAAACAACAACAACAATTAGAATTTCAACAAGGTTTAAACATTTCATAGACATGTCTTTTGTTCTCTACAAAGCAAAATACCGAAACTTTAAAATAAATATAAAATTAAACCGATAATTATATAACCAGCCGCTAATAAAAACCATAAGCTGTATGTTGTTATTATTATTATCTATATTATTATTGACTATATCCATTATTATGTATGTATTTCTATAGTCAATTTTTAAATATAACTTAATGAATGCTAGAAATTACTATTAACAATTTGAAAGCAAAAAAAAAAACACTCCATACAATTTTTATCTTATTTATATTATAAAATATTTTTGGTAGGTGATATTTAAAAAATAAAATCATTGTATAGAAATTGTTAAATTAAATAATAAACCTATTATATATATATTAATTTTTTTTGCAGTTAAGATAACGGAAAATGTTCAGGTACTACTGAAGTAAAAAATGCATTGATTGGTTGAGAAAAACATTTCGACTGGGAATCTTATAGAAAATACAAAAACAATAGGAACATTTTATAAGCTGAAAGTACTCTAAATTATAAGAGCTTTCGATTGCCATTAAGTTAAAAAAAATCCATGCAAAAAAAAAAATTTTCTTCATTTTTTCAAAAAACGTGAAAATTGGAAAAATTTCATTTTTTTAAAGATAGAGCTCTGGCCTTCCGGTACACGATAGAGATGATAAATATGTGAGACTTTTGTTTTAGTACTTTTCAAAATCATTAGGATTACGGCCAGGAGAGCTGATTGAAGTTTTTCGAATTTTCCATGCAGACCCAACTTTGGGACACTACTATACGGAAACCAGTAGAGATATTTAAACCGGACCAGTGCCAAATTATGTCTCATATCCTATATTTCAATCGACGTGAATCTGGGGTTCATTACCTTAGAGGATCATCTTGGAACCAACCTTTGAAGTTGGCCGAAAATACGGGATTTTCGATGTTAAAGGAAAATTGGCAATTTTCATCGGAAAGTTTTGGGACTACCATAAAATGAACGCCTGTTCCTTTACCTTTCAAAGGATGTACTGGGTTTTGGAATGAAGCAATTCTTTCCTATTGAAATAAATCCTCCAAATATGGTCTGCAAGAGATGTTCCAAATTTCTGTACAGCGTCCTGGTCAAACCAGTTAAGATACAATAATGGGATTAATACCAATAGATAGGTAATAAAAATCTCTATCCAGAACTATTGGTGGCCTGAAGATCGGACTTCATTTATCAGAATTATGAAGGTTCCAAAATGCCAAAAACTCAATTTTCAAAGCCAGGTCGTGGTCCTCGTGGACCACTTATAAATCTCATACTCTTGGAAACCCGATATTTTGGTGTGCTCTACAAATGTGTAAATTTTGGTGGTGATCGGACGAGGTAGAACAAAAAGTTACAAGAGTTAACTCTTGTATTTTACCGACCAATTTTAGCAAAAAAAAAGCAAAAATTTTTATTCTTTCTCATTTTTTTTCGTCTTTTCTGATTTTGCTGCGCCCTGCTGTTGATTTTAATGTGCTGATGAAAATGACATGAAAAGAAAAATTTCATCTCCGGTGCCATCAATCGGATTCGAACCGACGACCATCATATCCCAATGATGTACATGTATAACACAATACCAAACAATCATAATGCATAAAAATGGCAGAATTGCAATGATATTATAATAGGCGTAAACCAAATAAATGATATACTTTAGAAAACACTTTTGCCTCATACAACCAGGTGGCATTCAATATCAGTTCATATCATTAACATTTAAGTTGTTTTATTTTAAGGTTTTTCTACAAATGTTTTTTTTTTGGTTTAAAAGGGGGATTTTTTTTATGTAATAATGAAAACCATACAATTGATTATTTTTTTTTTGTTTTATTTATAATAATCTTTATTTATACTATTTTTGGTTTTAAATACACATTTTTATTTTATTATAATATATTTATTTTTTTCAATTATTTTTTTGCTTTATTTTTTTTTTATATGGGGTTTAATTTTTTTAAATATAAATTCTATTGCGTTTTGAATATAAATCTAACTACAGACATCCAAAATTTTGTCGGTTATTTATTCTCATCCACAGAGATGATAATATCTGCAAATCCAGCGATTCAATTATTTTGAAAAATTCTGTCCATCATTTTCGTGTCTTCCTTGAGTATTGAAATGCATAATGATATCAAGTCTCGCAATTGTATTATAGATAATAGAGGAAAGAATTTATATATTAAAATCAATACAATATTCTTAATTATCATCATCCAAAACATAATATTTATATATTATAATTATTTAGTGTTTGATTATTTCTACTTTGATATTATTTGTATTTTTATTATTTATTATTTTAATAAATCATTTTAATAATTTGTATAAATTTAAAATGTGTGTGATTTCTAAAATTCAAAAAAAAAATCAAAAACAACAAATTTTCTGAGTTTTATTATTATTATTATTATTATCATTATGTAATTTTTTTGTTTTTTTTTGATATCTCTTATAATTAAATTTAATTGTAATTAATTTGTTTTTTTAATTTATAAATTATTTAACAGTCGTCTGACGTTCGTACACACTCTTTTTAATTTTTATTTCGTTTACAATACAGCAAATTTTATTTTTAAAATAAAAATTTCATAATTATTATAAAATAAAACCAAAATATTAAAATCGAAAACACAAAATAAATGAATTAATTTTTTTTTTTTTTTTAAAGGAGGGAAATGATAATTTATTGAAGATGATGAATTTATATCATGGTGTTTTTTTATTATTATTTTTTGATAATTAAGTTCTACTTTTTCTTTTTTTTTATATTAATAATTAAAATAATATATTATTTTAAAATGTTTCAATCGATTTTGCCTTTATTATTTCGTGTTTTTTGTTTTTTGCATTTTAAATATTATAATTAAGTAAATTACAACAACAACAAAAAATAATTGATTAATTAAGTAAATAAAAAAAAAACAAAATCACAAATATATAAAGTTAATTTCTTTTTTATTATAATAAATTAATTTTTTTTTTTTGGTAAATCTTTTCTATGTTTTACCAATGTTTTCTATTTAATTCAATTAAATCAATATATTATAATTTTTGTTTGTTTGTTTTTAAGCAACATGCACACATAATATTTTTCATTTTATTTCAAAGTACTTTGCTATCGCTAGTTTTTCTTTTTCTATATATTTTTTTTATATAATAGTTTGCAATTTAATTAACTATAAATTAAGGTAAATAAGGTTTTCTAGAGGTCACCGATTTTATATGTTTATTTTTGTTGTATTTTTCATTAACATTAAATATCTACAAATAACTGTTTTAATACAATTTATTCTAATATTTAGAAAAATGCAGCTACATATTAAATAATTTATATAATGTTATCCCGAGAATTTTTCGGTTTTTATTGTCTTTATATTATATAAAAAAAAAATTTTCCATCAAGAAAAACCATATAATAATTAAATATTCTTATATTGAATAATAATAATAATACAAATAATAATAATAATTCTTTTGTTTTTTTAGTTCACCATAAGTTACTTTTGTATCCTAAAACACTTCATCATCAACAATGACCAAAAAAGAGAAAAAATAAAAAAAAAACTTAAAGAAAATAAATGAAATTTAGAAATTGGAGAAAAGGCGGCGGCAGCACTTGGTTTTTTTTTCGTCGTCTTTCTATTTTCAACAACACAATACATATTTATTTACTTTTTTAAAAGAACATAAAACAAATAATTTATTTAGCTCCAACAACTTTCATGAGTGCAGGTGTTGAATATGATTTTGGTCGTTCAATTGGTAAACCGAGTGCACGATCCCAAATAAGTGATGCTAATACACCAAGAGCACGAGATACACCAAACATTACGGTATAATAATTCATTTCTGTTAATCCGTAGTATTGTAAAAGTACACCCGAATGGGCATCAACATTTGGCCATGGATTCTTTACTTTACCCAATTCAGTTAGAATTGGTGGTACAACTTTGTAGACGGTGGACACCAAATGGAATAATGGATCATTTGGTAAATGTTTTAATGCAAATTCACGTTGGCATGTATACCGGGGATCAGTTTTACGTAATACAGCATGACCGTAACCAGGTACAACCTACATATTAAATGATAATAGTCACATCATAAAATCAAGGAAATAATTTCATAGTTTTCTTTAATTTGCAAACCGCAATTTTTCAATTAATCAATAAATACCTGGCCTGATTTTAATGTTTTCCAAATGAAATCCTTTAATTGATCTTCGGTAACATTTTTACCAACTTCACTTTGTAATTTCATTAACCATACAAGTACTTCTTGATTGGCCAAACCATGTAATGGTCCAGCTAAACCATTCATACCGGCAGCAAACGATAAATATGGATCACTTAATGCTGATCCAACTAAATGTACGGTATGGGCTGATACATTACCACCTTCATGATCACTACATTTAAACATTTAGAAATATATCAAATATATTTATAATAAATTTTTAAGCCGTATTTTAATATTACCTATGAATTGTAAGATATAATCTCATTAATTCGGTGAATTCTTTATTATCGAATCCCAACATTTTTGTATAATTTGCTGACCAATCTAAACTGTGATCAATAGCGCCAACACCTTTTCCACCCTTATATGTGTTACGATAAATTGTAGCTGCAATAACTGGTAATTTGGCAATTAAATCCATACTATCTTCATATGCATATTCCCAATATTTAGCTTTATTTACACCCTTTTATATTGATAACACAAAACCAATGAAATTATTATTATTATTATAAAAAATAAATTAACAATAATAATACAAAAATCAAACTTACCTCTGAATATGCCTTAGCAAATTTACTATCATGATTTAATGCTGTTACGGCTGCTGAAAATTGTGACATTGGATGTAATGTATTTGGCATATTATTTAACATCGTTACAACATGCGTTGGTAATGCAGCCCGACTAGCCCATTCTTGTGATAATGCTTTGGCTTGATTTTTTGTTGGTACATCGCCGGTACACAATAACCAAAATAAACCTTCTGGTAGTGGTTCAGCACCACCTTCGGCTTTCGGCAACACCTTTTGACATTCGGGAATCGATAGATTACGGAAACGAATACCTTCATCTGGATCTAATACTGATGTTTCACACATTAAACCTTTAATGCCACGCATACCACCGTACATCTATGATTTTATTCATTTTTTTTGTTTGAGGAAATATAAAAATAAATGAAAATTAATAAAAATAAAATAATATTTGGTACAAAGTTACGAGTTAAATTAATAAAACTATATTAATAAAAAATAAATAATCGGTAAACTTCAATATTTGTACTTAAAGACATTATTAAAAATAATTCCGTACATATACTAATCATTTTTTATTTAACTAAAACATTGATTGAGCCCATTTTTGAAACAGCGAAATATGGAAACGAATAATAATAAACTTAATACGTTTCTAATCAATTTTGCTTAAATGATGACATATTTATATAATACAGATTTTGTATGATGTCTAGCCCATAAAAAACACAACCGTCGGTCTGACAAGTAATTCAATTACAAAACAAACTGTTACAGTATTTAATAATAAATAAACATTTATAAATAATTTATAATAACAATGTTTTGGTTGTTGTTTATGTATAAGATAAGGTAAGTAAAAATATAGGGTTTCAATTGTTATTTGTTTCACTAATATATGAAGTTATACTAGAAACCTAAATATAATGTGTTTATTGCATATATTTATCATTAGTGGAACAGAACAGTGAACGCTTAAAATTTATGGTATATAATTCAATTTGTATTTCTTTTTCATTGATACAATTGTTTACATATCAAAGTATATAAATAGAACCAAAAAAGACCTCCTATGTACATAAATAAAAAGAAATGAAAAAAAATTCCAAACAACATGTTTGCACTCCAATCAACCAACAAATAAACAATAAATATATATTATAAATATTGATTCATTTGTTATATGAACACCGCACTTTTACTATGCTATATAGTATAATAAAGAATACATAATTTATAATAAAAGGTTAACTAATAAATGTGATTAACCCGAAATTGTTTTTTATGTAAATTAAATTAATATAAATGTATAAATTATATAAACACTATATACTCATCAATTGTATATATCAATTCAATTATTGTCACAAAAAGTACACATAAACAATTTAGAGTCATTTACTGCTGTTTGTTTGATTACAAAAACTGCGTGGCTCTGATGATTATGTGTTTTATAAAAAAAATAAAGAAAAAATTTTTAAACACAGTAAAAATACAATTTCATTAAAATTTAAAACCAATTGAATTGAATTGAATTGAAGTATTTTTTTTATATATATCTATAACAAATATATGTTACGATAATTTGTATTTTATATGAGTTATAATAATATTTTGATTTTTTATTAACGCTAACCATCCTGTTAAAGTAATTGATAGTTGAATTTTTTGTTCAGTAAACGAATAAACAAAAACAATATTATAATATTAAATAATTGAATTAGATTTTACTATAAATAGCTTACCATGTCAACGGTAACTTCACCAACTTTTGTATTTCCATGACTTTTACGGAAAGCCTTTACACGTTCTTGTTCTTGTGGTATACGTTCGGTTAACACATCACGTAAATTCGTTTTTTCCGCTGAAATATTACGAATGAATGTTGTTAAAATTGGTAAAGTTTTCTGTAATGAAAATAAATAGAGAGGAAAAAAAACAATATTAATATGATAAATAATAGTTTAATGAGAATAAAATATACAAAATAATAACTATAGAAAATGAAAACGAGTTATTGAAATTAGACTACATTCGTTTTAGCCTTAATATCATCACTGATACTTGCCAAACGTTTAGGTATATAAAATTTAATATCAATAAATACATATGCCTAATTAAATCGACGAAAATTATAACCAGGGATTAGAATTTTATTCAAAACTCATTACATATTTGGTCATCTTGTCCCTATATATTTGTTTATAATTTTCTTATATTACTATATTAATTATTGTTTTCCCTTCAAATTCATGATCGTCCCTATTCTTCCATCTAAGTTCAAACTTTCAACTAATAACTTAATATAACCGACAATTAGTTTTAGCGTCCAACAACACTCGTCTGTTGTTGGTTTCATAATCAATCAAACTTCCACCATAACTGCACTAATTCCAAATTTACCTCAACTGAATACAAATTATTCAATTCTTATCTTATCCAATTATAAATCATACAAAATTTATTTTAAAGAAAATTTCCTTATCGTTTTCCGTTCAATTTATATGATTATATCATTCTGATGCAACTATATGATTAATAAAAGATTATATACGTAAATATTCTGAAATGAATTTTTGTGTGGTTAATGAAACAAACAACAACGACACCGAAATAAACTCATAAACTGACCTACAATTTACATAAAAAATATACAAAATTCTATAAATTTTATATGTAATAAACAAATAAAAATACTTAAGCAATATTTGTAATTAATATTATTTTTTTTTTAATTATATACTATATTTGTATTGTATTATAATTTTTTTTTACTTTAAAATTGCTCATTGACCTATATCTATACATATATATAAATACAACTTATACATAATCTAAATAAAATGTATTTCTTATCAATTTTTTTTTACAAAATAAAATTATATCAACAAGTGACTGACTGAGAAAGACATTTAAATATATTTATTATATACAAAACAGTTTATGTTTGTCAAATTTTTACTGACTGGGAGTTTAAATTGATATTGAAATCGAAATGTAAAAAAAAATATAAAACGATATTCATATTGAATTCGGTATTGAATTATCATTAAAAAAGATTAGGACTTTATATGCACATAGGGAAATAATTGTTTAAAAAATTAGAATTGGAAAATATGGAAATAAATCGAACGAGTTTTTTGAATATATAGATTATTCTCAATTTTATTGAGAATTGACGTTTTGGATGAAATAATTTATACTTTGCCGGATGAATTGATCCAATGGCGTCGTATGCATCTCTATGATATCATCTATATTATCATAAGGATATCGATTATAGGAGGAAAATGAGGAAAATATATCTATTTATTTCTTCATAGATTACAAGTTAAAGGTTTCTTTCGAACCATCAATCATATAATATAGATGAATTGAACAAATTGAAAAATTAACATGATAGAGATTAGAAAAAGAAATGGTCACTAAAATCTCCTACCATCGAAAAAAAATTGCTTTAAAATAAAATTAATAATACAATTATTATTTTAAATGAAAATTACATTAAATATATTTATTTTAATTAAAGGAATTTTGTGCAAACTTACACCGTATTATCTATCAATTTTAGCCAATTATATCGACCATACTAAACTATAGTTAAATATACATATAAATTACTTTAATATTGATTTTATATATAGAACATGACTTGATAATTACATTCAAATTGTGTTTATATATGGTTAATTAAATGAAATACTTGTTCGTATTTTTTTCTGTGACTTGTGTTCATAACGCAAATACACGACATTTATATAAAATGTTATGCATTTTATATGAAAAATATTTTTTACACGTACATGATATTATATCTTGTATTTATCGTTTTATTGCAAAATATATATACCGATATGCCTTCTTTTTATTATTGTAATTATTATATTGCAATCAATTATGGACTTTCCATAAAATCATTTAGAGATCTTGTGATGTCTGCGTAATCGCAAAACGCTTTATAGATATATATATATATATATATATATTTTTAATCAAACACTTGAAATTTTCAAAACAAAATACAAATACAAACAATCATCATAACAAATTGAAATAATTTAACTATCAATTAATAATATAATAAATGAAAGGTGATAAATATTTAAGATAAAAAATTATTTAATTAAAAATTATTATCAAATCAAATGAAGGAGCTTATAAAAATTACTTTTCTTTTAAATATAAACTGGATCCTGGATGAATCCATTTACTATTTCATAGATATAATCACTAATAATGTAAAAAGAATTATATATTTTCTTTTAAAGCTATATCTATATATAAATAAATTGAGGATCATTCCAAAAAATAATACGTATCAAAGTCAAAATAAAACCTTTTCAAAGTCGCGCTGGATATTGAAAAAAAATAGATAACGTTTTTGGCTATATAAATATTTTTTGTTCATTCTTCGTTAATTAATCTTTAACAATTTAAATGTTTTGAGAAAAATTAAGTTATTAATTTTTTCAATATATATATGATGATAAAGACAAAACAGGTGACTTTTATTTTAAAAACTCTCCTAATATATGAATATGAGATAACAGAATATTTTGGAAAAAGATTATTTATAGACGTGTAATCTCTGTTGGTTTTTTTTAAATCAAATACATATTGAATGTTAATAAAATTAATTAAAAAAACTTTATATATTTAATAATCCTTACGATTTAACATTTTTGTTGTGGCAGTGAAATATTTTTGAAACAATGAATGAATGTCAAGTCACTTATATATATATGTATATAATAAAGCAGGAAATATACTTTAAAAATTGATATTCATTGATAAAAATTATATAAAACTTTTATATTCATAATCTATAATAAGTCTTAATATTTTCCAATGTACAATAAAGAATAAAGTTTCAATTTTTGGCTCAAAAGTTAGACTCAAAAATTGGGCGAAATTCAATTGGAGTTGTTATAGACTTTAATATAAAATATGTATATTCTATATCCCATTAAATAAAGGGTTATTAAAGAAATAATTTAAATTGGACGGATTGTTTTATGCATATATTTTATATATTACGGATTTTTTAAAATTCCGATAATTTTCTATTGGTATATATTTATTTAAATTTTAAAATACAGAAGAAATAAACAGTTTTTATTTTGCATCTGACCTTTTGTTTTATAAATCTAAATTTCGTCCAAATTTTAATAACGCTCCTTTTGAAACCTTTTTATACTGAATTTTTCAGTTATTTTCGCTTCTGGAATATATTTTTTTAACATGTGTTTTTTTCTTTATAATGAATTTATTTACATTTTTATAATTTTCTTTAATCATTCAGAAGAAAAAAATCATGTGATATACAATGGCGAATGTTATAAAAGAAAATAAAATATATAAATATATATTATCATATTATACTATTGAGATGCAAGCAAATATGAATAGGATAATAGAGATAATGATAAATATATATTTAATCAAAAACTTTAAGAATATATCTTGATTACAAAAATTTGACAAAAATTATTATTATATTAAAAAATTACTCTATTTGAAAAAAATAAAATCCATTTCATAAATTGGGGGTTTCCTATCGTAGCTATAAAATATATTTATATATTAAATAACTAAACCACTATATATATATATAAAATCGTAATATATATTATGATATTATTCATCTACATATATGTAATTCTATAATATACAATGATAAGAAAAAAAGATAAGGATAGTATTTATTTTGAATAGTAAATGGATGGATATATACATATAAAAATATTATAAACATATAGATTATAATAAAAAAATTACACATTTATATAGAGTTAAAATGAAATATGAATGAACTTCAAAGGTCAAATAATTGTGTATATATATTATATATAGATTCGCTTGGTTGTAACATTGACAGAGATCATTCATTACAATATATATACATATGTATTTATATAATATGCAATTTATATTTATTATTATTATGATTAATATGATTGATATAAATTATTATTGCAAAATTTTTTTTTTTACAGAAATTTTCATTTTCTTCAATATTTTCAATGTTAAAGAAATTTTAAGACGACATATGAAATTATATATTTATTTTCAAATAGTTTTATTCGCACAGATAATCTTTTCATCTTCATCAGCTATTTGTATAAATAGATTATAGAGAGAGAGCATTACAATAGCATTTAAAATTTAAAATTAAAATTCTGATTAAAATTTAATCAATTCGTAATATTTCATAGAAGAAAATTTCAAAATCGCCCAAAATTGATTTAAAACAAATATAATTGATTTTTCATTCGATTTCAATGAAAAAAGTCGATTTTTGCGAAAAATGTATTCGATGTACAACAAATTGTTTTTCAGAATATCTTATCCTTTTCGTAATATGACTAAACAATTTTCAGAT
Source organism: Dilophus febrilis (assembly GCA_958336335.1). NCBI lineage: Eukaryota > Metazoa > Arthropoda > Insecta > Diptera > Bibionidae > Dilophus > Dilophus febrilis. The sequence continues at coordinate 16,100,181 of OY284470.1, read as the reverse complement.
TCGCCCATGAATATCACCCATATTAATATTCAATATAATTATCGTATATGATATATACTTTGTAATTTTGCAATTGTTGTTAATGTAATATATTACAATTAGTAATACAATTAAATCTTAATATATGTGAAAAAAATTATATATCTAACTTTAATGTAAATTAATATTTAATATGCATACAAAGTATAGGAAATTAAAACAAAATGTGAACCACAAAGCTACAATAATTGTTTACGTTTATGTTTTTTTTTATGTAATTAATATAATTATAAAAATCTAACCACATTATAAAAATCGTTAAGGGGTATTTAGTTATATGAAATAGATATTTTAATGATATAAAGGGTGATTTTTTAGCTATTATCTTTTTGGCAACACTGGTTTAAACAGCTGACGCACGTTTCGTGTTTTGTTTCACTGTCATACATCTTCAGTTTGGTCTATAATTTAACCATGAATCGTCTTACAAACGAACAACGCTTGCAAATTATTGAATTTTTTTATCAATATGCGTGCTCTGTTAAGAAAGTTCATCGCGACGAAATTGTGTTCAGCGACGAAGCCCGTTTTTGGCTCAATGGGTACGTAAATAAGCAGAACTGTCGATTTTGGAGTCAATATCAGCCAGAAGCATTGCAACAGCTACCAGAAAATGCATCCAGGAAAAGTCACAGTTTGGTGCGGTTTATGGGCTGGTGGCATCATTGGACCGTACTTCTTCAAAGATGATGCGAATCGTAACGTAACTGTGAATTGTGAGCGCTACCGTAAGTGATATCCAACTTTTTTTTGCCCAAAATGCAAGAGCTTGACTTGCATGACATGTGGTTTCAACAAGACGGTGCCACATGCCACACAGCACGCGCAACAATGGAATTATTGAGAGGCGAGTTCGGTGAACTTTTTATTTCACGTTCGGGACCGGTCAATTGGCCGCCTAGATCGTCGATTTAACGCTTTTAGACTGTTTTTTGTGGGGCTATGTTTGAGCTCATGTCTATACAGACAAGCCCGCTTCAATTGACGCATGGGAAGATAACATTGAAGCATTTTTTCGTGAGATACCGGCCGAAATGTTGGAAAGAGTATGCCAGAATTGGACTAAGCGGATGGACCATTTTAGGCGCAGTCAAGGTCAACATTTGCATGAAATAATCTTCAAACATCAAATTATATGGACCGTACTATCGATTCAAATAAAGATTTCATGAATTTTTCTGAATTTCATGTGTTTTTTTTGAAAAACTTTCCTATAGCTCTTAAAAAATCACCCTTTACAACAATGTTATTTTATTATATAAAAAAAAGAAATCATTTAAATAAAAAAAAAAACTAAATAATAATGTATAATCATTTATATACCGATATATGGTATTAAATTCCTATAATAACAATTCGATGATGATGACAACGAATCTATTATTGAATTATTTAATATATATAGGAAATTTATAAAATGCAATACAGCATCAATTTTATTGCATAATTTCTATATAAATTATATTACATATAAATACGATTTAACCAAATAACCATTTAGCAATTTTTATAAAAAATTAATTTCTATATTTTCGGTACAGATAAACGAGGTTATAAAATACACACCCACCCACAACTGTTTTCTCTATCTCTATTATATAACTTTATTTTATTTTTTTTGTTCAATTGAAACAAACAATTAACAACATCATATAATATATAAAAATAAACGTTGCAGATAATAATTTTCGCATGATGTTAATATAATATATATACATTTATTGATAAGATATAGATAATATAACATTGTTTTGTTTTTGTTTGTTTGTTTGTTTGTTTTGTTGCTATACCACCTGATATAAAAGTTTCGGTAGTAGGTAAAAATAAAAAGATATGTATGGTATGGAAATTTCTATAATATACAAACATTTTTTGTGCTAATCAACAAATATTATTAAATAACATATGTTGTTTTGTTTCTTTATATAGTTAACCAAAAAACAAAAAATGTTTGCTAAATGAAAATAATAACACTTAATTTAGTAGTACCAATAATTAATTTATTCAAAAAACACACACATCATTTATGAATATCTATCGGTATTTTTTACATTTTTTTTATTATAGCAGCTAAAGATTCCTGATGTAATCCCATAAATAAATAAATGAAACAAAATGTAAGTGATCAAAAGTGTATCAAAGTTGTTCAGTCATCCAAAAATGTTTACGAAAAAACGGTGAAATCAACAAAAATTTGTAAAAATCAACAAAACCAAAACAAATAAATACCAATAATCATAAATCAAAAACCTTATCACAAGCTAAAGATAGGGTGATATTGTTATATAGAGCATTTCTTTAAAAAAAAATTAAACTTTGATTAAAAATAATTAATGTACAGTATTTCAAAAAAAAAACACCATATGATAAAAAAAGAGATTTGAACTTTGTACTTTTACATAATATGCGAATATTTTTATATATACGCGGAAATATTTTTTAAACGTTCACACATTCAAAAATAATTATCAAACTATGAGGGTTTTAGTTTAGTTTTTCATACACTCATTTATTTATTTTATAAACAAAATATAGAAAAAAATAAATTAATAAATATACAAAATATCATAATATTTTCTATCAAACAATTTATCATTCATTACTTACTTCTATAGAGGACAACAACAAAATTAGTAATATTAGTATAGTATTTATTAAATTATTTTTTACCTTAACGTTTATATAAAAAAACAGTGAAGGTAAAATTTATAATTATAAATATGATATTTGTTATTGTTGTTATTACATAAACAATGTATTGTATACAAAATATATTAAGCTTTTAATCTTATAAAATAAATGAAAAAATTTACAATATCTTTTCCGTACGTATATCTCAAATAGAACACGTACATTTACAAAAAAAAAACCTCATAACTGATAAGATATAATATAAATAGAAAGAATATATAGGTTTATATGTAATAATAGTATAGATTTGTTGCTATCACACTATAATCGGTAGGGTTTTATAAATTATTTTCAATAAAAAAAAACTTCAAATAATATGGTAAAATTAAACTATATATTTCTTATGACATTTATAAGAGTTTATATAGAGATATATGTAAATGACTATTATATACACATAATCATGAGAAGGGGGGTTAGCCCATCTCGTGTGCGCCATTTAATTGTATTTAATTGTGCCATGATAGATTTTCATCGACATTTCTCATAATTTCTCAAAGGCATCATAGATTCATAACCCAATTAAGTGATAGAATCTCGAGATTTTCTCTGTACAATTTTGTAACAGAAAAATCGCTATATAATTTTCATACAGGAAAATCTCTATTTTAATTTCCCTCAAAAGACCAAAATATATTAAATATTACGACAAAAATTAACCAAATTATTAATTACCATAATATAATAGTTATGGATAACCATTAATAACCAAAAAAAAAGAATTAATTTGACGTCTAATTCCATTATAAATTTCAATCAAAAATATTTATGTTTATAGTTTTTTTATTGATTTATTAACCAATAGAAATACACAAAAAAATTAATGAATAGACATAATTCATGGTCAATGTTATTATTATTATTATTATTATTTATAATACACTAAACAATTTATAGTACAATAAAAAACAGTACACAAAAATATATATTATAACAAAGTGCAGGTGAACAAAATAGATAGAAAATACAAAGTTCATATAATTCCAAGGTAAAAATTAAATCCAGAAATAAATATATGATAGATAAAAAAATAATAAAATAATATGTGTGTTATTCTTAAGCTTTGAGGACAGCAGCCAATTCGAAACTTCTTTTCAAAGTTTTTGGTTTTTGGTTTTTTAAATGCTTATAAATATTTCATAAAATCTTATCTGAACACAGATATCACATGAAAATTATATTAACAGAAGGATTGATAAATTTATATTAAATCAATTCCGAAAATTGGAAAATTCGGTGATATAAAAAATGAAATTGAAATAAGAATTACTGATATTATATGCGATTACTAAATTTATATATTATTATAAGTGAAATATTTTTTTATATTTAATATTTTTATTTTAACACAGTCTTGGGTGTATATTAAAAAAAAATGAATATATACACAACTCTCATAATGTATCTGTCCAACATTATATTATAAATATAACATTGACCATGAACAATGAATGCTCGTTATCGTTATATGTATAGATTTACGATATTATATAGAGGAATTTTTTTTTTTTTTTAATTTTCATATCAGAAAATGTTTTTTCCTGTATCTTCTATACGAGTATATATATATTTAAGGCATTAAATCTTTATTATATATACACACAGCATATGCAGTATAATAAACCAAAAAAAAAAAAAAAATACAAAATAAAATTTAATCATTTGATATTTATTTTATTTTTTTTCAGTATTACATAAGAAATTATAAAATGAATTCTCATTTATTTTGCATTAAAGTTATATTTATATATCTTAATCATATAAGATATATAGATAGAAAAATTAATTATTATATAATAATATCAGCTGTGGGAGCATACAAAGTTTTCATAAAAACCTTTATTACACAAACTAACTGTATACTTAACAAAATGAAAATTTTATTCAACAACACGAAACACGTATATATTCTTTTAATACATATACATTGGTGCTGCGAGATACACAATAAATGTACAATGAATTATTTTAATCTGTACATTTTAGAATCGCTGTATCCATTCAAATCTCATTGAAGAATTAAAATAGACTATTTTTAAGTTAAATAATTATATAAAAAAATTAAATGTGTATATGTGTGTTTTTGTGAAAATACTGATTCAAATGCGAATATCATAAAGTGAATGTATTTTTTGCAAAGATATATATAAACGTATTCGGTGGGTTTTTTTTTTGGTTTTTCAATATAGAAGTTTATTTTAAGAAATAAATTCAAGTGATTTTATTTTTTCTGTTTTTAAATACTAAAGATTTTCAAATACTGCGAAAATTATGGTGAGGAACCATTTGTTTTGTAAATGTAAATGATCTTAAAATAAAAACAGTGCGATTTTTTTTTTGTAATGAAATGCAAATTCAATTTAATCTATAATAAAATTAATTAATTTTCACATTACTACAACCGACAATTGGTTTTAATGTCCGACAACAGTCGTTTCTGTTGTTTCATTTCATAATTCATTGTTTTTACCATGTCGGTAATTAGCCGCAGTATGATCATGAACCGGAAGGGAAAAATATGCAATTCTGTGTGTAAATTCAGATACGAAAAAAACCGAAAACCCAAAACCTATTTTATGTCTTCATCGTATTGGATTGGAACCCAAGACAAGACCCCAAAATGTATGTGAGAATTTTATGTTGGCGTTTTTATCAACTACACCATCAAAGAGTCTACCCAAGCGTAATTTAGTTTTTTATTAAATGATTTTTTATGAATAAAATCTCACAGAAACGGCTGTTTGAAGTTCATGAATTGAAATATAGCGAGTTCAATGGGGAGGCTTAATTAGAATAATTTGTTGTAGAGTAATTTTATAATTTTTCTTTGCTGTTCCTGTTCGATTTAATACAATAAAATCTATTTAGGTTCATTTAATTAAAAGTTTAAATATGAACAGTTCAATATTATAGAACTCTGAACACTTTTTCGGTTGGAAAATCAAAGCGATTCTATCTATTTAGAATAAATCTATCTATTTTTTAAAATCTTAATTTATTTTGATGCGTATGTAGCAGCTATATATTATAAATAACATAATTTAATCAATTTAAAATATTAAAATAATATAATATTATTAATATTTTTTTAAAAAAAAAATTATTTAAAAAATTATTTGTTATGATGTAATAGAACTTAACAAATCAAACATTTCTATAAATGAAATAAAACACATATATATTATATATATTTGTAATATGTATTAATGACCCTGTTAAGACCTTCATTATAAATGTTATAAATTATTTTTATTATAACTCGTCTGCGTCGACGACGAATACAAAATAATAACAAAATAAAAAAAAAACCTAAAAATGTTAATTCTATTTAATTATTAAACACGCAAATATAATTATTAATTCTATGTTAATCAAACTTATTATTTATTATACGTTATTATTGAGAGACATATACCTTTATTAAAGTGGCTTTTAAAGACTTTTATTATCATATATTCACTTTATAAATCCGATTTGATAGAGTAAATAGAACAAATGTGCAATAAAAACTTTAAAAAAAGTGCAATTTATATGCAACCGAGACTTAACTTACTCGTAAAATATATTAATTTTTTATTATTTATCTTTAATATTATATATATATCTTTGTTAATTCATCATATACGAATAATATTCTATTTAAATTATATCGAAACGGGATGTCATAATGAGTTTTCATTTATACGCGAAAAACGCGATATATATGTAAATATTATTTATCTATTGCATATATACATTTATATTCATTTGGAATGGTAAACATATTATACGATTTCTGATTATTGCATGCATATATTATAGATCTAAAAAGCGTCAATGAATCATTTTTGAAAAAAAAAAAAAAACGTTCTTTTATAATTAACCATATAGTAGGATATTGTTGTTAAAAACTGCGATAAATGAATGACTATATATAATAATAATAATATTTAAATTAGTATATAGTGTGTAAGCATACGACATCAAAACAAATATATAAGTTTATTTAAACAATAAGAAAATTATATTGTAGGTGGATCCGTAGAAGATATATAGTAATAATTTTAAATTAAAAATTTAAATATGATAGATTAAAAAATCAAAATGTTTTAAATTCATCTCCTACTCATACAAAAACTATTAAGTATTAAGTAAAAAATTTGTATATGGATATTTCTTCGTCCGTCTTTCGGAACGTTTGAATTCAATCATCATTATTATTATATGAAATTTATTTATTCGGAATTGAATAGATTGATTGTCTTTAACTGCAATTCGGTGAATTGCTCTTTAGAAAATTTAGAGATAATGTAAAAAAAAACATTAATAACTTTTATACAAAATGTACAAATTAACAATAATTTTTTATATATAGAACAAATATCATAAAATATATTTATAAACTCTATATACTTCATTCGCAACCTTATGTAAAATAAATATTCAAATATATTTGTATATATAATGATGATAATATTTGAACTATTTTTTTAATTATTACATAAAAAACAAAAGACAATGATATTTAAAATAAAAATAAAATAACAACAAAAAATATTAAAAATTAAATATATTTACAAAGCAGTACTTATAACATATCACCACGTCACACATATATTAATATATGCATTTATTCATTCATGTCATAGTCGCATTCATGATGCAATTGCAAAAAAAAAAAAACTACAAAATAATAATAATAATATACAGGATGGTTTAAAAAGAAAGCCTTAGCTCAGATATAAATGTCACCTGCAGCTGATAATTCTATGATGAATTATAGATCAAAATAGGTTTATTGAAATTTAGACAAGTTTTTATAAAGTTATTGGGGCTTCTGAAGCAAATTTCTGTGACATATTTAGAGTTATTTTTATGTTCTGTATGATTCATTTTTAAATCATTATCACATCTCAAAAAACTTTTCAATTTGTGATAATTTACCCTCCATACAATCAATTTTTCTAATAAGACCACCTCCAATATCACAGAGATGTCAAATATTAGAATCAAAATACAAAATGATTAAAGAATAATTTCTATTCACAAAATTAATCACATCGGTTACAACATATTGGAACATCCTGTATACATACAATAAATAATTCAACCTATTTTTAAGCACTTTGAAATATTTTATAATATATATTTTTGAGGTGTTTTATAACCATGTACTGTATTTATTTATATTTTTTGCAAAAAAAAAATATAAGGATATCGTGATTATGTAAGAAAAATGTTATTTAATAAATGTGTAAACAATTTTTTTGTTTTGGTTATGTTAGAGTGTTGTTCGTTCATTGCTATGAAATAAATGTCTTTAAACAATTATTAATAATCATTCATCATTCAAGAAAGAAAGCATACCGAAAGCATTGTTAATAGATAACAAATACTTTAGTGTTCATTTAATTTAAGAATTACCACCAAAACTAATTTTAAGCCATGCGATACTTTTTTTTCTATTTATTTTCTATATTCTTTAGTAAAACTTCTCCGATTCTCTGTAATTTATCTTCCATTGATTTTTTTGGTATATGTTGGCAGGTGTATTCGTTTAAAAATCGCAGAAATTCAAAATAATTCTTTTTGTTAAAATATTATCGATTATTTAAGAATATTTAAAGTGCTAATGTTATATATAAATACACTAAATTTTCTTATTCATTTTGATCTTTAATTCAGGGGATTTTCCTACGAAAATAGATTATGGTACAGCGAATTTTTAGTGATTGATTATTCTAACAATTGCAAATGATTATAAAATATATGAAATATAAGATTATTCGAATTTGATCGCAGCGATTATTCGAACTGTATAATTATGCGAATAGGAAAATTTTACAATCTAAAACGTCCTCCCAATTATCCTGGTAAATGGTTTATAGAATGTACTATAATAGAATATTTTAAATACAAACTTCATTCAAACGACAAAGTATAAAATTCTTAAAATGTTTTTAAAGAAAATAAAAAAATTCTAGCTGATTATTAAAGTAAAGTATATTATTTTTTTTTAAATGATAATGCGATATTATTATTATTATTATTATTATAATTAATATTATTATTTAATTTTTTTCAATTACACAATTTATTTTTGTTTATAATTTCATTTTGTAATTTAATTCCATTATTTTTTTATATTATTATATAAAATAAATGTATATTATACACGATGATATCAGTAAATAAATATATAGTTATACAAAAAAAAAAAAAGACAAATATTATATACAACGTTTTATGTAGGTCAAGTTTAACAACATCATAATTCATTATTTTACGCCATACGTTTATATAAAATATATAAACAAAATGCATCTAAACAAACTTACAAAAAATTCAATTTATAACAACAAAAAACATCATTAAACTTATCATATATAGATATAATATAAAATATGTATTTATTTCATATAACATATACTATACAATTTAAAACAAGTTTCTTCATTTCTCAAGAAAATTTCTTAAGAAAACTTCTTTGAACAAGTTCATTTCTATCTTTATATATATATATACATAAGATTCGTTTACCTCTCTAGATATTGAAAAAATTATCTGAATAATAGGAACAACATAGTTTTTTTTAAGTAATAAAAGAATTAAATCATGTATATATGAAATTGATTTGATAAATAATCTTAAAAATAGAAAGTTATTTTTATTACTTTTCTTTAAACATAAAAAATAAAATAAAAATAAAATAAAACTAATTCAATGTCATAGACCTTTTGAATTCTTATATATTCTTATTATTGGTATTATATATTAATTAAGTACATATAGATTTCAATATATCTTTTAAAATGAAAAATACATTTAAAATTTTTGAAAATATTTAAAAAGGGTCAATAATCGATGATTGCTTTTGGTGGAAAAAATAATTATAAATATTTGTAATTGATAATTAAATAGATTACATCACATGCTTATTATGAAAAAATAACAAATTATTTTATCAATTTGTTAAGTTTTAATAATCTATAAAATATAAAATCATCAAAACAGAGACAGAGCAGTATAACGAAAATCATTGATAGACATTTGAGAAAATATTCCATAAATAAGTAAAAATTCGGGGATGCACACTTTCAATTTCTATTTGCAATATAGCAATGAACTCTCTATATCTATTTATATATCAAAATATATTTTTTCTTCAATTCAATCGCATGCAAGAGAATTTGTTATATTCAACAACAACATATAAAAATAAATTTTGCAACTATATAAAGATACAAAATAGATAAATTAGAAATTGTTTTCTTCTTATATAAATTGCAAGTAAGTATTTTCTATATATTTCTATATATTGAAATGGAAAATTATTTCATATTGCAGCCGAATATAGAAATATAAAAGAAATAAAAAATCTATCGTCGAAACACAAACAACTATAAATTTTGAATTTGTCAAGTGTCCAAGAAATTTTCCATTCTAATAAGAAATATTTATTTAAAATTGACTTTTATATTTGTTGATTGTTCATCGTGTATGAAAAATTACATATACAATTTTAGTTTTCTATCAACTATTGTATTTAGTTTTTTTTTTTTTTTACCAAATAGAATTATTTGTAAATATCGCAAAAATTCTAATTCTATATTTAAAATTTGCAAAAAAAAAGGTTTAAAACATTTTCAATTCAAACAGAAATGGTCGTTTTGAATTTTTAATTTATACACACATCGCAATGTCGAAGTCAAATAGGAAAATTTCGCGAATTATATATTCGTTTTTTTTTTATATATTATATATATATTTATTAATTAAATAAATTATTAAAACGTTGACTTATTTTTTAACAAAAACTGGCGGAATACAAAAAAAAAATTAAGATGCCGATTATTATAACAATAAAGTTATGACATAACAACCACCAATTTTTTTCTTTACCACAAAACAAAAAACCTGTTATGGTAATTTAAATAATAAAAAAAAATTGTTTAATGAATGTGTATTTTTTATTTTTCATTTATCACAAAAGTAAATATAAAATATAGAGAATATTCAAAGAAAAAAAATGTGGTTATATAAAAAATATTTGTAATTATAATTTGGAAGGAAGATTTTCATTTTCAAAAGTATAACATTAAAATATAAAAATTCATGATCAAGATCATATCGTCGATATCGTCGTCGTCGTCATCAATATTGCGTATATTTAAATAAATAATATTTAATATGCCAAAATAAATGTTTGTAAATAAGAAAAAAATATTATTATATTTTATTTAGCAATTTTTTTTCTTTATATTTATTATTTTGTTATTTTGTTTTTTTTTTCATATGATATATAAAAATTTATCATGTGATAAATGTAAATTTTTTTGTTTAAATAGATGAATTTTATATTTTATTAAAAATAAAAACATTTAATATCTAATTCAGTTAATTTTATTTTTCATTAATATTATTATTATGTCATTGAATACGACGTGAGATTTTATATATTACTATTAAAATATAAATAAATTAACGCAGTAAATAATTTCAATGTGAAATTATCTGGTTCAGGTATTTAATAGAATTTATATAGCTCGTTTAATTTAATAATAATACAAAAGGGACAAATATAATCCTTAATACATCATTTATTAACACTTTAATTTTTTTTAAGTTCTATAAGTACAGAATTTCATAGAGTAAATTATATAGAATTTCCTTAAGAAAATTATATAGAATTTCCTTAAGAAAATTATATAGAATTTCCTTAAGAAAATTATATAGAATTTCCTTAAGAAAATTATATAGAATTTCCTTAAGAAAATTATATAGAATTTCCTTAAGAAAATTATATAGAATTTCCTTAAGAAAATTATATAGAATTATACAAAGATTTTCAAAATTTTATTTTTATTTTTGTAACAAATACAACAAAATAAACAGTGTTCTAATTTTACCGATAAGAATTTTTTCTTTAATTTATAATCATGCGCACGAAAAAAAATGCTATAAAAAATTTTCCCAATTAAATGCATTATTTTTTACGTAATTTCGTAATTTATTAAAAAAAAAATCCACAGCGAATTTTAAATAGCGATATATTTTTAAATAAAAAAGTTATATTTAATTTAAATATTATTTAATTATAATTTAAGAAAAGAAAAAAATCACGTGACAATATTTTAACACTTTTTATAAAATTGGTTTTCTGATTGTGGGGTGAGCCGTGCGGAAGGCGATTTTTTTTTTATTCATGAATTATAGGCTATTGAGGATCGAATGAAATATATGGAAATAAATTGCGGTTCAATGAAATATAAATAGAACAAAATCTAATTGTTGATACGACAAAAAAAAAAATGAAAGAAAATTATGAATATTTCTCTATATATAAAAAAATACACTTAACAAATAACACAAACCACCAAAATTCTTCTTTTATATGTTATTTCAATTTTTCATAAAAGAAAAATCAATAAATTATATATTTTCATGTATAAAAAAAAAAAGTATACACCAATCGCAACTACAACAAGAATTATATCAGCAGGTCAGGTGCATTATGCAATCAAATTTTTTTTTTTTTTTTTTTGCTAATTTATTATTTTCTTTAATCCTTAAACTTTTCATATATTTAATTAAGTAATGATCAAGGAAGAATATGTTTAAATATAATATAAGATGATTAAATATAACAAGATATAACTTTCAAGTGATTATATAATCAGAAGAAAAAAATTTTATTTTTTTGCACAATCTGATTTTGGTTTTTTTATTTTGCCATATTTTTAGATAACAAAAAAATAAATAAAAATAAAACTATAAATAACGAATTGTATTATTATTATTTTTTAAATAATAAATAAAAAATAAATTATACTTTGTATGTGCATGTGTGTTTCATTTACCAAAAATTAAAGTTATATAAATAAATATAGCGGTTTTTCCCGTATATTTTTGTTTTTTTTTTTCGTTTTTACATAACAAATCAATTATATATTATATACATATAAATATATTTCTGATTACATACCTGTGTTTCGGCTAATCTTGCAGTTGTAATACGAAATAAACCCATGATTGAAATTTTTTTGTTATTTTTTTTCGGTGTATTTTATGTATTGTAGTTGTAGGTAGTATCACCACAAATTAAAACAAAAAACCCACTGTTTTTTACCAACAAAAAAACGCCGCCGAATATCAAACCACAATCAATGAATATTGAATATTACCAAAATATATAATGCGAAAAAAAAGAAAAGATTATTAATAATATATTATAATTACTGCGATTAATTCTATTAATTTTATATCACAATATTTTTGCTAAGATCACTAAAAATTTAATAATTTAATTGCCAAAATGCCAGAAGAAAAAAAAATGCGAACATACACACCTAAATTATAATCTAAAAAAAAAAATTTTTTAATTTTTTTCAACCACAAGAGAAAAAAAACAGCTGTGTATTTACGACGATAAAATTACAATAATTACCACGCAGTCCAACACACAGAATGATTCTGAAGAAAAACAGAACAGATTCAATTCAACTCAACAATAAAAAAAAACACTCATGCACAATACAACAAAAAAAATCAAATGAAAATGAAGAAAATTTATATTTACCACGTTTTTCTTTTCTTTTTTTTTTCTTTTTATTTTTGTCTGATGATGTTCCACTCCACGCCAATCAGTATATTTTATAATCTATATATATTTATATATGGTAGATTTTTCGCAAAATTACAAAAACAACAATGTATTATATGAAAAAAAAAACACAACAATTTTTATATCGGTTATATATTTTGTACAGTAAAAAATGAAACAAATAACAATTTTTTTAATACTGACGTAATTTAATTTCTCCGCAATTATTATTTTTTTATTATTAAAATACAACAACGATCGATATACGAAAGGAAATGAAAATATTAAACGCACGAAAAAGACAAACACAACACACACAAACCCCACCGAAACTTTGGCGCGCGCTCAAAATTTTGGGACAAATTATCAAAATAAAAATGAATACATTTAATGGTGAAAGTTGTTGATTTTTTTTTATCGACAACCATTTTATTCGTTCATAATTTGCCATGGTGAAAATCGTCACTAAATTGCTTGGAATTGCTCTCAAAAATCCTTAAAAATGTTTTAGATTATTTTTATGATGAGTATCGGATAATTTTACTATTTGAAAGAGGTAACGAGTATATTTTCGAATAGTAAATACTTTTGTTTAAATCAATAAATATATATATATAATAAATCCGTATTTTAAATTAAAATAATAGATTTTATATTACTTAAATTTGTCCATTGTTAATAATTCTAGGAAATTTTGGAAGACGTTTTATTCCTTCATATGGTATATATAAGTTTGTGATGATCTCAATTAGATTTTTAGTAGTAGTACGGATGGATGGATTATTCTTGTATTATGGACCATAAATCCATTATAAAAATTGATATTAAGCAAAAAAAAAACTTGATTCTGAAATGGAAGCATCATATAATTTTGAATGTTTAGCCACTTAGTTTTAGATCCTATAGTGTAAATGGTCTTTTGGTTATACTTCAGAAAAATCCCAATTGATCCCAATTAAATTTATAAATGATTTTGATTCTTCATCATTTGGACGACAAACAATTCTGTAATGAAAAATATTAAAAAAACAAAAACAATTAAATCTTAAATATTTTTAACAATACCATTTTTTTTTTTTTTTCAAAAAAACTTCAAATTTATTCAAGAAATTATTAAAGTAAATTTGGACATTTTTTTGTTTATTACAGTTTTGTTTTTGCAGTATGTATATATATATTTATTTTTTTTTAATTATTTTTACCATTTTATTGTTTTTTTTTTTGTTTTTATCATTTTACTTCTTTTTTTGTATTTTTTTCTATGCATCAAATATGATTAATTTTTTACGGCGAGATATTAATTCTTTTTGTTTTTATTTCTCGATATAATTCTATATTTTTTGTGTCTGTGATTTTTATTTTTATTTTTATGGTAAATAATTTATTAATTTAATTATTATTATTATTATTCCGAGAGAAAAATGTTTGTATTTTATTTTAGTTTTAATCTATTGGTAAATTTTTTGTTTTTTTATTATAATTGTATATATAATTTTTTTTTATTTTTATCCCAAAAACATATGCATTTAAAAAATATAAGAATAAAAAAAAACAGGAAAAAGATTTTTTTTTTAAATAATAATTTAATTATTAATATATTTTTGAAAATTTGTTTTTTTATTTTATCATATTTTTGCACTTTATTTTAATTATGTAAATTAATAAAAAAAAATGAAAAGAATTAATTTTTATTATATACCTGGGGATTGTGTATTTTTAGAATTTCGTATTTTTTATTTTAAAAAAACCATTTCTATTGTATTTTTTATTTTTTTGTTTGAGAGAATTGAGGTAGCTTTTTATTTTATTGTATTTAAAGTTAAAAAAAAACAAAAAACAGACATTATTTTTAATATTCTTATTGCATTTGTAATAATTTAATTTGTATTAAAATTATGTTTCGTTGATAATTTTTCGGTTTTTTTTTTTGGTTTTTAATTTATTAATTTATATAAAATTAAAGTGCTGTTTATATTTTTTGTTTTTTTTTTAATTATTTTCGAAATTTCTAAATATTAAGATTTTAAAAATATAGAATTTATCTGCAACACATAAATAAAAAGAAAAAAAGATATTCCGTTGAGGTGTAATTCTAAACAAGAAAAATGAAATTGAAAAAATTAAAGGAAACGAACAGTGTTTTTTTTTTTTTTTAAATAAATTTTCAATGAGGGAATTTAAGATGAATTTAAAACTAATTAAAAATACATATATAATGAAAAAAAAAAATTAACAATAAAACATTATTAATGGAAGATTAAATATTTTTATAAAGAATTAAAAAAAAATAAATAATAATTGAAATATAATTAATCGTTTCCTTTTATTTTTTCAACAAATTCAAATTCAAATTCAAAAAAAAAAAAAAATGATGCGTTTGATTAGATTTTAAAATATTATATTATATTAAATATATATATATATATAAATATATTTTTTATTTGTAAATAAATAAATGTAACAAAATAAAAATGTTAACCAATTTTTTCTTTTTTTAATAACAGGAATATATTTTAAATTATCACACAGGCAGTTATTTAAAAAAAAAAAAACTTAAAATTAACATTCTATTTGTTACATTTAAATAGTTAAAAAAAAAATATGTATGTTTTTTTTTTTTTAATTTGTTCCTCAACAACAAAATTCAATTAATGTGAAATTTTTTGTTTTTTACAATTTCATTTCAATTTATAATAAATATATTTTTATATTTATTCTAATCTTCTTATATTTCTTCCGAAAATGTGTAAATTTTTAAAATTAAACAAAAGCAAAAGAGATTATCGCATTCAAAAAATAATAGCGATTTCAATAACATTTTTATTCAACAAATTTTAAACCCCAAATAACTTTTGCTAATTTGATTTTTATATGAAGAAATTTATTTATATTTTTGTTTTGATTTTTGTTGTGTTGTGATTTCCATAAAATTTTGGTTTTTTTTATTTTTTATATTATTATTATTAATTATTCATTAAAATTATTTTATTATTAACCATTTAAATTTAATATATAAATCTATAGATATATATATTTTTAATTCATAAAATTTATTATAATTACAAAATATTTCATTGTATATTTTTTTTTGTTTTGTTTTGTTTTTATTGTTTGTATTTTTTTTTTTATTTTTTTTTTCAATATTAATATATGTATTTTTAGTTTTAATTAAAATTAACAAAAACAAAACAATTAACAAAAACTTAATCCATTAATTGGTGTATGTGTGTGTGTGTATTTTTCTTTTGTTGTTGATTTTTTTATTTTAATTATATTTCTTTATGATTTATATTTTATTTTTTAATGTTTGAAATTTTATTATAGTATTTCTGCTTATAGTTAAAATTATATTTTTTATGTATTTATTTTTATTTATTTTTTTTTTTTTTTGGGTATAGGCTTCATCTGTCGTCTATTTTCTTGTTTTTTTTTTGTAATATAATTTTTTTATTCCATTTAATCATAAAAATATTATCAACGTATATTAAAAAAAAAAAAAAATACAAATTATAAAAATTAGTGTAATAAAAAAAATAGTAAATAAAAAAAAAAAATTGTCGCGACATTTACAAATGTAGTTCAGTCTCCTTAAGAGTCGCGACATTTAATAATAGTAATAAAACATATTTTATAATTAATTTAATAATATTCATGATAATAATAATAATAATTATATTAATAATAATAAAATGAATTATAATAATAATAATAATAATAATAATAGGTTATAATAATAATTATATATAGTAATTGTAATATTAAATATAATATAGTAAAATAATGTATTTATTGTAAATTAAAAATTATTACGGGTTTTTTTTGTGTTGTTTTGTTTTGTTTTTAATTTCATATTAAATGTTTTATTATATCCATTTTGAAAGAATTTTTGTATTGATATATATATTATTTTAATTAATTTTTTTTTTTTTAAAAAAACCCTCGATTTTGATTATCAATTTATTATTGAAAAATATTTGATTTTTTATTCAAAATTCTATTTTTTTTTGTCCTTTTCCGTTATGGTTTTTAAAAACTTTCGTTTTCTGGTAAAATTATTAATATTTAAACTAATATGTAATTAATTTTATTTAACCAAAAAAAAACAGCTTAATAAATAAAAATTGAATTTAGAAATTAAATATTATTTAAAAAAGAACATAAAAACATAAACATTATTTTGTTTATAATAATTTTTTAAAATAAAACTGTATAAAGAAATAAATGATTGAGAAATGGTTAAATTTCGTTTTATTTTCTTTATTTAAATATTTTTTTTAGAAATTATTTTTATATTTTTATATTTTGTTGTGTAATTTTATTTATTTTTTTTATCTTTTGGTTTCATATAAAATTTTTTTTTTTTACTTCTTGTTAATTTTGTTAAATTGTTTTGTTTTATTTATGGAGAAATTGGAAAATAAATTAATTAATTAAATAAATTAAATTAATATAAAAATAAATTTATTTTCTTCTATTGTTTTGGTGTGTGTGTGTGGTATTTTTATTTTGATTATTTTGATTGGTGTTTCATTAAGCATTATCTAATTTTTGCTAAAATTTCTTTCAAAATATTTTCATTTTCTTGTTGGTTTTTTTTTGTTTGTTTATTATTCAATTATATTTTTTTGTTTCGTGTAATAAAGAATTATAATTTGTTTTTAATGTCTTATTATTGTTTTAATTTTTCCCGTCAGTTAAGTTGCGGTGCAAATTTTAGAGCATTTCTAATTCTCATTTGGAAAATTCCATTTAATTAATGCAAAATTCACCGCAAAGGATTTTTTTACGCTTTTATTCGTTTACTTATCGAACCTATCATGAATGAATAATATATAGAAAATTTACTATACTTTTATTTTTTATCCTTAAATTTTGTTTAAGTTTTTCATTTTTTTTTGTATTATTATTCAAAAAAATTGTTAAATTATGATTATTATGTTTTTAGTTTTCTTTTTTTTTATATTATTATTATTTATTTTATTTTTATTAATTTTTCTTATTTTCTTTTTTTGTATTTTACTATCATTATTATTATTATTGTTTGTGATGTTGGTTGGATTGTTTTATTGTTATTTTTATTTGAGGAATCGTAATCTAATATGGATTTTTTAAAAAAAAAACCGTTTTTTATTTCTGAATTCCCGGCATTGTTTCAAAATAAATAAAAGTCAGATATTTTGTAGTGTAACTACTTTATGAATGTTGTTAATTATTATTTTTACTTGTTTGTTGATTACATCGGTTTGTTGTTGTTGTTGTTTTGTGATCTTATATTGTTTGAGTTTAATATATAATTAAAAAAAAAAATTCACAATCTATAATCTTTATATTATTTAATAATTTATGAATTATTATTGATAAAAAAAATCTCTAATTATTTTAAATTTGCTTTTTTTTATATGATATTTTTATTATTATTTTTTTTTTCATTCCGTTTGCTTTTCATTTTAAATTTTTGTACTTTTAAAATTTTTTTTTTTTTGTACGAACTTTTTTAATTATATTATATTTTTTTTTTTGTAATGTTATAAATAATTTATTTATTTTTTTTTTATTAAAATATTTTATTATATGATTTTTATGATAACATTTTAAAAAAAAAACTTGAGATTTTCTTTTATAATAAAATACAAAAAAGCAAATAAATTAATATAAAATACAATAAAAAAAAAAATTATATAATATATAGAGAAAAATGCAATTGGGATAAAAACGTTTTTCTTATAATTATTATTAATTCTTGGTTTTTATTAAAGTGTTAATTTAATTTTATTTCTTTTCTTATTGTTTTTTTTTTAATATTTTTATTGGTGTGGTTTTCTTTTATTTTTTTTTTTTGTGGTGTTATTTGTTATGTGAGGTTTTTTTTTTTAATTATATTTTTGTTTTTCTTGTATTATTTGTGTTTTTTAATTTTATTTTAATTTTTAACAAATAATGCGCTTTCGATGTGTGTCTGGAGTGTGTGTGTGTGTGTGTGTGTGTGTTGGATGTTGATTATTATTCTTTTTATTTATTTTGTATTTATATTATTTTTTTTTTAAATAAGATTTTTGTGTATTTGTTTTTTTTTTTCTTTTTGTTTCATGGATGTGGAAGTGAAATTCTGTCTTGTATTTATAATGTCTTTTGTTAAAGTATAAAATTTTGAAATAAAAAAAAAAAAAAAAAAAAAGATTAAAGAAACAATTTTGTATAAAAAAAAATAAAAACTAAAATAATAATTAAATTAAACATTCAAAAACATTATAAAAATATATATTTTGACAAAAAAGAATTTAGAAAAAAAAAACATTGATTTATAAATTTTTTGCAGTTATCATCATTGAGAAGTTTTTATAATAGACAAAATAAAAATAAAATAAATACATCATTAATAAAATATATTTTATATATAATATATATATAATAAAAATATAATATAATAATTTAACCTAACTTTGGTTTCAACAATTACAATAAAAAATAAAAAAAAAAAAAATATTAAAACAATTTTTAAAAAACTATTTTATATATTTTTTTTTCCTTCTTAAAATATACATTTTTTTTTATTTTACTATTTAAATTGAAATTGAAGTTATTGTATTTTTGTTGTGAAGAAAAATGTTTTTTTTTTAAATGTATTATAATTTTGAAGTTATTTTTCGGAAAATGTGAAAATCTAAAGACGGTGGCGCGCGGAGGAGTTTTTTAAAAAAGAAATTTTATAATTTATATTTTTAATGTTTTTGAATTTTGTTAATCTTTTCTTTTTTTTTTTTTTTTTTGTTTTTGATAATGTCCAAATGTTTTTTTTATATATTTCGTTCAATAAAGAAGAAGTCGTCATTCGTCGTCGTCGTCGTCCTCGTCATTTTTATTATAAGTCTTTAAAAAAAAAAGTCTTAGACTGTCTTTGTTTGTTTGTTTGTTGTTTGTTGGTGGTGTGTCATAGAAAAATGTGTCAAAATAAAAAAAAGTCGTCCACTAAAACAATCTTAATAGAAAAAATAAAAAATAAAAAAAAATACATTAAATGCCATATCACACTAACACTTGAATTTCTTTTTTTTTTTTATAATAATTAATTTTTCATCTTGGCACAATTAAATAACTTTTTTTTTTATATAAATCATAATTATAATAATAATAATAATAATAATAATAATCAAAATATTAAAAATAATAATATATTTATAATATTTAAAAAAAAAAATCTATACAATCTTTAATTTTCTTAAAAAAAAAAATTATTTTTTTATTTTTAAATTTATCTCTTTTAAATAGATTTTTTTTTTTTTTAATTTTCTCTTTTTGTGATAACTTTATAAAATTTATTTTAACTTTTTATTTTCATTATTAAATTCTTTTTTCATTTTTTTTTTCACATTTAAATATAATTAAAATATTCAACACGACATTAGAGCTTCTGATTAAAAAAAAAAAATATATATATAAATATGTTTTAATACTACACATATATTTTTTTCTATATTTATTTATAAAGACATTTTTTTTTATTATTATTCTTAAATTGGTGATGATGATAATCATTTAAAAAAATAAAATAAAAATAGCTAAAATATCATTTTGTTTATTTTAATTTGTATTTTTCGTTTTTATTCATATTTTGTAAAAATCTTTTCATTGTTTCTCCATTTTTTTTTTGTTTATTTTTCTTCTTATAAATATAAAAATTATTTCATTGTTTTTTTTTGTATTTAATTTTTTTATTCTTCCGTGTCGTGTCGACGGGTACGTGGTTTTTCTTTTTTTAATTAATATATTAATTTTGTTTTGGGTCACACACAGTAAAATGTTCTTCTTTTTTTTTCATTTATATATTTATGAAACAATTTTTAAATTATTGAAATCAAAAATATCCCTCCTTCACCCCCAATCACACAATAAAATATAGTAAATTTATCAAAAATACAGTTTATTTTGTATTATTTTTAAATTTTATTTTAATAAAATATCATGTGCTGTAATTGAATTCGTCAAAAAATAAAAAGTAGAATTTTATCAATAAAAAAATTCACACATGATATTATATTTTTATTTAATTAATAAACATTATTATTATTATTATTTTTTTGTTCATGAACTAATGAATTTTATTGCCAATTACATTTATAACAAAAAAAAAACCCATATTTTCAATAATAATTAATGTTTCTGTTTTATCATAATAAATATTATAATAAAAATCGAACGAATCGAAATTGACTTTGAAATATTTACATATTTATTTTTTTTTTTAAATTTAAATCTAATGATATTTTATTTTATTAAATTTAATTTTTCTATATTTTATTCCGTCAGCTGATTACATGATGAAAGTGTACTTAACGTTGTGGTAAAAAAAAATATTGTTAGGGTTGTTTTTGTATTGATAAATGTAACTATTTCTGGATAAAAATTGCGTGTTGGGGTTTAATTTTTACATTTTTTGTTTTGTATTTTACGATTAAAGCAGATTTTTTTTTTGTTAATTTTGCATCAAATTTCCGTTTAGTATTTTATTTTCTTAACTTTGATAATTAATTAATTTGATTTGATGTTATTGTTAATTTTACTGTGTAATGTACAAAAATAAAAATCATCATCATTATTTTATTTATTGTGTGAATAAAATTATTTAAATAAAATCTTTTCTTTTTTGTTTTTTTTCTTTTTGTTTAAAAAGTTTTAATTATTAATATCTTAATATATTGTTGGTTTTTTATTTAATCATCTCCCTTATTTTATTTATTTTGTTTTATTTCTTTTTTTATAATTTCAATAAAATTTTTATTTCATTTTTTAATTTAGGATTTTTTTTGTTTCTTTTAAAGAGGAATTTTGCTTATGAATTGCATCAAAAAATGTTTTTTATTTTTTATTTTTACATATTATTTCTGAATGTTTTTTTCTTGTTATTATAAATAAGAATTGCAATTTTAAATAAAATAAATAAGAAAAAGAAAATCAATTATTATTATAAAAGTAGATAAAAAAAAACAATTAAAATAAATGTTTGTTAAATTATTATAGTGATTAAAAATGTATTTAAAAAAAAAAAAAAAACAATAATTATATAGTGGATTTTCTGTTTTCGTGTATTTCTTATTAGTATTATTTATAGTGGTGGTGGGATGGTGGTGGTGGTGGTGGTGTAAGAAGTCAGAGAGAAAATATGATTTTTAATATAGTAATATATAATAATAATAATATAATTTAATTTTCTAATATATTTTAACTATTATTTAATATTGATAAATTATTATTTATTTATTTATTTATTATTATTTGTTTTTTATTTTCTAATAAATAATTTATTTTTATTTGTTATTTAGAAAAAATAAAATAAAAAAAAAGACTATTATATTGTTGTTTTTTTTTTTCATTAACTATTGTAATTCATTAATATATTTTGATTGATTTTTTGCTTGTGATGAGGTACCGGTTTATTGTATATTAAAAATAAAATAAAATTTTTGTATTAAAAAAAAAAAAAAATTAATATATTTTAATAAATAATGCACATTTACTATTTGGTTATTTGTTAATTTCTGTTTCTTGTTATTGTGTGAGTGAGTGAGTGTTTATGTTTTATTTTTCTATTTGTATGGTTATTAATTTTTTTTTTTTTTGTATTTTTTATATATAAAACAAATAAAAACAAATTATAATATGAAAATTAAAAAAAAAATCGACATAATAATTATAATATAGTATATATTTAAAAAAAAAAAAAAAATTGAAATTGTATTTTTTTTTCTATTTATTTAATTAACAACATTTAATATTATTTTATTTATTTAATTAGTTATATATATATATTTATCTATATATATATAAACTATATTTATGGTGAGTTATACAAAAAAAAAAATTGTAATATAATTAATAATAAAAAAAAAAATTCATTGATCTTTAACAATTATTAAATAGAAGAAAAAAAAATAATAATTATTTTAATAATAGTAAACAACATTTACAGAATTATCAATTAATTAATTAATTAACTAAACAAAATAAAAATGTGTGATAACTATTTATTAAGAAAACAAAAAAAAACTATTAATTTTTTTTTTATATAAAGAAACATGTCGATTTTTTAATTTTAACAACTTTAAAAAACAAAAAAAATTAATATTCTTTATTTTTTTTCTTTTGATTTATTTATATATTTATTTTTTGTATTCTTATTTTGTTTTTTTAATTATTTAATGCACAAATTGAGGTATTTTTATTTATTAGTTTATTATTTTTTTTATTCTATTATTATTTATTAACAAAAACAAAAAAAACCAAGGCTTCAGAAACAATAAATATTTTTATCATTTTTATTTATAATATGGAAAAACAAAAATTAATAGAAAAAAAAATTAGTTCATTTAATACAAACAATAATAATAAAAAAAAACAATTATATATTTATTTCAAAAATTAGTTATTAATCGCCTTTTATTAATTTGTTTTTGAATTGGAAAATATTAACACAGAAAAAAATCTGTATTTTAACATTAATTATTAATAAAAGTTCATCATTAAATTGATTCATAAATTGATTTTTTAATAATAACACAACTAATCAATTGTAATTGTATTGTTATTTTTTTTTGTTTCTGTTTCAAAAAAATACGGATGGAAATTACATTAATTAAAAGAAAATGCAATGAAATCAATGAAAAGAAAAACAAAATTAATTTTTTATATAACAACATCAAAAAAAAAAAAAAAAAAGTATTATTATATTATTTTTTCCATTAATTCTTTAAATTACTTCTTTTTCTTTTCTTTTTTTAATACATTTTCATATCATTTCATTTATTATTTATCCATTAATTTTCAGTAGCCGTTGTTGGTGGTAACAACCCCCCTTCCATTACTGTGATGCCGTGATTTTATGCTACCAAAAAATAATGTGTAATAACGATTAATAACTTTTATAAGAAATAAAATTATTAAAAATTGAATTTTAATAATAAAACATAACAAAAATTATTATATTGTAATTAAATAAAAAAAAAAAATTATGATATTTATTATTTGTTTTATGAGCACCTATTTTTTTTTTTTGTTTTAATAAGATTTATAAAATAGTAAGGCAATCGTTAAAAAATAAAAAAAAAAATCTTTCGTTTGTGTTTATGAATAATATTTTTTTTAAATATATATATAGATAAATTTATTATAACGCTTTGTATATTGTTATTGTGTTTTATTGTTAAAAAATTAATGTTTAAAATGCAATTCAATTTTATTTTATTATTATTTAAAAAAAAAAATTATATATTCCTCATTTTTTTTATTCGCGACTTTTATTCTCTGTATAATAAATAAATATTTTTCTGTATTTATTATATATTAAATAAATATATATTTAATTAATTTATAGTTGATTTTTGTTTTCTGTTTGTCTGTGTGTGTCTATGGTATAATATTAATAATATATGTATTTTCTTAATATTTATTTACATTTCTATAGTAGTAATTAATAATTGCGCGCACTCTGTGTCAAACCATTATTTAATTATTATTTAATTTTAATTTTTTTTTATTTCAATTATTAATTATTTCATTTGATTATGAATATTCCATTTTGTATATTTATTTTTAGTAGTATTTTCGTATTTTTTGTTTTTGTAGTTGTTTGAATAATTATAATATTATTTCTGTTTTGTTATATTGTTTTTTATTAAAATTATTACTTATTAAAATTAAAAAAAAAAAATAAAATAAAAATTAACATGTTTTAATTCAATTTAATTAATTTAAATATATGATAAGAAAATATTTACAAGGGAATGTGTGTTTTGTGGTGGTGGTGGTGGTGGTGACTGGAGGGTGTTTTGTTTTTTGTGTCATATATGGTTTATGATTATAATTTGTTTATGTATTTATTTAATATATAATTGATTTATTTTGTTTAATTCTATTTTAAATTTAATATATAAATTAATTTTTAATAAGGATTTTGTGTAGGTGGTGGTGGTGGTTTTGGTCGCGGCGGTTATTTTTTTTGATTGTGCAAAGTAAATGTTTTGTGTTTAATTTTGATGTTTTTTTTTTTTGTTTAAGAGAGATGTGGTTTTTCGTTGATTTTTATAATAAATATTTTTGTTTTATTTTAAAGTTTTTGTGTTATTTGAAAAATTATAATAAATGTT
The DNA here is from genome assembly GCA_958336335.1 of Dilophus febrilis. NCBI lineage: Eukaryota > Metazoa > Arthropoda > Insecta > Diptera > Bibionidae > Dilophus > Dilophus febrilis. The sequence continues at coordinate 16,074,732 of OY284470.1, read as the reverse complement.
TTTGCCAAAATGATGATTTTTACAATAAATACAATAAATATTTTAATTTTATTATATTTATTTTTCATTGAAGATTGTTCTTTTGTTAAATTTTTTTTTTTTTTTGTTTCTGATTAATTCTGATGACCCGCAAATTACATTTTATTCGAGAAATTGCAGAATAAATATGTTTTTTTTTAATTATATTTGTTTAATTATGAATTTAGATGTTTTTTTTAAAAACCAAAATATATTTCATTTATTTATTAATTTGTTCAATAGAAATATAGTTTTTTTTTAATTTTTTTAGCAATAATTCAATTTTGGAAATTCATTTGAATATTTCGTGCGTGTATGAACATTGGGAAAAAAATTGAAAAGGGAATCTATTAATTAATAATATAGTGTGGATTGGGGAAGGTGATAAGGTAGGATGATATAAGACAGGAGATAGTGATCATATTTTATTATAAATATAAACGTGGTTTGTTGTGGTTTGTGTGTGTGTGTGTGTGTGTGTGTGTTTAGGGATTTAAAACGGAAGATGATGGTAAAAACATAATTACTGTGGACTTGATGATTGATGTGGCGATTGATGTGATGGTGGTGGTGGAGGTGGTTGATTTTGTTGTTGTGGTGGTTGTTGTTGTTGTTGTTGTTGTTGTGGCGGAGGTGGTGGCGCTTGTTGCTGTTGTTGTTGATGGTGTTGTTGCAGACCACTCGGTGACTGTTCTTTAGTCGTTCTTGGATTATTTTTTTTTAAAACCGGTGGTGGATTTGTTGAGAGCATCATTGCTCGAATTCGTCGTTGTGCCGACTATATATTATTTATGACAAAAAAAAAAACAAAACAGTAATTCAATTAAATTTTTAATTTCTCTGTTAATAATTGAAAAATATAGTGTTAATTTTTTTAAACAAATAAACCTACAACACGACAAATAATATGTTATTTATTAGATATATATGTAACATTTTATATATAATTTACCTGTACACTGAAGAATGGGCCAATAATATGAACGGTAGTTTCTTCATCAGCTGGTGGTGCTGCTCCATGTTCGGGTAATTTTATTATACTTCCAGTTACTCGTTGTAATTCTCTTACATTTTGTCCACCTTTACCAATAATGCGTCCAACCTATTAATTTAATAAAAAAAAAAAACATAACAATACAAAAATAGTATTTATAACATTCAATCAATGACATTATAAAGATATAAATTTACCTGTGAACTAGCAACCAATATTTCAATAGTTAATCGTACTTCATCGCCGGCAAAGAAACCCTCTTCCCGCATTTTCTCGAAAATCAGGTACTGTGCTTTCCATTGTGCTTCCGGGCTACCTACCACTGTCACTTTACGTTCGGTTTGATATTCAACAGGCCGATCGTTTTCCAATGGGGCAATTTTCACCGATGCACTCGAAAAACGAATGATATTACGTATATGTGAACCTTTCGTACCGATTATAGCACCAACTGCATTATTTGGAATATATAAATAAGTGGTTTCTTGTACTTCGGGCGGTGCGTTCACCGGTGGCGCATACATTGGTGCCGGTCCACCCTGAAACGGATATGCATTACGATTTGGAAAACCCATACCATTACCGCCCGTTGACATCATTGCCATCGGATGCAATCCCGGAAACATTATACTTTGTGGTGCCATCACTTGCAGATCATTTTCATAACTTTGTCTCAATTTTGAACTGATTTGACTTTCGGCTTTCGACATATTTTCAATGGCACCCTTTACCGTTATGATACGTTCCAAATTAAAACTGTTGATATCGTTTATTGAGCTGACCGTAATTTTCGTGTCGGTATCTTGCATAATGCGTTTGATTGTATTTCCGCCTTTGCCAATTATTCGCCCAATTAAATTGTTATGGGCAAGAATCTTCAAGGATATTTCACGATAAACAAATTCACCTTTATTATTTGAATTGCTCGATTCTTGTTGCATAACCTCCAGTATTCGTCGACATGCATTTGTACAATTATCTGGATTGCCATAAATGGTAATCGCCTTTTCAACCGAACCAACATTATCTTTTCGATGTACATCGACACGGGCTCGTGTCTGTTGTGTTATTTGTTTTATGGTTGTACCCTGTCGGCCAATGATAGCGCCAACCATTTCAGTACTAACTAACAAGCGTAACGGAAAATCAGTTTGACGATTTGGACCACCAGCACCAGGACCGGCACCGCCACCAACCTGCATACCACTGGGTCCACCCTGCATCATACCAGCATGTCCCCCATGCATCATACCACCACCTCCGCCGCCTCCACCGCCACCACCACCACCACCACCACCGGGACCACCTCCATATTGATTACGATTTCTTGGAACCCGTCTTTGTTTATCCAATGGTTCTACGGATAATTTACTGCCTTCAAATTCAACACCATTTAAACCGCCAGAAGCTCTATTTATACACAACAAAATAAAAGAAGAAAATATAATTTTCAATAATAATATTAGATATTCTAAAATTCTTAAAATATACGCATTTCAAAATCATTATAAACGGTATATAGAGATAAAAAAAACAACTACTATTGCACATATACACTATTTATTTATTTATCTATATTCTAAATATCTAAGGTATAATAAATATGTGATTTTTTTTTTCATATATACATTTGTGAATTGTTTACAGAAAGTGTGCATTTTAAATATTGTCTACGCACAAATAAAAAAATACAAAACAAAAAGCAAAAACATAATTAAAAATCTTATAAAATATGAAATGGGAAAACAATACATAAAAATACAAAATTGATATGCATTCATACACACCATCATCATCGGATTATGCATGTATATATAATAGAAGTGCATAATAAATGATAATTTGATTCCAAAAAATATGTATATAGAATTATTAATAATTTTAAGAGTATAATATCACCAATTAAAAACCAGACAAATAAACAAAAATAACCCACACAAAATAGCATTATTTATTGACAAAATCCCAATTTATATTTCAGTAAAATAAAATTTGAATTAAAGATAAAAAGGACATTTTTAACAAAGGCTGGTTGGTGGTCGGGGTTGGTGAGTGGGAAGATAGCTGTTTATATAGTTTTTTTTTTATTTTTTTATAACCCTTCAAATTATTTCCATATATTATCACAATAAAAAAAAATTAGTTACAAAAACAACAATTATAGCAAAAAAAAAAACACAAAAACAAAAAATATACAATAATGGTTTTTTTTTTGTATTTTTAATGTGGTTTTTTATATTTTTTTTTTTAAATATATTCTTAAAATGATTTTTTTTTTATTTATATCTATTCTTAAATTTTTAATTGGTGTACCTTTGAGCCTGCTCATAAGTTTCGAATGTTATGTGGACGGTTTGAGTATTTGGATCCCTACTAGAAACAGCGTCACAATGTTCCACTTTGCCATATGGCTTTAGAAGCGGTTCGATGTCATCGAAATGAGCATGCAGCGGTATACCGCTTATGACGATTTTTGATGACGGAGGGCTGTGAAAATTTAAATAAATTTAACAAACAAACAAACAAACAAACAAAAAAAATAATCAAGAAAAACTTTAGGAATGTAAAGAAAAGAAGAAAACAAAAAATAACTTAAAATAAATTTTCCGTAATTATTTTTACCGCTTTTTATAATAATATTATTATTATTTTCTTTGTTCTATATCTAAATAATTTTGTATTTTTTATTTATTTATTTATTAATAAATTTTATAAAAATTTATTTTAAGGTAAAACACCAAACAATTGTTTTTAGTGTCAGTTATTTATTTATTTTATATATTGGATTATAAAAATGAATTGGAAATTGTGCGAATAAAATAAAATAATTATATTATGATTAAAATAAAAACAATGTATGATAAAAAGAAAAACAATGCATGATAAAAAGATTGTATATTATTTTAGAATTTTTGAGATATGAAATTAATTTGCGATATGGGTGAAATTTCTACGTCATTTAAAGCCCAAGGGTAATATTGTATCTTATTATATCAATATTTTTTCATTTTTTTTTTCATTTTAAAGATTAAATAAAAAACTCTCATATATATAATTAAATTTATTATTATTATTACGTCATATAATCTCAAATTTATTTATTTTGTTTATTTATTTTTGTTTAAATTTTCAAATAACAATGTATTTTGTATATTTATTTATTTATTTATTATATTATTTATATATAGTCTTGTATAGTATATTTGTCCCGCTACTGCGGCCGCTGCCTTTTGATAGACAAAACAAATTTTATCTCATATAAAAAAGAAAAAAATATATATTCTTCATATATCATACAAAAAAAAAACAATTAATTTAAAACTGAATAACTGAGAGAAGATATAATTCAATGCGAATCATTGAATTCATATAATCTTTTTTTTTTGTGCCATTTTGTTACTATACAATCATGATAAATAAAAAAATTATCAAAATATCTATTTAATCTGTATATTATATGTTAACTAGGAAATCGATTCCTATTTTTAAAGTTATCTTCAATGAATTTTAAAAAATTGTTTATCTTCAAGAAACGCACTATGAAAAGTTGATTTGGTAAAATTTTGCATATAACAAACAAATATCTTTGAAAATTCTAAATTCTGAATTAATCTGCCCCCAAATGTTCTGAATAACGTTCTATTGTATGATATTAAAACGTTAATATCTGATGGATTGCATTACTATAATAGATACTTTTCAATTGAAACAATAATTATCGTATAGAGTGTAAACTTTAAATGTGTAAATTTTCCAAAAAAAAGTACAGTGTTTAAGTTTAAAAAAATCCATTAATATATAAGTAATGTTTTTTTTTTTTTAAATTAAATAAGTATAGTAAATAAGTAGAGTAATAAGTATAGTAAATAACATAATTTTTAACATTTTCTCATCAGAAAAATAAGAAAATATCCACAACATAAATAACACAAACATTTTCTTGAATATACACCCACCGCCGCCAACAAAAGTGTTTTCAGTCAAACAATAATATTGAAATATTATTGAAATCATAAAAAATATTCATGAAAAGAACCAAAAAAGAAAAAAAAATTCATTTGATTTCGTTGGGCTTTCTCAACATGGAATTCATATAATTTGTGTATGTAATTTTCATTTTGGATGGATGGGGTTGTTGTTTTATTTTTTCTTCATTATTTCCCTCATAATATTCTATATGAGTATATTCTAGTTACGATTCTTTCTAAGGCGCTTTTTATATACATAAAAAAATGATATGAATGTAAAAATTTAAATAGACTCAATTTTTTTTTTCAGTATTTTTATTTGTTGTAATTGTTGTTGTTGATAAAAAATATGATGATGACATTTGCATTGCATACGATTTGCGTTATCGTTCTGAATATATATTTTAATATACATATATGTATATTAGATGAGTGCCGACGAGTATTATAATGAAATATAGTAAATACACAGAGTGCAAGTACCATATCGTGTAAATTTATATATACACGATACATAGATACATAAGTATAAAGGAAAGGAATATAATATGTATAATAAATAAGCAATCAACAAATATGGAAAAAAAACGGCAAACACAAAATAAGAAAATATTTAAACATTCATCATATCTATCTATAGACATATTTATATTTAATATAATATAATATACTGTACGATATGTATATATATATATATGAAAAGAAGATGATATTGCTGTAAGTAAAGATGAATGAATGAAGATGAGTATTCTATATGTATGTAAAACAAAAACAAAAAAAAATTTCATTCAAAAATAAACTTCCGTTCCTTTTTACTCTCCTCATTCCGTATACACATTCATTTTATGGGTATAGTATTTTTTTTCTGTTTTGGTTCGTCTTATAAATACACATTTAAACTTACATATATATATATATATATATATATATATATATATATATAAAATATCGTAAAGTACTTCATTAAAATAATTTTTAATAAGCGCCGCATCACATATATAATATACAATAAATATTTTTTTTATTTTTCATATTCAAAAACACAATATAAAATATAAATATATCTCTGTTAAATGTTTTTTAGTTTTTGTTTCCAGTTGTGTTGTTAATATTGTAAATAAATATATAGATCAAATAACTTATTATAAGCTACATTGGTCTGTCTCTCTATATAAAAGATAGAAAAACTAAAATAAAAAAAAACAACTTTTTTAATTACACCATAAATTGAAACAATTAAAACCATTCAAAATAAAGATATAAATTATAATAAAAAAAAACTTAAGAAACCGAATTCCGCGTCATTAACCCTCTGCTATTATATATTCGGAATCGTTTAATACGATCAAATAAATCTTTTGATTTGATTTTGATTGATACATTTTATATAAAATTATAAATGAAAGAATGCATGAATGCAGAATAAAATAGATCTAAATGTTTACCTAAAACAATTATCTATATCCATAAAAATCGGATTTAAATAAAACAATAATTGCAATAACATTTAGTTCCCGCATATACAACACACACACACACACACTATACATATACGGAAAGAACAAACAAACAAAAATTGAATAATTCATGATAAATCAAAATAAATATAACGAAAACCCCCACATGTATGATTTAAATTCCATTTATATATATTATAGATTGCAATAATAAAATTAACGCGATAAAAATGTGAGTAAAATTACAATAAAATTTGCAATCATCATTTGCAACAATTTCTATATAATAATTTTTCGGTTTCTTATCACACACATAATAATTTTCATTTATACAATGAACAAAAATAATACTGTGTGATAATTTGTAACTTCAATCATCATATAACATATAAAATACGTATTATTTCGTAATTTTTTTTTTTTTATTCTTATTTTATGTTTAAGGAAGTCATTTTCATATACGTGGTGATAAAAATATTAAAAAAAAAAAATACCACGAAAAAAATAAGAACAAAAAAATTTCCCATTCAATAAAATAATCCATATATACAATACAATACCCGTTCATTTCACACACATTTATATATATATATATATATTTAAAGAAAGAATATATAAATACAATTTGTAAATTAATTTATGAATTAAATAAAAAAATTATTACACAAATACATTCTAATAAAAAAAAAAATTCATCAATGAAATCAAACTTTTTGCGTTTTTTAATTTGTATACATTATACAATATATGTTACATATACATTTTTTAAAAGGAAAAAAATAAATATTAATTGCGGTCATTACATAAAATAATGGGATGAAAAAACAACGACAACGACAACAACAACATAAATCGCAGATTATAAAAATAAATACAATAATATAATGAAACAATAAAATAATATTATTATTATTATTATTTGGTTATGAAAATATAAAATTCATTTAAATTATAAGTATATTTGTTTGATAATTTTGCACTACAATATATTTTAATTTTTGTTATTGGTATATATATAGAGAAAGAAAAAACACCATCCTCTTTAAAACATTTAATAAAAATATATACAATTTTTAAAATATTATATTAACAAGGTTTTTTTTTTTGCCAGATTTTAAATTGATTGTTTTTTTTATCGATAGCGGATTAATCCGAAAAAATCATCATAATTTGATCAAACAACAATTGTGATGAGAAAGCCATAAATACACTTAAAAACTACCTACAATAAGGAATATTTTTATTGGATATCGTTTTATTTGTATAAAGGAAATATGGAAAGGAAATTTTTTTGTTTCAATTAATATTTAATTGATTTCGTGCTACAAATACAATAAAATAGATTTATTTATAATATTTATGAACGTTTTTCAATCATTTAATAATAATGCAAAAAAAAACATAAAAAATAAGGTTTTATGTTGGAGGTATTAAATATATAAGAAATACTGGGGAAAAATAAGACAATTTTATCATATTGTTACTATATTAAAAAAAATTAAATAAATACAGAATTACTCTTTATATTTATACTTATACTAATACATACAATTTATTATGACGTCAATTATTATGATTTTATATTATACCACATCTTACAGGAAGAATTATGTCAAAGAACAAAAACAAATAAATTTGTTTTTTTTTTTGCATTTTCCTTTTATCGGGTATGTCTTTCATTCACAGTTTCGCATGTATATAGTATACTGAATATACTGAATATACTGAATATAAATGCGATGTGAATATGAAAAAAATTCAATTACTATATAACAGGACGCTTAAAATTTGATAAAACAAAAAAAAAACATAACCAACCAAATATAGAAAAAAAACTTTTGAATAATGATTCATATGCAAACTAAAACCATATCTTCTGTTTTTCGTTTTTCGTTTTTTTTTTTGCAAATACAAAAATTTTCACTTCCGCAATGATTAATAAGAAAATAACAAATTGCGTTGGATATATAATCTATGTGAAAATGCATTACTCTAGTATAAACATATTTATAGATTTTTTTGATATAATCCAATAGTTTTGTATTTTCCAATTAAATACGAACCTAAATTCTATAACCTTTCAACAACTATCTATCATATTTATAATATTAAAAAATTAAAGTCAAATATTATACTAAAACATATTTTCATTTCAGTAACATTCTTCAAGTCCCGTCAGAAGATAATTTCTTATAGATTTAGAATCAATATCTAACTGGGAAATTATTAACCTAGTGGGAAAATTCATTCATATACTTAAAAAACATTATATTAGTTACATTTTAAATCATCATCTCCCATCACTATATATTCTATTTTAAAATAAATTATACACGGAGACGACGACATTTATATTAAAGTTCATCAGACGTAGACGCAAATTATATATAAATAAATAAATTATGTGTGTAAATTACACATATACGTATTTAAATAATTTATATATATAAAAAAAATTCAAAAAAAAAAAAAATAATCAATGTAAGTGATATTTAAACTACAAATACAAATATATGGTAAATATATGTACATATGCACTCTAAACAATATAATAATCTAATAATGGAAATGATAGTATGTATATTATCAAACTCACTAAATTTGTAATAGTATAGTAAATGATGGATTCAATTTATATATAATAGAATGTAAAATAAGATCAACAAAATAACTATATTACGATTTATAGTAATTTATAGTATTATATTTGTGTATTTTTGTTTTTCCATTTATTTTTTATATGTCATTTCCTTTTCACATTTCATAGTTTTATTTCAAAACGCAATTTTGTAACCTATTATAATTTGAAGTGGATCTTCTCTAAATATTGTATAATAAAAAAAATATATCAATATAAAAATGACAATGTTTTTGATATATCCAGATAATAAATGTCTTGGATATTCGTCGGCATTTTCGGCATTTGCTTTTACTTTACAAAGAAACACTAAAAATGATTACACGCCACAAACCAGACAATACTTTTATTAATACATACATAATTATTTATATACATATATAAATATGCATGCATAAATACAAAATAAATATAATATGAAAATTTATATATCTTTAAATAAATTATTAGTAGGTGTTCGCGTCGTTCATTCATTCATTATATAGGAAAAATTCTTTTATATATACTATATGGGATAACAAAATTCATTGAATTTTATTTTACTTTTCAATTTTTTTATGTTTAACCCTAATGTATATCATCATCATCATCATCATATTATATACAAGTGTATAACAAACAATCTCATTAATAATTTATCATTTTGTATTTATATATCTATATTTATTAATATTGATGTAAAATACATTTATTTATGTTTATATTCTTTGCTATATAGAAATATACTATAGTATAGAGAGACAAAGTTGACAAACAAAAATGTATACATAATAAACATTACCTTTTAATAACTATATATATAACATAAATATAACATAAATATATATATGGAAGAGGTTATTCACTTATATTAAAAGATAATAATAGCGCCACAAAAAATAAATAATACATGGCAAATGTATAAATATGTTTAGGTTTGTACGATGTTGTGATCAAACCACCAAACACCTATATTAATTTATAACTTCATTTACGATACAAATTTAATGATATATTTTTTACTATACAATAAATTATATATAATTTTTGCATTTTAATTTACTTAATGGGTATAGATTTCTTATATTAAAATTTTAAGGGTGTTTTACCGAATGGATGAAATTATAATTTTTTGATGAAACAAATAGTATTCTTTTTACCAATACCGGGGAGTATATGATCAACTAAAATATTGAAAACAAAGGAATAAGTCGTATAATATATATTATTAAAAATATAACAATATAAGTAAATAAGCAGCTTACTTAATAAATAAGTCAAGTAATCATTTAATTGCATTTAAGTGCAATATGAAACACAAATACAAAGTTTTTAACAATGTGAATACGTCGTCTTTCCTTTATTCATTCATCAAATAAAATTAAATTAAAAATAATGAATATACATATAACAAAACAAACGACGAAGATTTTTTTTATAATATGGAATATAATTTTGTAAATTAAAAAAGAAAATATAATCAAAAAACATCATGATCATTTAATGAAAAAAAAAATAAGTCCACATTAAAACGTTAATGATTATTATAATAATCATATATATATATATATATATATATATATATATATATAATTTAAATGTAACCTTTTTCTTATTTTTATAAATGTACCTTCCTTTTCCTCAATATTCACTCAATCACTAATAAAGTGAATCCAATAATTTTAATAAATAATCATAATAATCCCAAGTACCTATCATGCAACAATAATTTACTAACTCACACCCAACATATCTGATTGTGAGATGGTTTGCAAAATCAAAAAAACAAACAAATATTAATGGAAACAATATTTTATTTAGAAGTTCAATCACCGGACTGGAATGAATCATATGTTATATGTTTATTATGTGTTGTTGTTTTGTAAATGAGTTTTTCAATTGTGTTCAAACTATAATAATATGGATGGTTGTTTATTTTATGGAAAATACAATGTGCATAAATGTGTAAATGAATATAATATGAATTTCTACATAGCTTCATAAAGTTTTTTTTAATTTTTTTAATGTTGTTTATATATATCGAGTTAGTTATATGATGATGGTAAATTAAACGGTGGTCGTCGTATATGTATATGTATATCCGCATGCATATTTATATAAAAAAATGTATAGTTGATATGTGTGTTTCAATACAGAATACAGAATGATAAAATGATAATTGATTAAAAATAATCAAGGATTCAATTTTTACTTAATATCTATACAAATGAATAAACTGTAATTGAAATCTTTCATATTTCAAATCGTGTAATGTAATATGATAGAAAGACACAAAGTCTTTATAAAAATATACCTTTGTATTACAACAAATAAGCTAGAGATTTTTAAATTTAACTCTGTTGATTATCATATTCAAGCGTTATTCTTCCTTTATTGAATCAAAACAGAAACACCTTGTATACTTGTACTATATATATAAGAATTTTTAGTCAACATGCATAAAAATAAGTAAAAACAAAAACAGAAATCAACAGTCAATATACAGGGTGTCCCAGTACAGGGTGCCAACCCGAAACAGGCAGGTTCTACACCTCATTTCCAATCAAAAAATGTATGGCGACCCCATGTCTATCTCCCTTGGTTTTCGAGCTAGCCCGAAAAAACGATTTCGTTGAAGTTCAAAGTAGTCGTAGATGTTATTTACCATATCTCAGCAACCACTTATCGGAATCCAATAATTATAACCTTATTGGAAAGGTATTTTAACTATCTATAACTGTTTCTAATAACACAAACATCGGCGACAACCCGTTTACATGCTATAGCTGGTCAAACACAAGAAATTTCAACGGCCTCAAATATTTTTGTTATTTTGCAAGCCTAGAACTATAGAACTTTTATGTTTATCAGCTGTCGGTTTTTAGAAAAACTTCTTTGATGTTTTAGCTTTAATTTGATGTACAAACTTTTAAAATATGTCAACTCATCTTAGAGATATGACGAAAATAATATTGAAATATGACGAAAATAATGCAAATTTTTCAAAAATTTAAAACATATTTATTAAATTAAATTTAAAATTTTACTACAAAAATTGTTCAAAATGGGGTCTATTATGTGATCGACATATTCGACACCGTTTTAATACTACCCTAGTAGCCGATCGAATTTGATTCGGATTATTTTTAAAACTTCAATCGCATTATTAATGCCATTCATTAAATCTTCCCTGGTATGAACTGGTGTTTTATAAACCATGTTTTTACAAACCCCCCATAGATAAAAATCTAATGGTGTGAGGTCTGGCGACCGTGGTGGCAGTTTTATGGGCCATTTCTACCAATCCATCTTTGACCGAATGTGTCATTTAAGTGTTCTCTTACACTTCGTGCAAAATGTGGGGGTGCACCGTCATGTTGAAAATGAATGAATCGCAAATCAGTTAAATTAACAACATCGAGTAAATCGAATAACCTATTTCGCAAAAAAACTAAATATGAATCTGAATTCAGTCGCCCAGGTAGAAACTATGGACCAATTAATTGATTTCCAATCTTTCCTGCCCATACATTGACTGCTATTCGTTCCTGAAATGCGTGTTGCCAAATTGAATGCCGGTTTTCCTTTAACCAATGATGATTATTTTTAATATTAAATATCCCTTCACGTGTAAACATTGCTTCATCCGTATATAAAATTTGATTTAATATCCTGGGATCTTGTTCATAACAACGAATCACCCAATCACAAAAAGTTATTCGGGGGACGTAGTTTATTTCTTTAAGTGCTTGAATTTTTTGCAAATGATAAGGATGTAAACCAGCACCCTTCATTGCACGCCAAGCATAGTTTTTACTTGCACCAATTTGGATGGCTGCTTTTAAAATTTATTTTTTACTGTTTTTTACCGTTTCAAACTTCCGAATTATTCTTTATAAAACAAACTTAATTTTCTAATGAATATTAAACGTAAAACAATGTAATATACAAATGCCGAAGAGATATAGCACAAAAAACAAAAGAATTGAATGAATTTATGACGGTAATAGATTTAACTGTTTTTATTTCTAAGTAACCATTAAATTAATTTCAATCCCTTAAAGTTATGTTACCTAGATAACGCGATAACAACAGAACATTGAACTTTGCTATGAAATAAATGTGTGTTAAATTTTTGAAAAATTTGCATTATTTTGGTCATATTTCAATATTATTTTCGTCATATCTCTAAGACGAGTTGACATATTTTAAAAGTTTGTACATCAAATTAAAGCTAAAACATCAAAGAAGTTTTTCTAAAAACCGACAGCTGATAAACATAAAAGTTCTACAGTTCTAGGCTTGCAAAATAACAAAAATATTTGAGGCCGTTGAAATTTCTTGTGTTTAACCCGCTATAGCATGAAAACGGGTTGTCGCCGATGTTTGTATTATTAGAAACAGTTATAGATAGTTAAAATACCTTTCCAATAAGGTTATAATTATTGGATTCCGATAAGTGGTTGCTGAGATATAATAAATAACAACTACGTACTACCTTGAACTTCAACGAAATCGTTTTTTCGGGCTAGCTCGAAAACCAAGGGAGATAGACATGGGGTCGCCATACATTTTTTGATTGGAAATGAGGTGTAGAACCTGCCTGTTTCGGGTTGGCACCCTGTACTGGGACACCCTGTATATATATATATATATAGTTAATGAATATAAGTATAAATATATTTAATTTTACACATATTTGTATATAGACCTAAAGGTATGCCACAATTCAGCACAAAAACAAATTCACATCAATTTATATACAACAAAATATTATGGCATATATTTATTTATATTCGTGTAAAACAAAACAACAACCAACCAGACAAACAACAACGATAAATGCACCAAGTCTGAAAGCCAATAATTTAATGAACGTATATATATTGTAAAATATATACACTTTAAAGAAAAACAGGATAAAAATACGCCGACAAAACTTTACAACTCTCTTTATACAACAACATATATTTTCTTATATTTTTGCGGTTTGCATGGAATCATCATAACTTAAATTCATTATTAAAAAAAAACAATACGAAATTGAAGAAAAATTGAAGATCATTGAAAAAAAAGAAAAAAAACAATATATTAAAATATTAAGAATAAATGTGTATTTATAAAAATGCAATGCGTTATTAAAGTATTAAAATGATGTATGAAATCCATATGAAATGAATGTAGCAAATAGTGTTATAGTACTATATAATTATATGATGTATTACTATATTTATTATGTTGTTGTTTTCTTTTTTACCACCAAAACATATATATTTTATATAAACCGAACTCTACATACATATAAATTTACACAAATGCATACGTTTTAGTAATGGCGATAAAAATAAAAACAACAAATTATTTATTTGATGCTAGTTAAATATATATACAATGCATAAATTAACTCTGTATATATAATAATTCAATGATTGCATATAAACACCAAATTTGTCTGTCTGTCTGATGATCATATAAAAGATTAGGATCAAGAAACTTTGACAAATGCAGAGATAAAAAAAAATAAATAAAAATCAACAATAATTAATTTAATACTTAATTGAAATTTCGGGAAATTTTCATTTTAATTAAAAAACTAATTTATTTTTATTTAATATTATTATTCATTTATGATTTTGTTGATGTAGAAATATGGAAATATATACATAAAATATAGTTATATTTAAAGGGCAATTTCTATATAAATAATCTGAAAAAACCAATAAATTAAAAGTTAATTTATTTTAAAATACTAAATTTGATTGCATATTTAAATTTTTAAAAATAAATATTCATTAAAATATATCCTTCTTTTTGTATGTAACAACTTCCCTTTTTTTTTTTATTAATGTTTTTAGAATTAAATTATATTAGAATTAAAAATTTATAATGGAGTATTTTTCAAGAACTTTATATAGATTTAATTCTAATTCCTATTCTAATGCCAATATATTAAAATTATCGTATACTACAATTATGTAAACAATTTCTTTTGATTTCACTACCGACGATGATGAATTAAACCTTACTAAAAACTTTCCATCAAGACTTTTTTTTAAGAACTTAGAACACTTAAAAAAAAAACTTAAAAGAAAAATTAACAAAAAAAGTGAAAAGTCAATGCAAATATTATATATTCGTCTCTCTAAAAAAAAAAAAAAAGGAAGAAAAATTAAATGTGAACCATTTATTTAAGATTACCGCATACCGCAACCCATCATCGTCAGACAAACAATTCTAATATATACATTTATTTTTATATACATATGCTGAGGGATTGATATAATTATATATTCATATAAATATTGTACATCATTATACATATGTATATGATATGAACGAGCGTGTATATAACAAATAAATGTATGTAATGCAATATGAAAAACAGAATCAAATAAGCGCATCATATTGATGATGATGGTAAATTAACAGACAAACAAAAAAATTATAACAAAAAAAAATATGATAAAATTCATGAAAAATTAAGAAGGCAACGTACTGTAAGATATTATATATATGATGATATATAATCGAAGAATTATATATATATTTAATTCTAAAGCGATATACATAATATTATTTCATGTGTATCTTTTCATATATATTCACACAGTTTATATATACTATACTTTACAGTATACAAGATACATAACATTCCAAAACAAAAAATTATATATATATGAAATGAAAATGTACAAAGTTAAAGAAAGACTAAATATAAATACAGAATGAACAACAAAACTTCTTCTCTTCCATATATATCGAATAATATACAGCATATTAAAAAAATAAAAATATTATGCAGATATTGTAATATGAAAACTTATTTTTTATATAATAAATTATTATTTATATTGTAAAGTAACACAATTTGAGTAAAATAAAAATAAAAAAAAAAATTGTGTTGATGTTGCCTTTAACAAAATAAAAAAAAAAATCATGCATATATTGTTTTGGAATTTATTATTGTTTTATAATACGCTGTATTTTGTTGTGTATATATAGAAAGAAGAACCATAATAATAATAATATAACAAAAATCAGCAATTGTTTGTGAATGGGATCTATGTGTGTGAGCCTCAGTTAGTTCGTTCGACGTTCATCATTCCAGGCGGCGGCGACGGCGGTCCCCATTAAGCATTTATAGTATATTGTTTTTTATGATTTACGTAAGCAAAATTACTATCGAATATCCACACTATATCCAAAATCAAACACTATATACATCCAATCCATCCCATGATATATATATATATATATATGCATATAACATTATGTTGTTGATGTTTATTATTATATGTAAATTACTATATATAAAATATGTTTATGATACATGATGGTCATGATGGTGATGATGATAGTACCGACTAACCGACGACAATATTAAGAATGTTATTCTTATTATTATTATTATTATTAAGAAGTTACCTTGATTCGCGATCAATGATCCTTATATTATTTATATATTATTATAATGTATATTCTTCGTATTTATATTGTATTATACCATTCATGTACTTTGAAATTAGTGTACGTATTTTTTTATTATTTTTTTCTATAGTTACTTACTCGACTACGAATTGTAATGTGTTGAATAATAATAAAAGGGCCATTACTCACACGGGTTGAATTAATGAATAAAAATGTATTTAGTGTTTTTAAAAGAAACTTAGTAATTTTATTTATAAAAATAAAAGAAATAAACATTATTAAATATTTGAGAAAATCGTAAGATTATGAGAAATTTACATACAAAAAACTTTATTTGTGGACCACACGTTCGAATGCATATCAAAAATATTGTCAGTTCAGTTATTCCTATGATAATTTTACCAAATGATAAATTTTATTTTTAGAAATCGGTAAAAAAACAATAGAAATATTTTGATTATGTAAAAGAAAATGCAAAAAGGAACTGCTGTAAAACGAATACCACGGAAAATGTATTGCAATACCAGTGTATATTAAAATTATTCCAGAATTTAGCATGATTTTGATAACAAAATATATTAATAATATTAACCAAAAACGAAATTCTTCATTTATTCATTCATTCATTCTTTCGCATCATTTTTGATCAGGCATATGCTTTTAATTGTAGGTGAATGATCATATATAAATGTATTTTTGTAAGATTCAACTGAATTGTAAAGTTCATCTGATTTTACTACCACACCACTATTACTATATAATACAACTATTTATAAGGCTATATATATATATATACAAAACAACTTTTTCCACCAACACTATGGTGGATATTTTCCATATACAATATATGAAATTTTCTTTCATGGGAAAAATAATATGTTTTTTTTTTATTTTTTAAATGTCTAAATGCTTATATATAATACCTGCGGTGTGTATATCTATACACAAATATAAATAATGCTGATGGTGATCATGCATGATGATGGATGATTATGATAAAATATAATGCTATATAGTATATATAGTGTAGATTGAACTGCGTGTGTTTTTTATTTTTAATTTTCTTAACTTTATTATGTTACTTATATATATATATATACAGTTTAATGTTATTTGATTTACTTATAAGCATAGTAAAAAGCAAAAACTAAAAGATAAAGTATAAAATAAATGTATTGTACACGTTTTTATGTTGTTAAATAATTAAATTTTATGTGTATTTACACACACACTATATATATAATATATGTGATGTTATGTTGATGATCACGATGATGATGATGAATTACATTATGAAACTTTTTCGATATCGGCGGTATTATTTTAAAATTAAAAAAAAAACATATTATAAAACGATGATTCATTTTATATAAATGTATGTACTTTGTGTACGAACATTATTTGAATAATAATATACATAAATTATAGAATAACATTCCGATGCGAATGGCAACAACATCAGACAAAATATATACTATATATATCTACATGCGGTATATGATGATATATATGATACATAAATATAGTCAAGTAAATAAATATAGAGAACACAATGACCTAAGAAAAAACACTACATTTATTTATATATAATACGAATTGATGTTATTATAATAGAATAATTTAATTTATATAGAGTTTTCATCAATGATTATCCATGATTGGGATAATTGTTAGTACATATAATCTAAGTATATACAAAAAATTATTTTAGAAAATATATTAAAGGTAATTATTTTTAAAACACCTATAGAATAATTGCCGGTGAGACACGTGCTTCAGTTTTACCATATTTTACATGTATGTAAACGTAATCATATCACAATGTATGATTAGTTTAGAAAAATGAAAAAAAAAGTATTTTACATCTTCTGATGTATACAGATTATAATCTAACTTATCAATCAATGCAATTGTTTGGAATGTCATTAAAATTATCATCAAAATCATCATCGGTCTTCACTTCACATAATATTATACCACAAAATACGTATTCAGAAAATTAATGGAATGAGAGAAAGATAAGAAGAAAAAAACAGAACAAAACAAAAAAATTCTTTTCAAGAAAAATTCTTCAATGAATACGAATACGTGTATACATGCATATACGATAAATATACCTATACCGATTGAATCCATAGATCGCGATACCATTTACATAATGTAAAAAAAAACCAAAGTACAATGTACTGTAAAAATAAATAACAAAATGAAGAATTTATTACGATCGAGAGTATAATATGATGATAACAAAATACAACACACAAAATAATATTTACGTTAATGATGTTGTTTTTGCTTTCTGGGATTTTCTTGTTGTTCTTATTCTTGTTTTTATAATTATATTCTTGTATTATTGATGATGATGATGATGACTGACTAAATATTTATGTTTTTGTTTTTCATATACTTATCAATACTATTTTTTTTTTTTTTATTTCATGGAAATATTAATTAAATCCCCATCGCATATCTGATGTATGTGCATTACTCGTAAAATCAACTCTTGTTGATATATATAAATTGTTGATATACAGTATTTATTATTATGTTTTCCATACAGGTATATTCTGATAAATGATCATCATCATCATATAAAGATAACTCTACATAATGCATTATACTACGGGTCATCACGGTGTATATGTAACTTATTATACTACTTATCTTTGCTTATATACTAATATATGGTAAAAGAATGTCGATGGAAATAATAACAAAAATAAAAAAATTCTTTGATGGAATTTTATATTAAAATATACTTAAACAAACACACACACACACAAACGCACGCGGCTCATGAAAACCATAAACCGATAAGGTTCATCATACAAATAGAAAGTAACGGTTGTTTTGGTATTTAAATGATGGTTTTGTAAAATATATATATATATATTGTATAAAAAAAACAAACATAAGAACAAATGGTTTTTCTTCATCTTTCTCTTATATATTTATAATATTTTATTAGTATTTCTTCTTATAGTTATTTTATTATACAGATTACAGATCACAAAATTTTCTTTAAGTGTTTTGGTATATGAATGCCGAACTGAGTGTTACGATTTTGTTTTGTCAAATTTATTATACATTTATAAAAAAAATGTTGTTTGAACTATTTTATGGTATATATACAGTGTTAACTGCGTCTAATAGAACCACAGCAAACCATAATCCTCCATCATAATCATTCTCATCCATAATAACAATAATTAAGTTCAATTATAGTTAATCGCAGGGATTTTGAAATTTTAAATTTATATATATTTTTTTAATTTAATACGCTTATCATATGGGATTTAATATTATTTATCTTTCCAGGAAACTAACTATTTTTTTTTTTTTACTTTTTCAAATAATCGATAAAGTTCTTTTGTTGAACACATTAGCATAAAAGTATTTTGACGAAATTTCTTTCCAACTATCCGGTGAGCCATTCTGTGTTCTATGTACCATAAAAAAAAATTCTTTCTATTATCTTTCAATACATTCTTATTTATTTTTTATGAATAAAAAAGCAATATGCAATGTAATATAATAGTAAAAGAAAAACAAAAAACTACGAATTACTAAGAATAAGAAGTTTAAGACAATTTTTCATACAACAAATTAAAAAGTAAAAAAAAAAACATATCCGAATACAATTGTATTAATATTATCATTATTATTTTTTACAAATCTATTCATTCTATAAAGTATATACAGCTTTAAATTACATCAATTTGTTCACGTATTGTGTATGTATATATATACAGGGTGTCCCAGTACAGGGTGCCAACCCGAAACAGGCAGGTTCTACACCTCATTTCCAATCAAAAAATGTATGGCGACCCCATGTCTATCTCGCTTGGTTTTCGAGCTAGCCCGAAAAAACGATTTCGTTGAAGTTCAAGGTAGTACGTAGATGTTATTTACCATATCTCAGCAACCACTTATCGGAATCCAATAATTATAACCTTGTTGGAAAGGTATTTTAACTATCTTTAACTCTTTCTAATAACACAAAAATCGGCGACGACCCGTTTTCATGCTATAGCTGGTCAAACACAAGAAATTTCAACGACCTCAAATATTTTTGTTATTTTGCAAGCCGAGAACTATAGAACTTTTATGTTTATCAACTGTCGGTTTTTAGAAAAACTTCTTTGATGTTTTAGCTTTAATTTGATGTACAAACTTTTAAAATATGTCAACTCGTCTTAGAGATATGACGAAAATAATATTAAAATATGACGAAAATAATGCAAATTTTTCAAAAATTTAAAACACATTTATTAAATTAAATTTAAATTTTTACTACAAAAATTGTTCAAAATGGTGTCCATTATGTGATCGACATATTCGACACCGTTTTAATACTGCCCTAGTAGCCGATCGAATTTGATTCGGATTATTTTTTAAAACTTCAAACGCATTATTAATGCCATTCATTAAATCTTCCCTGGTATGAACTGGTGTTTTATAAACCATGTCTTTACAAACCCTTATAGATAAAAATCTAATGGTGTGAGGTCTGGCGACCGTGGTGGTCATTTAATGGGCCCATTTCTTCCAATCCATCTTTGGCCGAATGTGTCATTTAAGTGTTCTCTTACACTTCGTGCAAAATGTGGGGGTGCACCGTCATGTTGAAAATGAATGAATCGCAAATCAGCTAAATTAACATCATCGAGTAAATCGAATAACCTATTTTGCAAAAAAACTAAATATGAATCTGAATGCAGCCGCCCAGGTAGAAAGTATGGACCAATTAATTGATTTGCAATCATTCCTGCCCATACATTGACTGCTATTCGTTCCTGAAATGCTTGTTGTCGAACTGAATGCCGGTTTTCCTTTAACCAATGTTGATTATTTTAAGTATTAAATATCCCTTCACGTGTGAACATTGCTTCATCCGTATATAAAATTTGATTTAATATCCTGGGATCTTGTTCATAACAACGAATCACCCAATCACAAAAAGTTATTCGGGGGACGTAGTTTATTTCTTTAAGTGCTTGAATTTTTTGCAAATGATAAGGATGTAAACCAGCAGCCTTCATTGCACGCCAAGCAGTTTTTTTTTTTAGTTTTTACTTACACCAATTTGGATGGCTGCTTTTGAAATTTATTTTTTACTGCTTTTTACCGTTTCAAACTTCCGAATTATTCTTTATAAAACAAACTTAATTTTCTAATGAATATTAAACGTAAAACAATGATACGTACAAATGCCGAAGAGATGTAGCACAAAAAACAAAAGAATTGAATGAATTTATGACGGTAATAGGCTTAACTGTTTTTATTTCTAAGTAACCATTAAATTAATTGCAATCCCTGGAAGTTATGTTACCTAGATAACGCGATAACAGAACATTGAACTTTGCAATGTAATAAATGTGTGTTAAATTTTTGAAAAATTTGCATTATTTTGGTCATATTTCAATATTATTTTCGTTATATCTCTAGAACGCGATGACATAATTTAAAAGTTTGTACATCAAATTAAAGCTAAAACATCAAAGAAGTTTTTCTAAAAACCGACAGTTGATAAACATAAAAGTTCTATAGTTCTCGGCTTGCAAAATAACAAAAATATTTGAGGTCGTTGAAATTTCTTGTGTTTGACCAGCTATAGCATGAAAACGGGTCGTCGCCGATTTTTGTGTTATTAGAAAGAGTTAAAGATAGTTAAAATACCTTTCCAACAAGGTTATAATTATTGGATTCCGATAAGTGGCTGCTGAGATATGGTAAATAACATCTACGTACTACCATGAACTTCAACGAAATCGTTTTTTCGGGCTAGCTCGAAAACCAAGCGAGATAGACATGGGGTCGCCATACATTTTTTGATTGGAAATGAGGTGTAGAACCTGCCTGTTTCGGGTTGGCACCCTGTACTGGGACACCCTGTATATGTATATATATATATAGTACATTGACTCTTTTCGTTACGCTACACGCTGATTGCTGCTGTTGCTGCTACTATACTGCATATATATATATATATATATTGTGTATCAGTAAATAGTGTATCACAGCAAAAACTATTTATCCATTTAAAAAATTCCATCCATTTAAATGAATACAACAAGAGATATGATTAACGGAATGTATATGTGTGTGTTTTGGGTTATTTAAATTTATAATCGAAAAATAAAGAGACACAGAAAATGTTGACAAAATTTAAATATCTTCCAAAGTATATTTTATATAAAATTGTTTTCTATTTTTACAACTTTAAATGGAACATATATAGATAAATATATGTATCTATATACAAAATAATCGTTGGGACGATAAATACAAATTAGAATATCTATAGTATCACTTTGGGAGGATGAGAGAAATATATTTGTATATTTCCCTGATTAAATTAGTAATGGTAAAAATGTTATTTCTTTCCATTGTAACAACAAAAAATTACAAATAATTTAATTGTACATATTAAACATTAAACATTTTGAGAATTAGGTGCAATACAAAAGTATCATATCCCATATCCCGACCCACATAATTGGGAAAATTGTAATAATAGTAAGAGTATAATAGTGAAAAAGCGAAATTATCTATTACTCTGTGTACTTTACTTTAATTTACACGGAACCGTTAAATATGGTGATACACAAGAAAACTCAAGAAAATCATAATGAAAAATTTCAGAGAAACATTCGATTTTGTTATACATAACAGAAAGAAAAAAAAATTACAATGAAAAATTTATAATAACAAAACAAGAAACTTATAAATATCAACAAAATACAAAAATGTATACGCGTATACTATAATTAAAAAAAAAAAAAAACAAACTAAAAATTGAACGAAAAAAAAAATAGTTTGTATTAAGAGTAAAATATAAAATGTTCATAAAAAGAATATATAAATCACACGCAACAAACAACAAGTTCATAAGTAAATATTTGAAATTCTTTAGCCAGCCATAGCAAACACAAGCAACAGTAACATTCATATTGCTGCATATGAAAACAAATGAAAAAAAAAAACTATACAAAACTAAATAAATAGTAAAGTAATAATAATAATAATGTATAATATGTATGATGAATATAGTACATTATATACAGTACACAGCATGAACCGCAACATATTCAAAAGACAAATGAAAATATGTATTATATATATATATATATATATATATATATTTTGTATTCATATTGTATATATATATATATATATATCTGAGTTGTTGAGAAATAATAATAAATGACGACGAGAAAAACATTGATGAAGGAATGTAAAATGACCTCAAAAAGAAAATATGTATATATACTTTTATATTATTTGTATTTTGTTATTATTATTATTATTATTATTATTATATTGTCTTTGTATTTAACCCATTTTTTTTATTCATGTTAACATTCAAGTTGCATTACATTGTTAGATGTGGGTGATATTTATCAAATAATGCTATCACCAGTCCGCAGTCCGTAATCAGAGAGTTTGAATTATACAATAGAAAGAAAATCATATAATATTCCAAAGTATTTTTGTTTTTTTTTTTACTAAATAATTTCATATATAAATTGGTTTGTAGTAAAATTAAAATAACCTAATTGAAAATGTAATACAACTGAAGAATTTGCAGATTAAGTAATTTATGATAAAATATCATGATTTTATATATCCAACATACCATTCGCTAAAGTATATGGTTAAAAAAATAAATTGTTTTTGTTTATTTTCTTTTGGAGCAAATATAAGAAAATAAAATGCAGTTGAATTATCAAAATAAATAATAATAATAATAAAAACAAAATTCTTTCTGATGATTCTTTGTTTTTTTTTTTTACCAAATACACAATACGATTATGAAATGATTTTATAAATATATAAGCAATAATAAAAAAATAAAATTACAAATATATATGACGACAATAATCAAAACATCCAATAAGTAATAATAATAATAATAATACTTGATGCATTATTGTATTCATATATACATTTCTGGTTTATTATTGCGAATAATACAACAATAATTTCATTTCATGGTAATAATAATGAAATATATACAGACAGAGTGTTCTATAAGATACCAGCAGTTATATAGTGATCCTAGGTAGTGATTTTATAATAAATTCTAAGCCAAAATTCTATCAAGAAAAAAATAATATAACTATCCGGTAAAAAAATATAAAAAAAATATATTTAATAACATTCCGTTCGATATTTATTTGTATTTCAATATATACAAACAATACATTCAATCAGAAAAAAATTAAATATATCGTATTTTATGGTGGCGGTGATGCATATAGCATTATTAGCAAATACCAAATTAAAGAACTATGCAATAAAAATATATTTTATGGTGTTGAAAAAAATATAAAATCTAAAAAATTGTTTTCCCACATCAAAGAGAAAAAAAAATAAATAAAAATAAAATTAATAATAATTCACAGAAATAAAAAAAAACAATAATTATGTAAATTTTTCTTTTATAGTTTCTAAATTCTAATTTTTTATTATTATTATTATTTTTTTTTTTAATAAATAATCTGCATGACAAAAAATAACATAAATTCATACAATGTATTTTTGTTGGTTGAATTCTAAACCAAAATTTTATATTCACAAAATAAGTATGTTTAAACATTTATTTAATAAACAATAATTTATTGAACGTGATAAATATTTTAAAATTTTATTGGAATTTTTTTATATCTGGTTGTATATGAGATTATTTTTTAATATTCAACCATCAATATAATTGAATTGATAATTGGTTAAAATAAATAAATGCACCAAAGTATAAAAATAAAATTATATATTAAGATACGCGAATAAAATTCTATCGTTAAGATACTAATTGTTAAGATAGAATTTTGTTATATTGTTAGAATAGAATAGAATAGAAGTTCGCACTGGTAAATCTATACTTATAACAAACTTCTTAAGAGACCTCGAAATACAATTTTACCTCCAAACATATACAGAAAAATGTACCCATATGTGAATTACAATTTGGATTTGGAATTTTTTCATACCTTAAAAATTACATTGATTAAATTTTTTGCATTATTACATCAATTCAGATTTTCTAGAAACTGTCTATAAAATTAGTGACTTTTTTTTTAAGCAATTACCTCCTCATCTTTTATCCTAAAAAATTCCTATATATCTACCATAAGAAAGAAATTAGTTTCTTATTTATTTAATTTTTTTTTATAAAAATTAAAAGCACAAAAAAATGATTGCTAGAATTCTATCAAAATAACATTTGTACTTCATATGGGTATATTCTTAAAATGATTGTTATTTATATATATGTTGTGATGATTTCGTTGGTATCATATTTGTCTTTGTCGTCGTCGTCGTCGTCGTATCTCCATACCACGTATAATAATAATAACAAGAAAACTGTTATTTTTTTGCTTATAATCAAAGAAAAATAAAATATCCGCGATAACAATCAACAAATTATATATCAATGATATATAACATTAATAAAAATGACTAAAGAATTTTAAAGAATATTTAATATGCATCAATATATATATATATATATATATATATAGTTTATATAATATAAAAACAAAATGAAAATAAATAAATGAATGCCGTGCATACCAATGGTATATTGTATATATACAATATAGAGATATGCCAGAAATGATATGATTCAAAAACAAAACAACAAAAAATGGTTATAAAAGAAGAGGAGCAACAGAGCATCTTTTACATAGTATATTTATTTACCAAATAACATACATAAGAAAAACCATTAACATTTAACATAACAGCATCATCTTATGATGGCTAAAACTAAAAAGCAACATCAACTTTATATATGGTATAGATAGTTAGATAGATAGATATAGATAATCATCAACATAATATTTATTATCATTTCAATATGAATGGGTATGTGTATATTAAATATAGTAATCAAAGTCTCGTGTATTATAATCATTATCAAATAGTATTTTAGTATGTATATTATACATTCTAAAAATTATTATTATTATTATCATTATTTTATATTATTTTATATTATATTATTATTATAATAATTATTTTTTTTTATTGTTTACAAACACATAGAAAAAAAGGGGAGAATAAATACGGAATTTTTCTCAACATGAAATGTATATAAAACAATAATCATATGAATATAAAATGTGTATAACTATATGTATATAAATAGAGATACATTTTGTAATACATTACATCTATCTACTACAAATTGTATATGCGTATGTATTATATATTTTGATTATTTTATATTAAGAAGACAAATGAAGAAAATAAAAAATCCAAAGAGTTGAAATTTTATGAATGAACTGAAGAATAATAACATATTAATAATAATAATAATATCATCTTTGTACAACAAAGTATTATTATTTTATATTATATTTTTATTTTGCTTTTTATAAATCCATCCACCCATACTCAAATATACAAATAATAATAATAATAATAATAATAAAAATAAGTATTTATAAATATAAAGAATATATAGATTATAGATAGTGTATTTTAAACTATACTGAATTAACTTAAACCATATTTTTATAAACAAACGCGCGATATATATAGTTTTACATATTGCATACACATATTTTTTTGTTCTATAGATAGCTTTGTATATTAAAGTTTAGCATATATTTTTGTTTCCACATAGGAGAGAATTATTTTTTTTTTTATATAATATTAACAATAACATTAAAAAAAAACATTTTCATCGCGTATGTGTACCATACAACAAGTCCGGAAATAATTCAAATTAAATTGATAACAAATGTTACAAAATATAATATTAATGAAAATAATAATAATAATAATATTAATAGAAATATACAAGAGAAAAAAATGTATGAAAGAAAATGTATAAGTAAAAATGTATATATGAAAAATAACATTATTTTTTTTTTATTAAATATCATTTCAGCAGATTAAATTGTATATTGTATATATATATATAACGTCGTCGTATCGCCGCCGTCTTCGTATTTATGTATAATTATATATCAGTTATTTATCATTATTTTATTATTTGTTGTACTTATCATATATGATATCTAATATCTAACGAAAAAAAAAAATAATAATAAATAAATATATGTTATTTGTTTACAATTATGCCGCCGAATAGGATGGCGTTCAAGCTGTTGTTGTTGTGTGGAATATTTCCTCATATTCATATTTTTGGAATCAAAATATGGATTATATAGTTATTATATAGTTCCAAGCATAATCATACACCCAAAATTTATACCACTGAACGATCCATTTTTTTGGTTTATCAATGGTCATTTCATATTATTTATTTTATTGATATTATTAATTTTATTAATATTATAACAATATAAATATTATTAATATAGGCTAAATTTATTGTTTTGTTCGTTTCTGTTCTGGTTTTTTTTATTTTCAAATAACTTATAAATATATATGATACATGATACGTCGCAAATTCCCAAAATATTCATTATCGAAAATTGTTAAAAAAAAAAATCCATTATATTTTGAGTGGCGAGATAGGAAAAACTGTAACAAACAGTAAAAACACATTTTCACGCAATTATGTTCTATTATACGTTCAATATATATATATAGATTATGAATTGGTCTGTACATATCATACACAATTTTATATCATTATCATTTTGACAGTCGTCGTCATTGTCATCGTCATCATCGTACAGTTATCTATTGTCAGTGTTGTCTTTGTATTTGTGGGTGTCGTATTGTGTCGTTCGTATATATATTAAATATACATTCCTCAATTCTTCAATTATCATATATTTAATATACAAATGTATATAAATATATATGTACAATGTGAGAGATAACATTGTTCAAAATATACTATGAATTCTGTGGTACAATAATAATTTTCTAATATCCCCAAACAAATAATTATTTTTCAAAAATTATTCAAGAATTAATTAATTCCGAAACGGGGACAGTAATAACTAAAGGTTTTAAAAACAAAAAATACCAATACAATTGTATCCATTATGTAAAAGAAACCATTTCCCAAAAAATTATCGTATAAAAAAATCATTTAATTGCTAAATTTCCATAAGAAAAAATCCCGAAATCAAGTCGCACAGTTGTGTATTAATTTTTTCTAGGATATTTTTTTGGTTTTTTCTATCAGTAAACTTAATTCCATTCTTCATTTTTTTATATACATTTTTTTTACTCCTAGTTTTGTTATTCATGTCAAAATAATCCTATACATTTCAGGTAGTTCTGTCTAAAATTTAATGGAAAATTGTGTTAACTCATTAAGACTACACTATAGATTTCTATATATTATAGGTTTCGAGAATTTAGAAAGGATCGTTCTACGGTAATATAGAATCCAGATTATTTTTCGCCAAAGCTCAATGTGATTCTTTAACCTCGAAACGTAACTTTTGTTGTACGAGTATCAATGAAAAAGTTTATTTATAATTGCTAAAAACAAGCAAAGTCGTTCCACATTTTAATTTTCCTAATAAGCAATATAATAATTTATTGGTAATTTTGTATACCAGAGAATTGGCTGTATATACTATATATATACACACGACAAGACTATATGTATTTAGATATTCCTATATATGTGAATGCATACAAACAACATAAAGTACAGGGCTTTTGCTGCCGTCGTAATTTTTGTCGGTTAGTAAGCTATTATATGTATGAATATCATCGTTGTTGACGTCGTCGTCGTCGACGTCGTCGTAACATATAT
This sequence comes from Dilophus febrilis, assembly GCA_958336335.1. NCBI lineage: Eukaryota > Metazoa > Arthropoda > Insecta > Diptera > Bibionidae > Dilophus > Dilophus febrilis. The sequence continues at coordinate 16,045,553 of OY284470.1, read as the reverse complement.
CGTTTAGTGAATTATTAACAATAACAACAACAAAATATACGCAAAGTTCATTCACCTTCGAAAATATATAACAACAAATAACAAACATTAAAAAAATAATAATAAAATGAAATTAAAAGAAAAAAAAAGTGAAATAAATAAATAAATAATATAAAAATACATCGGAAAATGTCTATATGTATAATGTATATATAAAAAAAAAATTATTGTGATGTTTTCATTTTATTTTCATTTTTTCTTGTTATATTATTGTAGTCGGTCTAGTTGTTGTTGTTTAAACATTAAATAATTTCATTTTTTTTTATTTTTCAATTTAAGTATTTTGTTACGTGTGTGTAAGATGATAAGAATAATGATATACATAAAAATATATGTATATTATATATTATTATGATTATTATTTATATTTAATATTTCTTTTATTTTTTATATATATATGTATGAATATATGTATATTCAACGATTGTTGTTGGGCAATGGTGCTTTTTTTTACGATACGTTTATATCTAAAAAAAATAAAAATATAATTTTATAAAATATGTTGGGAACGAATATTTAAAAAAAAAAAGACACGATGGAAGATATCACACAAAAAAAAAACTAAGGAATTTATTACAAAATATATTTTATATTAAAAAATAAAAACATTAAAAAAAATTAAAATACAAGATTAATATCTGTCTAATATTTAAAAAAAAAAAAGAAGCATATATTAATTAACAATTCTACAGAATTTTATGTTTCCATTTTAAATATTCACCCTTTTTTAAATTAATTATAAATTATATAGAAAATTAATCGCAGGTCAATAAATATATAAACACAGAAATGCAGCCAACCCCTCGATTAAGAATAATAAGTACAAAAAAAAACAAACATTGAACAAAAGATTTATGGGTCTTCTTTTAATATTGCTAAGCGCACAAAATGTATACACTTTTTGAACAAATTTCTGAATGTAATATATTTTCAAAAACGAAAAATAATTTTGCATTAAATAAATATATTAATTTTGAAACGAGATCTTATGAAGTAAAAATTTAAAAAAATTCCCCCATTTATAATTATGTATTTGTATATATATATATATATATATATATATATAAATTAAAAATTATTAAATTAAACTTTTAAAAAGAAAATTATTAAAATAAAAAATATGTATATATCGGCAAAAAAACCAATTCAACAAAATTATCAAATGAAATTTTTTTATTTTTTTTTTATTATTATTAATCAGATGATTTTAAGATTTTAAGAATAAAAGATTATATAAAATCATACGCAACAATTTGTATTTTATATTTTTAAATATATTTATATAAAAAAAAAATTTTTTTTTTTTTTTGTGATATATGTGACAAATAAATGATAAATAATTAAGCTTAAAATTTATGACCTCTTCTGTCTACATATATAAATAAAATATATGCATACACAATTTTTTAATTTTTGTTCTTAAATATATTCATATGTATATGAAAAGTTAATGGATGAAACAAATAAATTTATGACCGTATATAGCCGCAATTACAGAGCCGCGATACATCGAGCCTATTTTTTTCGTTTACCGAGCGAAACATTAGCATATTTTCTTGAAGTACCTTCTTTTTTGTGAAATAATTAACAATAAATGAAATAAATATAGCTGAACATTTATCGTTCATGAGAAAACGGAATAAAAACTGCAAAAATTTTGCAATTTTACGATAAAGGTATTTTCCATTGCTTATAAAACGATCATAAAATAATGTCAAACAGTCGTCCAAAGATAACCATTTCTGTGAATCAAACACAAACTGATAGCCTAATATGACATTATCGAATATGAAAATAAAAGTATCAATGAGGTAAAAATGTTGTAGCTCTGCACTCTGGTATGTGATATATATATATATATATATATATATATATTGTATATATTTACATAACGAAAAATTTGTGTGAGAAAATATAATGTGAAACCGGAACCAATATTTAAAATTGTTAAATTTCTCATGTATCTTTTATTCATATATAAAATTTTTTTTTTTTATTTATTTATTCACTTGTTTACGTTCTTGAAAAAAAAAAATTAATATAATATTTAAATATACACGCATATATATATATATTTTTTTTGCTACGATTGTCCGGTGTTTTTTAGTCGCGTTTGTTTGTGTATATATTATACAAACGATTTTTATTGTTTCTTTTTATTTTACTACGTTAACGTTAAAACGGTTAAATTATTAATGCAAAATTTTTAATAATATTTAAATATGAGTTTTTTGTTGTTTTTATATTTGTTTTTTTTTTTGTTTAAATGACGACACCCTGCACATTTGCGTAATATACATTTATTTAGTTTTTTGGAAAACGTAGAAAAATAAAATAAAGATTACAAAAAATTATCAAAAATAAAAAAGGGAAAAAATTACATTTTTCATTAATATAATTTATACATATATAATACACGCATAAAATATTTTTTTATATAAGTAACATATTTAATTTAATTTATAAATTTTTTTAAATAATTTTTTAAAGAAAAATAAAGGTGTCATACACAATAATAATAATAATAATAATAATAACAATATTAATAATATAATTATATAAATGAATAAGGTGCTCAAGGTTAATGATAAAAAAATAAAAATAATATACCACCGTCAACAAAACACCATTTAAAAAATAAAAAATTTAAAAAAAAAAATCAACAATCAAAACATTTTTTTTACAATGAATTGACTAATATATACGTATTTTTGTATAAAAAAACAAAATTTTTTAAAATAACAATTAAATTTTCAAACAAATTAAATTCACAACTTATCGTTCGTCGTCATTTATACAAAAAAAAACAACAAAATAAAAAAAACACAAAGCACATTTAAGTAACATTAAAGACGGAAAATAGAAAAATAAAAAAAAAAATACGCGAATTATATTATATTTAAAAAAATAAAAATCAACATTTATTAAATAAATTTTTTATTTGTGTATTAGTTTCATAGTCTCACAGTCAGTTTGGATATTTTTTATTTGTATCTCTATATCTATATATATAGTTTAATATTAATTTTTTTGTTTTGTTTTTGGGGTTTTTGCAGTTTTAGTTATTGCGTATTTTTTTTTTTACAAATTTTAAATAATAAACGCAGTTTATTTTTTTTTTACAAAAATATAGAGAAAAGAAATAATATATATATATTTGTATAATAAAGAAGAAAAAAAAACCTATAATATTTTATACAGGTATAGTAGTAGAATAAAATAAAATTAATTTTGGATTTAGCAGAAATATAATAATATAAATAAATAAATAATACAAATTCATTTTATATTAGTATATAAATATATAATTTAATTTTATTCACGATCGCACAAATAATTTCATTTAGTAAGTTCTGTTTGATATATTATTATAATAAATTTATATCTCTGGAAATTAATTATATTAATGGAATTATATAAAAATGATTATTCATAATATAGATATATATATATATATATATTTATTGTAAAAAAAAACTAAATAACATACCGAAATCTTGCCATTTTCATAAACATATGCGAAAATTATGTCAATTGAATATTTTTATTTTTTTTTTTTTGATGAAGTAAAAAACTTGAGTGTGTTTTTATTTATTAATAATATTCTTTTTTGTTTTATATGTAATATTTCTAAAACATACGGCTCTTTGGCAAATCCAATATAATAATTATTATTTATTTATTTATTTTTATACGTTGTTTTTTTTTTTTGCTTTTATGAAATACACAATGATGATATTGCAAATTTAATTATTTTTTTTTGTATAAATTGTGTTTATTCCGTTGTTAACCATAAATGATTCATATATATATATATATTTATTATATAAATGTATATATAATCTTCTGTATTTACGTCCACCGCCACAGTGTGTGAGTTGTATACAATAATTTTTTTTTTTATATATAGATATATATTTTTCTAATATATTCGTATTTATGTCTGTGTCGTCGTGGTACAGTGGCTGGTTGCTGCTACTTACATACGTACAAATAAAATATAATATAATGGATCAACAACACCAATTAAACAATTAATTTATTCCAATTGATTGTTATGAATATAGCATATATTTTTTTTTTGGTATTGTGTGATGCAACAACAATCAATATTTTTCAACAATATAATAAGTAACAAACTCTTACAACAAACATTCGATGGTTGGTGGTGTATTTTTTTATTAATATATCTTTTGACCAAAAATCAACTTGTTACTTATTCATATGTTATATGCGTCGTTGCTATTATAGATATATTATTCTTTTCTTTATATTCATATATGCCCATACATATGTATATAGAAATAAATTATTTTGACAAAATAATATTATTATATTAGTGCTCACGCGTTATTTATTTATTTATTTATATAAATATCATAACAAAAATCTTTTAAAATTAAACCATTTAATTTTATTTTTATCAAATATTATTATTATATTATAGTTCATAATACTTAATTTTATCGTATTTTTTACCGTGTTAATAATTATCAATAAATATTACGACGATTGGCGAGAATATAAAATTTAACTTGACTTTTATCGACGAAAAATTTAAACAAAAATGAAAAAAAAACAACCAAAAAACCTACTAATACAGAAAATAACTTTTTTTTGTTTTAATCACAAAAGCTAAATAAATAAGTTTTTTTTTATTTTTTAAATAAACTCATAATAAATGCAAAAATAAAAAAAATATCGTATTTATAGAATAGAATTCAAACAAAAAGAAACAAAAAAAAAAATACAAAAAACTTGCCAAAAATAAACCGGAAAATTATTTATTTAACGTAAATTCGAACAGAAAGACCGACAAATTCAAACTGAATTGACTTAATGTACGTTTAGTAAGCGTTACGTTAACTTAACTGTATATATATATATAAAATAACTAAACTCTATGCTAATAATTGTATGTTTTTTTTATTTTTGCAGTTGTGTGGTTATTTTATCGATGGTGAAATAAAATAAAGCTCTCATTTTTTTATATTTTTACAAAGGAAAACAATAATATTATTAAATAAAAATAAAAAAAAAACATAAATAAATTGTGCAAAAATAAATTCGCACTCACAATCATTCATTATACATATATATATGTTAATATGTTGTACAATGAGAAATTATATATATATTTTTTTTCTTTTTATATACGCATACATACATTCAGAATATAAACAACACAAAGTGTAATCGGAAAATTTATTGTCAATTTGTTGATGATTAAGTTATAATTGAAAAATGAAATTCTAAACTTGAAATTTTTTTTTGAAACAAAATTTAAGCTTAAAAAAATTAAAAAATACATATGAGATTCTATCAATCAATGACATTAACACTCAATGCCTTTAAACACAGAAAAACGGATTTTCTTCCCCAAATATACTAAATAAAATGCATATCAATAAATGTTTCCATTTCGATAATGTACAGAAATTGATCATATATTGAACACATTCGCATAAATGCATAAATATAGAAATATTTTAACAAATTAAAATATAGTTAAATTCTATAAATTTATATTACAGAAAATTTTTCTAATAAACCCATTAAACATTATAATTCTTATTTATTTTTTTTTAAATAAAATTTAAATATGCATTTTCTGAGACTTTTAAATACACTTAACAGCAGCTAGCATCAATACAAACAAAACTACTAAAGTTATTTAAAAACAAAAAGAGAATTTTATTTGCAAATATTTTCATCAAATAGTTTTCTTCTTCTTCTTCAGATTTTTTTTTTAAACATTATAAATACAGGGTTCTCTAATTACGCAGGATATCAACGATCGAGCAACAAAGTAAGTGATGATTCTATATCAAGATCAAGAATATATCTACTATATAAGCAATTCCTTTTTTTTTTCAATTTCAATTTCAATTTTCCTAATAAAACTACCTACAAATTTCCACAGGTCATATCTTGTTATGAGACGACTACAAAAAAGGAAACAGAATAATTTCGACTGTTATAATTCATCTTAGAATGATAACCAGCCGTGACAATTGCAATAGTTCCCTATAAGCACTCTGTATATATTCATTATCGTATGTTAGTATATGTACCACAAGGTTTATTTCTCTTTACCATTGCGATTTTGCAATCTTGTGAATAATAATAATAAAGTGTGCAAAAAATACTTACGAACGTAGGATCGAGTTAAATTTCTATATATACAAATTTAAAACCAAACACTACCGACAATAAACTGGTTTCAATTTATAAAAACACACAAAAATATACTATTGAAATTTCAACAAAACATTTTTCGCGAAAAAATATTTTTCCACAATTTATTTTATATATTCTCTATAAATGTATATATAAAAATTCTAAATTTATATATATTTATGTTGCATTCAACAATTGTGTATTTGTATGTATGTATATATATAATATATAAGAAGATTTGCTGGGGAATGGAAAAATTATAAATGTATTTTGTGCAAAAATTCCAACCTATACTTATCAATAAATATATATATACATTAGGCGTGTGTTTAATTGGGAGAGAAAAATTTGTAGTAATAGTAATAATAATGAATGATGGATGATATAAACAAATCAATTGAATGTTTACTGAATTTTCATCAATTCATCAATTATATAGGAAAATTATTTCAAGTCCTTAATAATTATATTATAATATTGTCCCCAGGAAAATTCTTAATACAAAAAAAAACTGTATAATTTATTATCATTTTTTTTTTGCATACCACACCAACGTATATATTCTGGCCTTTTACAAATGTATTCGGGGGCTTTCGATAATATATGCTAATTTCAATATATATATATATTCATATATCTCATATATAAAAAATAAAATTTGAATACCATCGTATATGATCGTTCGTATATACATATAATATGAAATAAATATAATTTTACATGGTGGTATATAGTGAAGAGAATTCGCATTTATACATATATATTTAAAAAAAAAAGTATATATACAATTTACTACAAAGATAAGATTCAAATATAATATAATATACAACAAATATAAAATGATTGGAATGTGATTGAGTGGGGAACAACACATACATAATAAACTTACGCGATAAATAAATTTATTAAATATAATTTTATACATATATATATTATATATGTATATTAATGTACGCGATAATGAATAATATCAAAACAAAATGGTGGACAAGATTTCTTTTGGGTTATTCCGATTTTTATTTTAATAATATTATTTAAGAAAAATATTGCATATTCAAAGTTGTTTTGTTTTTAATTAAAAATAATTTTTTTTTTTATATTTAAATTAATATGGAATTTATAAATTTATGATTAGCTGCACAAAAATATTATAGATATATAAAGATATGTTATCGATATACATTTGAATTGAAGAAGATCCCTGAAAGTATTTATATATATATATGAAAATTGCATATATTTGTGTTATAAAATTATATATGAAAAATTCCACCCAAACTTAATAAAAAAAAAAGGAAACTATATATATATAAATATCATCGAATAAATAAGGACATATTTAATATAATGAATGTGATTAATTATAAACTAATCAACTATATTGGTCATGAAGTTTTATCAATTCGAGTTCGATGACAGGAAAATTAAGTTCAAATTAATATATATAAAATATATCGCTGATGATAATTATTTCGGCGGACAAATTAATACGCTGCGATAAGCCGTAATTCAAAAGTTAATTGGTGCGGTATTGAATTATCATACACAAAAACATTTAAATATAAAATTTATTCATTGTTTATATCGATTTTGAAGGATATAATAGAGAAATTAGAAAGATCGAATCAGAGAAATCAGAAGAATCATAAATAAATAATGAAAATTCATCAAATCTTAATATGATAAGGAAAATTATAAACATAAAAATGAAATTATATATAAAGAAAATACTCAAATATATGATTGAATTATTCATATAACATATATATAAGTTATTAGGTTCTGAATTATATACATTATCGGAATGTTTTATGAATAATGGAAAATTGATTGGTAAAATGTTCATTAAATGGCCGGGCAGCGTTAACAATTATATTTAATAAAATTATATTAATCATAGGGTTAAATTATACATTAACTACATATATAAATAAAATTAAACAAACACTTGGCGGTGCTGTTATAGGTAAATCATCCCAGACAGCGCAACAGAATTAGTTGTTGAATAATAATAAAACCCAACTATATATCTGTGGATTTCTATTTCAGGAGTCAATTCAATTGTGATAATTCGTATATTTAAATGATTAAAATTATTTAAATGAATTTTACCATCATTTTATTCATTGTAAATATTGCAAGGAGGACAACATGCAATTGATATATATATATTTTCATTGTATATACAAAAAAAAAATGTTTAAATCAAATTGAATTGTAATATTGAATATGAAATTTAATCTATAATCCACAGGTGATATCATATATAGTATATATGATCATCTTCAAATGATTCATAAGCTTTAAAATGTTAATTTTTATCTATTAATTAATATATCCATTTTTTTCTTTCTCGAAAAAGGATAGCTACTAAACCAATTTATATTATTTATTTTTATATCTACTCAAATATGAATTGATTTTAATATTAAAAAATATATTTTATCCTGTATTTGAACTGAATATTCAATTCCTCCAACCCATATAAAAGTTTATATTTTTCATATATATAAAATTTTAGATATTTTTTGATTAAACAAATTTTTTTTTTTTAAATATATTTATGTTATTGGGGTATATTTAATTTATCTTTCACGATGATGGCGCTTTTTTTTTATTTGCCCGATAAAAATGACCCAAATAGGACAAAAATTATAAAAAATATAAAAACAAAAAAACGAATAGTAACGAACAAAAAACATATAAGAATATAAGAATATTTCTATATATTATATATATTAATTTTTTTCATGCCAAATAAAAAATTAAATATCTAATTAATATTTTACTATTTATAAATCTGCACAAAAACTCGATTATATATGCAAAATAATAATAGTTATACATATTTTTGTATAAAAAATGATGAAAATGATAAATAAAAAATTAATTTATATTTTTTTATTATAAATAAATAATTAATATTTACGTGTATTTATATGTAAATGAAATCACATCAACAAAGTCACTATATAGATTTATATATGCAATGCGATTGATAACTGCATTTTTTTGTATAAAACTTACCTATAAATAAAAGAAAAATAGAAATAAATTAATAAAAATAAATTAATAAAAATTATATATATATAGTTAAAATAAATGTTATTAATAAATTTAAAAAACAAAATTAACGATTTATTTATTTATTCATTATATGTCAATCCAAGCAATATACTATACTAAAATCTAAATATACTATACTTTTGATGCGATTTTATATTTTATGCAGGAAAATTTTCATTTTTCCCAATATACATACGTTTTTTTTTATAAAATAGATTGATTCTATTACTAAATATATATATATATTGTGTATGTATAATCTATATTAATTTTTCATCATTCCGATGAATATATAATCTGTGAAATTATTTGTACAAGTTCTGAATATTTAGTATATAATACATATATAAATCCAGAAATAAATAAACAAAACCGAAAAAAAATATAAACAGGATATTAATGCGTATATAATAATAGAAAGGGTTTGATTTTTTTTTTTTTTTGCTTAATTTTTATACATGATAGGATTTTAAAGGTATTTTTTTTTGCCATATCATCTCCCATCTTACATTTAAATATATATATTAATTTGGATATTGAAAATATTTTTGAATATATACACACGGCTATATATATATATATATATATATATATATATGAGGCAGAGATAAATATGCGGAAGCTGATAAAATTTGAATTCTTTTTGGTGAGTGCATATAATATATATATAAAGTGGTGGTATATATGAAAAATAAAATTAGGGTATTTGCAAGATAAGGGGGTTTTTTTCTCTTCAAATAAATCCTTCCATTTATTCTTTATTTTTTATTTTTTTGTTTGTCATTTCACATAATACATTTCTTTATAGATATATAGATCAACAACAATAACAAAAAAAAAAAAAAAACTATATGAAAATCTTCATTCGCATAACAAAACAATATCAATTTTTTCAAATCATTATTATTGTTATAATATTGAATGTATGAAATACATACATAATTAGGTATTGACATGCAGGTAAAAATTCTCACATATATAATGATGTCTATGGCAAATAGAAACATTTGTTTGGTTTTGTTTTTTTTTTTTTTTGTTGCATGTGCGGTTTTAGATATTACATTTTTTTGTTTGTTTGTTAGTTTCATGAAATTATAATAATATTTTAATTATTTTTTTTTTGGGCTATTCTTTATATAATATATGGTAAAATCGATCGATCAGACAAAAAAAAATACACACAGAATATGTTCTTTTTCGTCTCCCGACGCGTTATGGGTTGAAAAATCTAATATATCTATATATATATATGTAGAATAACAAAGCGAATTAATGTTAAACAGAGCCGCAGGTTATGTGTATACAAAAAAAAACACAGATTATAATAAGAAAAAAAAACAAGGAATTTCTAGGAATTATCAACCAACAACAGAAAACGCTCTACAAATTTATAAAAAAAATAATATATATACAACGCCTTAACAGCATATAAAAATTTGTAAACCAAAAATAATAAGTAAATATACAAATCATATTCGGGGCAAAAAAAAAGAAAGGAAGCGATCTTATAAAGAATAAAAAAAAAACCGCGAAATTATTTTTTTTCTCTTCATTTTAAATAAAATATACTAAAAAACATTAGGTTTTTTTTTCATTTCAATATTTATAATATACGTTATCTAAATATATTTTTATAGGTATGTCTGGTAAAAAGGTTTTGTGGTGCTTTATTACTTTTTAAATATATACATGCATTTCATATTTACATACATACATCTTAGATGTAGAGATGTTATTTAGAAGTTTTGGATAATTTTTTACCTATATATATAATTTTTATTTATACAATAAACATTAAAGTTTGACCTTTTGGAAATGAAAAATGAATGGTTGGATTTTGTTTATAACAATCGGAAAACTATTGATTTAATGTTATTATCGATACATCAACATTTCTCTATACATAGTATTGATTTTCTAGAATAGTTTTAATTGGTCATTTGCAAAAACAATTTGAAGAATGTGAAACATTAACAAATCCATGTATTATCAAATTCAATAGATTGGTTAAATTAAAACACACTCATTCATATAGTAATCGTCATATTATTGATGATGAAAGACAATCCTTTATAATAATCATTTCTCCTGAATATTTTTAATTTCCTTGAATATAGACAATTTTCTATTGATGGAAAATTATTTATCAGAATATGATTTGAATAATTTTTCATCATAAATTTCTGGTTATAGAACCAATCCTTTACATTGAAGAATATACCCTGAATATTTTTAGACAATAATATATAGACAATTTCGGGATCGGTTTGGAAAAGGCTATAAATAAATTATGAAATAAAATAAATTACCTTAATTTGAGAGAAATAATTCATGAAATTGGGATTAAAAATTGTCGTCAAAACAGACAAAAATAAAAAATATCTTAAGAGGAAATGGTTAAAAGCCTTATTAAAATGAAAACCAAATAGAAATGAACCAAAAATATACATTATACCTTTGAAATAATTTTTCTATCAACAAAACAGATATAAAAATAATTACGTTAATTTACAAGGATATTTTTTTAATGCAATAATCATCATCATATTTGTCATGTAAAATTAATTTTTTTCTTATTAATTTTATAATAAAAATAAATCATTGATGGACGGATGGGAAGAGGGGGCGATATAATAATAATACTTAGAGTATAAATAACTTTAAAGTTTATTGTTTATTTTGAACAATCAAAATTATATAGTGGTAGTGATGGTTGGTGGTGATGATGATGGTAATAATTGTGGTTAAATTTATTTGCAGGTGAAATAAAAAAAAAAGAAAAAGAAGAAGTTCTTCCATGCATATCGCGCGACAGTAAATTAAAATGAATATTTGAAAAAAAATACAATATCAATTGTATTAACATATATATCATATAGCTGCTGCTGCTGCTGCTGTTGATACATTTGTTTTGATTGCATTCTTATATATATATTTACTCGAAAATAATTTCCTTTTACCAAATACCATACATAAAATTCAACCAAGTGTTTTGGTTATACTTATATATATGTATATTGTATATATAACTTTAAAATAAAATACGACAGACAAAATTTGTATCCAAAATATGGTCAGACTAAATTATAATTCAGGGCAATGCACTTTTGCACCATTGTTGACTTGTTTTTCGTTCGTTAGTTCGTTTTTTTTTTTTTTTCATTTACATTTTTTACATTTTCCTTTTTTATTTTTAATTTTAATTCTGTTATTATTTCATTTATTCGTTTTAAATTTTGTTTTGTTTTGTTTTTTTTGTGTTATATTTTCTATATGTTGTGTATATTTTTTAATTTCATTTAGCTTATATTTATTTTTATTTTATTTATTTAATATTTAAAACAGGAGGTGAATCATGATCGACGATAGCGATAGTCGATAGACGATATTGATGCAAAATGAAATCATGGTCGTCGATAGTCGTCTACTTTGACGATGATTTTCGACGATTGCTATTTAGCTATCGTTACGATAGTAATTACATATAGAATGTGAATAAATACCGTGTTCCCCAATTCAATCTAGATTGATTGTTCACTTTTTTTATTATTTGTGGTTATGTGATTAAATTTTTTGTTTATATTTTCGGCCGACAATGAAAATATTTTTATTAATGAATGTTTAATAAAGTGTTTATTTATTAAAGTGTATATTCAATTACTAGTGAAATAATATTTAGGAAAAATTAATTGTTATAATTACTTTTGATTGGGAAATAATAATTAGAATTTTCTATTTTTTTTATTCAAATTTTTTTATATAAATAAATGTATACAAAATACCAGACGATATGTCAAAAATACCGACATCGACAGTATCGATGATCATGATTCTGGCAAAAAAAGACGACACTCGTCTATCGTTATTTTAGACGATAGACGATACTATCGCTATCGTCGATCATGATTCACCTCCAGCAGCGCGAGTGCCACAAAAACAAATAAAAATAAAAACCAAAAAAATGCAACAAAACATTTAAAACTTATAAACCGAAAAAATTATAAACATGTAAATAAAATACGATACTTTTGATTATTGTTTATGTCAATTTATGTCTTTTATATATGTATATTATTATGATGACTATATATTGTTTATATTATAATACGATATTCCATTGGAATTTGGATAGTATTACAAAAAACAAAAAAAAAACTAAAGGACATATAATCGAATTGAACTGACTGATTATTGTTGTTAATGTTCTGTATTAAATTGAAATTTAATTTGGTCAATGACACAACATTTTATTTTATTTATTTCTTTTTTTGGTTTGTTATTGTATATATATGTTATATTAAGAATAATACCAATCAGGCATTATGTTTTATAGTTAAATATATAATTCATAAAACAAATTTTACCTTTGAACTATAAATATATATATATATTGTACAATATTTTCAACAAATTAGCCATCAAATATATTCAGAAAATAAAATAAAATATATATTTAGTATAAAAAATATATAAATAAATAGTATACACAATTGACTTAACTATGAAATACACGAAAAATGTGTGTAAAGTGAAGAGAAAAACTAACCCCTATATTTTTAGGATGTCCATTCAAATTCATTTTATTATATGTACGTACATATACATAACATATATATATATATATATAACATATATATATATATATATATATATATATATATATATGAATAGATAGATTGTCAATGGATTTTTTTTTATTCTTACATATTTATATGATGTACTGTATTTGAAAATTAGAACATTCATAATTCAAGGTATTATAAACAACAATAAAAGAGATGATGTATATATAATAATGCAAGATGATATAGTTTAGCATAATATGATGGTATGTAAATGTCGTTCAACTATATATAAATGCAGGATATTATTTATATATATATATATATATATATAATGTGAATCGAAACAGCAAACAACAAGTAATAATATGCTATATATAAGTACAATATGTTTATTTAGTTGAAATATATATTATATATATATATAATAAACAACTATTATATAAGAAAATATTTATATTTTGTTTTTTGAAAGAAAAAAAAAATTATGATTAAATTGAACAAATTTTGAGTGCAGTTTTCTTTTGTTTTGGTCAGTTTTGGTTACAAAAATGTTATTGTATATTTATATTATTTATCGCCATATATACATATAAATTTTAACAATAATAATAATAATAATAAACACAAATATAGATACAATAAAGTATTTTATTAACTATATATTTATTATACATATTTATAGTTAGATCTATATATGGACAATATGATATAATATGAAAAACACAATATAAACTTACAGTATATATCTTTCATTTTATTTATTTTATATATATACATATATAGGTTAAACGCGCCCCTAATTATTTTTCCATTTATTTATGTTTATGCTTATACCTATATATATATATTAGTTATAGAATAGTTATTTATATTTATCATTTTTTTTGGTGAAGTTTTTCCTATTTCACTCCATTTTCATTCTATATATATATATTTATATATATATGCACAAATATAAAATAATACCGAAATAAAACACATATGATTTATTGTTCATTAGGGGTTACATTTGTGTGGTAGAAAAAGAACTAAATTAGAAATACATAAATAGAATGTCTTTATATTTTTATTTGTGCACATTTATTACTGTAATTTAACGTAATTTTATAAAATGATAAAAATTTTATATCTATTTTGAGAATTTAAAAAAAAATAATGTTTTTTAAGTGGAAAGATTAAGATTTGATGTTTTATTTATATTTATATTTGATTATATACTTGTATATAATTCAATAAAATAAATATAATTGATATTATAAGGTATAAAGCATTAAAGAATATATTACCATTAAATTATGAAAAATGTTATAGAAAAAATATGTTGTTTAAAGTATTATATATACACGGAATAAATTTAGTTAATTTAGCTTCCCTGAAAATCTCAGAATTTCATTACGACAGTTAGTCTGTAACTAAATTACTTAATTAGGTGATGCACCTATATGTGGGATACATTTAAAGGATTTTGGGTGGCAAAACTGTTATATGATTTGAAAAGATAATGCGGTTTATCATAAATATCATAAACGTAAACACATTTGATATTTTCCAAAAACATTTAAAATCGTTAACCGTAGTCCGAACCTTTAATTTTGCGAACAATGTTTTTGTAGATTTCTATCTTCTGTATAAAATTCAATGGAAAATTGTGTTAAAAATTAAAAACAAATTGTAATGTTTGAAATTTATTACAAGAAATCAAAAAAAAATTAGTGATCACATCGAAATTATAAAAAGAAAATAAAATATAACAATACTATATAGATTTCGAGAAATGTAGAAAGACAAATTAGAAATTGTTAGAAAACTATCCTATATAGGATCGTTCTATGCGGTTAATTCATCATTTATTAAAATGGTTATAGAAATGTTTACCTTCTTAAACCGAGATCAAAAACAAATACATATAAGTTTAAAATTAACACATTATATATTAATTACATTCTGTGGTACATTAAAAATTTTAATAAAAAGAAAAAATTCTAAACTAATTTAATTTACTTCCCTGTTAATACACATATGTACAATATATAAAATATATTTATTTATATATGTGATAGGTATAGATATATTTTTTCATGTATAATATATAAAACAAAAAGCCCTCAAGAAAAAAAAAACAATAATAATGGAATATCAACAAGGAGTGTAACGTAGCGTATATTTTTTTTTGTTTAAACATTTCTTTAATGTATAATGTGCGCCTCTTCTTCATCAAATTCTATTTATAAAATATTAATTTTTTTTTTACCCTTAAGGTGTATATACATCAATTTATACCATCAGAAAAAAAAAATTAGGAATGAAACAAGATGTTTTCTTAAATGGGGCTAAACACAAAATGATTTACCTACTAATTTGTTAAAATATATGCGCTTTTATTTCACTAAAATTTAATAAATAAGAAATTATTTTAAACGGAATAAATTTAATCAATTTTATTATTGATAATTTGGTTCTCATCTAGAACTCGGCCAAAAACTGATAGTTAATATATTGTTTGATTATATAACAAGGATGATAAAGTTAATTGTAAAACAAAAGGATATCTAAAATTAAAAGAAAAGTGTCTATTAATCACTATAATACAATTTAACTATTGTTTTAATTCTGGTTTTATTAATTAAATAAGTGAAATTATAGAGAGGTTATTGTTAAAAAAAAACAATATTATTCTAATAGCATTTTTGATTCAGAAAGATTTGGTGACTTTTTTATGACATTTTGCAGCTATTGTCCCGCTTTATTTATTTGTGTATTTTGTATTTTGATTATTTTTGATGTGATGATTTTCGATTGAAAGAGAATTTTGCAGTTGCGTGAATAGGATATTTTTAATAATCATAGAACAAATAACAATCTATTGCTTTTGCAGAAGACAACAATTTTAATTCTGAATTGTAAAATGCCATAACATTATTTTTTACACAACCGGCATACCCTGTATGTATATATATATATATATACAGAGAATTTGCATGATATCAAGGACTATATAAAATATATATATATTTATATATAATTCAACGAATATAGAATAACAAAACTTTTTTTAAAACCAAATATGATGATGATGACGACGACGACGAATACTATACTATATAGACGATGATGTATAACTTAGGATTATATGTTGTGTTTTTAATATCATGGTTTTATAGAATATATATGTATAAATATAGAAAATATTTTTTGGCGGGTCCTTAATATTTATTTTTTTTCGTAGAAATAATATTATTGTGTATATTTTATAACAAAAGCTAAATACATAAATCTTGATTGACATTTGTAGAATTCTATATAGATTCACCGCGTATATGGTGAGTGTCTGTGTTAGAGATTGTTTTATTTTGTGATAATATTTGTGTTATTTTTGGTGCATTTTAGATCCTTTATTCATTCATACTACTTATATGTCTATATAACCTAAATAAATACGTTTGTACAAGGTGAAAAAAAGCCTCTTATAGATTTTGTTTGTGTGTATGTAAAACATATTAGGACACGGAAAAAATAATGTCTGAAAGATATTTTCAAAGTTTGTTCTGAATATAAATCGCCTGAAAAACAATCTATGTTAATACAATAGATAAACTAAAATATGATTATTTGTAGATGATTGGAATTCTAATACTGGCTGAAGAACAATACATTTTTAATTATTTATAGAATTATCTTTAAAATAAGCGAAACAAATTAAGGCAAAATATGATCGGGCAATTTTGTCATCTCTAAAATTCTATCTTTTTATATGTGTACCAACACAGAAATTCATGAAATGTACTTAAATCAGCAAAGGTATACGGTTGATTTCTTATATTATGAATTTTCAGTGTAATAAATATATATGTACATACATATAACATTTCCTATACGCGAAAATGTACATTAAAATAATATCTATATCTATAGATATATATAATATAGGCATTCAGCACATGGCAACGCAATATTATTATTATTATACTAACCAAAAATATCACATTTGGTAAATTTTTGCACATCAAACAAGGAATACATGTGTTCCGCGTGAAAAATTATATGTTGGTGTGTTTTGTAAAACGAGAATATTTCCTTTTAATCCTTTTTGTTTTGTTATATGTATTATTATTATTCTTCTTATTATTATTATTACGTTTTCAATGTTCAAAGTGATGTATATAAAATAACCATTGTAAAATATCCAAATGTATTAACATAAATTTATATTAATTTTTTTTTTATTTTAGATAAAATATGTTACATTAACACAAATGTTGTAATACCTTAACAAAACCTTATCATCAGATACACATCAGATTAGAAATTCTTATAAAATTTATATTAAATTTTAGTTTATACCATAACATATGTTATAAAAATGAAAGAATATTTATTTAACTGTTAGAACTGAGTATATACTATCGTTGGAAAAATATATAACTATATCTTCTATGGTTGTGTACAGCTAGAAAAATGTATAATATTTTAGGAATGAATGCTATGAATACGCATATATAAATTATATTTTAAGGATAACAGCATAATTAAATTCATTCGTCTATATGGTAAAAATTTGATAAATGGGTTTTATTAATAAATGTTTAACCAAGAAATGTATTTCTAAAAATATAGATGAAATTAATTGCTATTTTTTCATAAATTATAAAATAATATAAATAATTTGAATATAAATTTAAAAGATATTTATTTTTATATGTGGAAGAAAACAGTGTGTTATTGTATTAAAAACATTTTGTAACAGGTGATTTTCGACATTTAACTACACCTATATATATATTTATTTATGCTTAGAAATAGATTTTTATCTTTCTGATGGTTTTTTCATTTAAAAGAATTTATCAACCACCATCATCGAACCATTATGTGGTCTTATATAGGTTTAGATTGTATTTATTTTCGCAATTATTATGGTTTTCTTTTTTAGTTGATATTTTATAGGAGGATAAATTATTTGAATAAAAGAAATATTAACAAAAAAAAATAGTACAATAAATAATAATAATAATATCATTATGGTTTAAGCCATATGGCCTATACAGAGAGCCTATTCGTCATTGTCAATGTTTTAATAATTAGTTTCTTATATTAGATCATAGTTTTGTTATGATAAAAATGATCAATATTCAATATTTTAACATAGAATTTAACATATTTTGGTTAAGTTAAGTTTCTATAAAAATAATTTAAAAGTTAAATAAATTGCAATCATTTATTTTTCTTTAATAATAATTTTAATTGATAAATTATATTCTATATTATAATCAATTCAAAAACAAACCTTTCTTTGGTCCTTTATTGATAGTTTAATGATTTTGAATTAAATTCCGGGAAAATCGGATTAGTGTCAGAAACGATATATTGAGTATTTTAAATTGCCAATTATTTTTATTAGTAAAAATGTATTAATGATCGTAATGTAAAATATTTATACAAGATTGATTATAACAATTTACTAAGAATTTTTAATGATACACAAAATAATATAAGTGCAATTAAAATTTTAGGTACAAATATAGGTACATTTCGAATATTTAAACAATGAATCATGTATAAAGTTCATTTATTTTTTTTTTTTTGTATTATTTTTTTTTTTTACAACCTTACATACATTTAAAAGTATACGCAGACTATATAGAATATGAATAAATAAACAAAACTTTTTCATTTAAGTTATAATCACTTACATAAAAGACAAAGGGATATAATAAATTTTATTTAATACATCTAAATTATATATAAAAAAAACATAATATAATCGGAAATATTTCCGGAATATATACAAAAATATATATATGTTTATGTTATTATTATTATTATTATAAAATCAATGTGGAAGTGATTAATATGAAAAAAAAAATGTTGTTAATAAATCAATTTTATATTAAATTTATGATACATTGTGTTTTTCTTTACATATGTGTATGTATATATATATTTTAAAAAAGAATACAATACTCATTTATTTTTAATATTAATTCTAAGATTTTCTTATTATTTATTTAATGAAAAACAAAAAAAAAAATAAACGAAAACACATAAATATTATAATTGAATCATAAATATATAATTAAATATGTATATTTATTCCGTATATATTTTATATATGTATATTCTTTTAATCTAATTTGTAATTAATATCATTCTTTTTAGATAATGAGTATAGTTTTTTTTTGTTTCCCCGTATGATTTAAACCAAAAAAAAATCGATTTTTTTTTTTCGTTTTATATATTTAAAAATAGTAAATGTTAAACTTATTAATTATATATATATATATGATATATGTATAGTTTTACTTGGAATAATCTATGATATAAACAATTTGGAATGTGATGATGAGTGTGTATGTCTGTCTATCTATATATCTATTTGTATATGGGTTATTAAGGATGATTGATGAATTAACGCATTAATCTCTTTAAAAATATATATTTTTGAATGCAAAAAAAAAAAAACAATTTAACTTAATCGTCATCATCATATTATGGGGCTTAATAAACCAGGCAGTTATTTGTGTAATGCATTGCATATAAAACATATTGATTTAGAGAGGATATGAGGTTGAATATGAATTTTAATTTGCTAAAATTAAATTATTTATCTTAGAATGATCCTAGGGTAGTTTTCTACCAATTTCTAATCTCTCAAAATCTATAATATACTAATCTATATTTCGATTGTGGATTGTTAATTTTTAACACAATTTTCCATTGAATCTTACACAAAAGTACGTACCTTACCGCGAAGGGTAAGATTAGTTTCAAAATTTAAGGATCGAGATACGGTTTAAATAGTAATTTCCAAACAATAAATGTTACAAATTTTCAAGGATAAAAATTAACTATATATTTAGCGCATAGACGCATAGAGTTACAAAATATATTCGAAACAGAAATACATATATCTATATATTTAATATAACCATTTGGGAAAAATCTTTAATAAGATTATGTTTGAGCTTGCATTATACATATATGTATTTCCATTTGTATTCAGATATTTATATATAAATATATTAAATTAAACTCTAATTTACACATATGCCTATTCCCCGGGCATCATATATGGTATATGATAATTGCCTTGAATTTTAAAACGCATATTGTATATGTAACTGATTCCCCTAATTTAATAAAATATATATATATATTTTAATTTTTAATATCTTAAATATATTTTTGGTAATACTAAGGGGATATATAGAACATATATCTATAGATATACATAAATATATATTATATTATTTAGATGTGGCATGTACAGTACCAAAAAAAAAAAAAAATGATTGCATCATATACGAAAAATACTAAAAGCAGTTTTTAAACTTTTTTTTTTTTTTTAATTCTAAATTCTTAATATTTATATCAAAAGAAAATTTTACATGTAAACGAACAAGAACAACAAGAACTATAAATACAAATGGAATGGATAAACGAACCAAATGTAAAAAAAAAAACCGAGTGAATGAATCCATCTAAACCAAATTCAGCCATATTCAAGAACAACATCATCATCATCATCATATTTATTTTCATATATATGTGTATTGGATATCTACAATCGTCGTATATAATTCTAAAAAATATATATCATATACAGTACGGCGGCAGCCAACAATATCTGTATTTTCTTCATAAATACTTTATACAATTGCATTAAAAAATTATACATATATAAATACTATTTGTAAAGGTATAGGTACCAAAAAAATAAAAAAAAATTACTATTTTTAATATATTTCTATGTACCCTCTCAAAACCAGCATCATTATCATCATCAACAACATTACCAAAACATCACATCAATTGCTGTACCATTTTTTTCTTATGCATGTGTATTTATTTCTATAGAAATTTATTTAGAAATTATATATATATATATATATATAGTATAGGATTTTAGATTTGTATATGGATTTTATATATATGGTAAATGTGTAGTCTCGTCGTACCGTACGTACAAATTAAAATATTTAACCTAACCATTCTCAATTATATATATGGTTTTTTTTTTGTTTACATGCATTCATATCCAGATATAAAAAAAAAATAAAATATAATATACCATACACCAATATATATATAATAATAATAGACACACAACATCTGACATAATGTAATAATCTTCACCGGGAAGAATAAAAAAACTATTAGATATACCATATTTAATGTAATACTTATTTGTTTATATAAAGTATTATATATGAAAAATATAAATATTAAAAATGATTATCATGTTTTTTTAGTGTAAATTTTGCTTATAGTACCTCTTAAGGAATTGCTCCTATAAAGGTTGTTTTGTTCAACCATATATATATATTCACTGGTATGCTCACAATATTGGACTTTAAACATTTAAATTTTCCAGGATAATTGCAAATTGAAATGATAAATTTTTCTATTTGATTCTGGCATAAAAGTCTGTATAATATTTCATATTATTGAATATAGATTTTTACCAATACGATAAAATTATTTAATTGATAAATTATACATTGTTTAAAAATTTGAGAATTTTATTAAAAATCTCATAAAAAAAATTCTAATCAATAATAATAATAATAAATACACTATAAATTTTATCAAATTTTCTATATAAAATCATCTGCGTATACAAAAAATGTATTATTTTATTCTTTATATATGTTTATATAATAATAAATATATATTATTACGATCAGATCAATTAGAGCAAAGTATATAAAAACATTTTCAATATTTAATATAAATAACTATAAATAAAAAAAAAATATTATTATTAGTACATGTGAAAAGTTTTTTCTTGATAAAAAAATTATTGCGAAATATTCAATAACTCAATATAACTTTATAAATTATAGTTAATAGTTAAATCAATTTTGAATGCAATTTTAAAATAACGAAAAATTGAAAAATCAAATCGCAATCGCATTTATCAAATTTAATGTTATTTTCTAGACCTAGACCTAGACCTAGACCTAGACCTGAATAGTTGAAATTGATCATATTAATATATCCTTTCGAGGACAATAGATTTAAGAAAATCCTTAAGTTTTCTATATTCGTATACTTTGTACCTCAAAAGTACCTTATATATACAAGATCACAATTATATCCGTTAAAAAATCATAAATATTATTGATAAAATATGAGAATTTTATAATATGATTTATTAGCAGTATAAAAAACTGAAATTTTTTAGAATATATTAAGGATAATCCGATTCTTTCTTTTGATATATTCAATGTATTAGAAAAATTGATAAAAATATATTCTATAGAGGAAGTATCGTATGTAATTATTATAATTGTAATAGAAAAAAATTCAAAATACCTAAAAAGTTAAGACTTTTTACTGTATGAATTAAAAAACAATTAATTTTTTCACTTTTTGTGTGATAAAAATCAACGATCTTGTTAGTGAATAGAATTTTTTTTGTTTTGATATTTGTTAAAATTTAAATTAGGTAAAACTCTTCATTTCTTTTCTTCTTTTAACATATAGCAAAATTATATATTATATATTATTTATTATATAATAAAACTGTATTATTTAATTGTTTAGAAATTCAATATACAATAATTTAATACAATAAAGAATATATTCATTGCAAAATTGTAATTGAATTATGAAAAAGTAAAGATAAAAAATAAAAAAAAAAACTGAATATCGTTTTCGTGGTTAACTGATGATAATAAAAATAAATAAAAAGGGTTATAAGCTTCTTATATATATATATATACTTTTTTATAGTTTTGTCGTATATAGGAAAAAAAAATAAAGTAAATTATATATTACATATTCATAGTCATTCATAGTCCACCAATTGAAATTACTAAGGGCATTAAAGTCGTATGCATATATATATATATATAGTTGTTGATGTTGACAACGGGGTACCATCATATTTGAATACATAATATTCTTATGTATATTAGTTTTATTGAATGATGGTGTACTCCATACTCTTTAAGTAAACATATGAGAAAAATGCAAAAAAAAAAAAAGAAAAGAAGTACGTGTAGAGGTCAATAAAATATAACTGTTTAATATGAATATATGTTTTCTTTTAAGATAAATATATTTATAAATATGAATATATTGTGAAATGGATTAGGGTCAAAAGGAGTATCAATTTTTGTTTTTTCCTACTTCTTGGTTATTGTTATATGAACTATTATAGTATTTAAAAAAAAAACAGATGTCAAGAAAAAAAATTAAAGTACATAATATTCTACTTGAAAAACACCCTTACAAAAAAATTGATTAACAGCAAATCTAATATTCCTTACAGGCAATCAATCATATATAATCTCAAATTTTCAAACAATACTGTGTGTATGTTTTCTTTTATAAACCATTCTATTCACAAAAATAATTCAATGTTTTTAGTAATATTTATTTTTTTATGAATCATCCACCCCAATATAATAAGAAGCATACATTTAACATTAACAATAAATACAATCAGCAGTAATGAATCACTACACAAAAAGATATATATCTCAAAAACTAAATTGTTGCATATATTTATTTTTTTTTGTTAAATCATTCATCATCAAATTCGTTAGAATAAATTAATAAGAAAGAAAGATTTAATAAGAAATCGATTTGCGATGATAATAATAAAATAAAATATTGTCTTTTATTATTCAATCCTAAAAAAAAAAAGGAAAAGTTTTCCAAATAAATGATCAGCTCTATATATTATAATGCTATGAATGATATAAAATTTTTTCTTATAATTGTTTTGCATACACGATATGTGCATATGTGGATAAAATACAAAATAATAAATTCCCCTTTTTTCAACAAACAACAAATTTATACATACATTGGCAAAAACAATAAAAAAAATAATTTATATACCGCAGAATATATATTTATCGAATATAAATATTTTTGCAAATTACATTTTGAAATAAACAAATACAATTTCATACCTTGTTGCATACATATAGTAAGTCAAATTTGAACTAGTCAAATTTTCTATGAATGCATAGAGATGGCACCAAATGTATTGAAAAAATCTATTTAATTATTTATTTGTTTTATAATTAAAGTGATAATGTGTCCTATAAATTACTTAAAAGTTTTTAGCATAGTGTAAATATTACGATATTTCTAATATTATTGAATGTACAATCATCACAATACCAAATACATTATATAAAAAAAAATAATAATAATTAATTGCAAAAAAAAATTAACAGGTAGAAAAATCTTTTCTTTTTTTTTTTTTTAAATATTTTTGTATAAATAAGGATTGATTATTTTCCTATTTAAAACATATACAAATGAAAACAGTTCATCCGAGTTTTTTTTTTTCGAGACTAAATTCGAGACTAAAAAATTTTCCTATAAGAAAATTTACCGTTTTTTAAAATCACTCAATTATTTTTAATTATTATTATATTGATATTAATATAATATTATTTAAAAAAAATAAGGAATAAAAATATTTTAACGGACAAAATCAAAATGTAGCTGAAGGCACAGAAACATGAGAACAAAACAGCATCCGAAAACACAAACTTTTATTTTTTTGTTTAATAATCATACGTATGATAAATATGTTTATATGCATGCATATATATAAAATATGTTTAACAACTTATAGTATATAGTAGGTATAGTAATAATAATAAGTATCTGTATGAATGAATGAATGAATGAAAATGTATATATATATATAAATTATATATGGACGTATACAGACTTTGAATGGTTTTTCATTAGAGCTTATGCGAAGGAGGATGGGATGGATGAGGAAAAAAGAAGTAAAGAATTTATATGTATAAATTATTTGGCGCGTATATTTTGACTATATATATATATATATATATAAACAAACTAATAATAATAATAATATAAGAAAAATACGAAAAATAAAAAAAACTAAAAAATGTCTGTAAGGCTATATATGTATATAAAAAAACGACTATCATGCCGTCATAGTATATAAATATAATATATACAAATATATACCATATATATATATGAGAATGCATTTATGCATTTCCTGGAAGGACTGAAAATTGAATAAATAATATAATATATAATATAGAATGTATTTATTTTTTTTGTATCTCATATATATAAAAAAAAAATAATTTCTTAAGAATCAACAAGGTCAAAATGCATATTTTTCAGATTTTATTAAGTTTTTTTTTGTTTTATTTTGGTAAACTTTTTCACGTTGAATTTCGATATATATTGTACAATTTTTTGGTGAATTTATATTATTATTATTATTATTTTTTTTTTTAATCTCAATTTTTTTTTTTTTTTAATTTAAAAAACCAATAATTGGTATTATTTTTGTTATTCTTTCATCTGTATTATATTATAATATTCATTTGTGTTTATTTATTACTTATTTTTGGGTACATTCTTTTTAAATTTTTATTTTTAATAAAAGGACATAATAAATATAGATAGATGAAGATGAAGAGGAAATATCGTATCTCGTATATATTTATTTTCAGTTGACGATATAGTCGCAGTATTTTAAATCAGAACCTCGTGTTTTTTTCCACCATAATAAAAGAATTTATTGATTTATTATTTATTTTATGTTTAATAATTAAGAAAATAAAAAAAACAATGCCGTATATTAAAAATAAAAAATAATATACTTGTAAAAATAAAATAAATTAAATTAAAATAAAATTTAGCGAGAATATATTTATAAATATTTTCAGACATTGTTTACATTGAGGCATTCTAAATGTTGCAACAGACAATACAATAAAGAAACACATTAAAATCATCTTCAATTCTTAAAATAGAATTTTACCAGATAATAAATACAGTTTTTGATCATTTTAAGGAACAATTTACGAAGTCATAAAGCTGTGTGTCCTTAAAGGTTGGTTTTATGATATATTCGTTCTAATATGTTTCTTCATTCCAATTGATTAACGATTAAGTTATAAATTAATAAACTTATATAGAAAATTCAACAGTATATATGAATAATCTAAAGTATTTAAAAAAAAAAAAAAACAAATAAATAATTTCCTAATATCTATAAATCGAATTCCTGCTATTTGATAATTGGAAAATTATTCTCAAAGTTTTTATGAATTGTATGATTTAAAAATATCATTTTTCTACATAAAAATATATCATATATTAAAAATTTTAATATAATAAAGAATTTATGCATTTATAATTTGAAAAGAAAAATGCATTATTTAAAAAAATAACAATTTTAATTAAATTAATAAAATGAATATTATAATTAATCTAAAAACAAAACAACAACATCATATCAGTACCAATAAATATACGCGTAATCTTGTTTTGTTTTATTTTTTCTATATGAATGGCATTTTTGATGATATGGTTTTATTAAAAAAAAAATTAATATTATGATTTATTTTTTTAAATTTATTATTTATTATTGGTTATAATTGCTATATATTTTAATATATATTTTTTATTTATATTTATAATTTTGTTTCTTCTTGATTTGTTTGATTGCCATCATCAATGTATTTGAATGCGAGAAAGTGTATATTTTAATTTTGTTTTTTTGTTTTGCGACAACAATAAATAAAATAAATTAATAAAAAAAAATGTATGCGTTCAAGTTTACAAAGAATAAAATGCAATGACGCCAGATGATAATATGAAATGACGACGACGACGACGACGATAATTCAAATAAACAAAATTCTATATAAATTAGAACTATGTATGTATATATATTTATGAAATTATAAAATAAAAAAACATTCTTTAAAAAAATTATTATTATTTAGAAATTAATATAGGAATAACAAAACGAACGAATGGTGATATTTATTTCAGTGATTTTTATAAATTGAAAAATATTGCATTATAAATACAATAAATAAAAAAAAAATTTTTGTGTATCATCAGTTTTTTAACGTTTTTTTTCTTATGTTTATGCAATTCAGGTTATTTTTCTATCAATCCATCAATATATAAAAATATCAATATATAAAAATATACAGATTATGCTTGTTATGCAAACATTCTCGATCATCATCATTAATATATAATTTCAAATATCTAAGATTAAATATAAATACAGTTAAAAAACAATATAATTTTTTATATACCATTGCTTGATCGAATTCTATATCGTTGAATTTTCATCGTGCGCAATATAAATATAAGATATTAAGTTTTAAATGTTTCTATTTATAATTTTTATTATTTAAAAAAAAAAAACTTAGGACATGGCGCTTAAATAATCTCGTATACTAAATTTATAATATTGTTATGTTATATATAGAATAAAATTTGCAAATATTATAATTTAATATTCAAAATTAAAATAATATAAATAAATATTTTATTTTTATCTTAATTACAGTAATGTAATTATATCATTGTGATGATGTACAAAATGTATCAATGAAGAGTATTGGTGCAATTTATTAAACAAACATTTAAATTCAAGCTTTGGGTTATATATATATATATATATATACAGTGATGTTCGGTAAAATAGGTGTAAACCAATTTTAATGTATTTTGATTAATTTCAAATACCAATATCTATTTGTGAATCATGCCATCCATACGACAATTTAGTACTTTGTTTACCTTTATTTATCACATGAAAAGAAAGAGATAAAAAATGTTTGTCATTCGTATTTCTGGGAAATTAGCTAGGAATATGCTGTTCGGTAAAATAGGTGCGATTTATTTTGTTCTACCAAAAACACAAGAAAAAGTATTAATGTCCTCAATATTAAATAAAATCTAAGTATTTCGCGTACATACCATTTATGATTTAATATTTTGTCGCATGTCCCTTATTTTAAATTACTGCCTCACATCGATTTAGCATGAACTGCACCAATTTTGTGGCACCTTTCTATAGAAATCGCTTCCAAACTTTTACAATTTCTTTCCCCCGTTCTACTTTGTTTTTTGAGCCGTTTTGTTGCAACTGATGTTTATACGTGCTTCCACAAGTTTTTAATCGGATTCAAGTCGGGTGATTGTGTTGGCCATTCTATTTTGTTCACATTATTTTGTGGAAACCAAACCGATGCTTTGTTAGCCGTATGTTTTGGGTCGTTATCTTGCTGATATGACCATATAATAGGCATGTTTTCTTTTGCGTATGGCAACATTTCGATTGAAAGTATCCTTATATATTCCTGTTCATCCATTGGATATTTTTGACCTAAATATATAGGACCAACTCCATACCATGATGATACCAAAACATATCATTAAACTACCACCTCAATGCTTAATGGTTTTTTTTGTGTTTTGCGGTAAAAATTCTGAATTTGGTCTTCGTCTAACATGTAATTTGCCATCTGATCCATGCAGATTTATATTGGTTTTATCAGAATAAAGAATATGTCGTCACTTTTTAATATCATTATCACCCGACCAATCACGATGTGCATGTGCGAATTTTAAACGGTGTTTAATGTGTTTCGCTGTATGCATTGGTGCTTGTCTAGCTATTCGCCCCTATAAATTTGATGCTATTAACCTTTTTCATACCGTGCTTGATGAAATGCTTTGATCAAGCTCTCTTACAAGTTCCCTGGATGATAAAAAGGGCCCTTTTTTGTGGCAACAACCACTCTACGATCGTCATTGCTTTTAGTTTTACGTTTGTTACCCCTTCTTTCTCTGGTATATTTGAATTTTAATGCGTTGGTAGTCATATTTTGGGAGCATTTCATAATTTCAAAAATATTTTTATATGTTAGCCCGGATGCTCTTAGATCCTTTATACGTTGCCATTCAAATACCGTACAATGTGTACTTCTACCCATTGTGACTTAGAAATATGTATTTATTTAATCCGGAATGTTTCAAAAATATAATTTAAAACACTACTTTACCTAAAATTTATTTAAAAATTCACAAACTCACCACCAATAAAAGTAATTTATTCGCAAAAACTAAATAAACCACAATTAACATAGTCCGCACCTATTTTACCGAACAGCATGTTCATAACTAATTTCCCAGAAATACGAATGACAACATTTTTTATCTCTTTCTTTTCATGTGATAAATAAAGGTAAACAAAGTACTAAATTGTCGTATGGATGGCATGATTCACAAATAGATATTGGTATTTGAAATTAATCAAAATACATTAAAATTGGTTTACACCTATTTTACCGAACATCACTGTATAACCAACATTTCCATGGGTAATGCAGTTATTCAAAATAAATTATCTACCAAATAAGAATTAAAACAAATAGATATTATCCACAAAAATTAGAGTCTAACTGAATCAACTATGAAACATCCAACTTATTCATAAAAATAAACATATTCTATATGACATTTGATTGTATATTACAAAGTGAATAAAACCTACCTACAACTTTTTAATAAAAATATTAAATATGGGAGATTTTTATGTTTGATTAATAAGTCGCAAAAAAGGAAGCCAAAAGTTATTTGGAATAAAAATGTTTTTTATTATGAAAGTTTTATAACCAAATATTCTTTCCTTTCAACCTCATTGAATTTTGAAATATATATTTTAGATAAAGTACTATTTGTTCCGTTCTTTATAAGTAATAGCAATGGAACGCACACATTATTTAATCACGTTTTGTTTAACTAACAATATATTTTATTTTGCAGTTATTTTATTTATAGTTGAAATAAAAAATATATTTATACAAAAAAAAAAAAATATCAACGAAAACCATCATCAGTACGTACACACTATATTATTTTATTTTAATTTGATATATTAAATTTATATTTGATTACCATATTTGAAGAATATGCCGGTCATTCCTTATGTTTTAATAATACATATATACTACTATTATTATATTATTATTTGTGTATTTATTTTCACTATTATAAAAATTCATTAATAACATCAAATTTGGTTATAGATTTTTTGTTTTTAATTTTTATAATAGAATTATTTACGTAGGCCTCTCTATATACCGTAATGAAAAAATAAAACAACTCCGAATTAATGAATGAATGAAACGTTTCTTGCATACCAAAAAAAAAAAAATATAAAATTTTTTTCGTTAGTTTTAATTTCTACAAATTAAATTTTTGGTAAATTTAGATATTTTATATATATATGAGGTGAGGTGGTGTATTTCATATTCGTGTGAATAAAAAAAAAAAGAAAAAATTATTGAAAAGAAATGAAAATAATTAAAATATATTCATCATATATATATATATATATATGGTAAAAATATTATGTTCAAAATTAATGAACCATACAATTAATATCCAATTATATGATCTTTTCTGTAATATAATGCATGTACTTTAGTATGTACAATAAAAAATCAAACCAAATTTTAGTTGCCAGAATGTCTAAAAAAGATTTTTCTTTTTAAATACAAAATGTATGACCTTCATCTATGTGTTTATCATATCGCTATTTGTTCGCCCGTTACCCTCACCATAAAAGATCACAAAAGCAAAAAAATCAAACAAAATTAATGTGATTTTCTTCATATATAACATATATGATAAATCAATTATAATTATTTCAATCAATTAAAAACTATTACATATTGAAAACAAAAAATAAAACGAGTTAACAACAAAAATTGGGAATAACAAAAAAAAAAATTATAATATACTATTTTTTTGGTAAGTTTTAGACCACCAAAATACTATAATAATAATAGATATTATTTATAAAATTTATTTGTATTTGTGTCTCTATACTATAAAATTCAATATTATTTGTTATTCATATATATATATATATATAGATAAAGTCTTATATGGCTGTTATAAACGTACGTATATATAAAATATGTATTAAAAATAAATAAATAAAAAAAAACCTATTATTAATTAATTCATAATTTAAAGGCAATAATAAAAAAAAATATATATACATTATACATGCACGTGGAAATCTTTACAAAGAAAAAAAAACACCAACAAGCAAATTTGGTTAACCAAAATAAAAAAAAAATAAATTAATAAAAAAAACAGGAATACAATTTAGTTACTATACAAATTTAAATATATATAATATATATATATAAAATTTATTATTCCATTAAAGAATTTAAAAAATTTCTGAAACATATTATAAAAGAAAGATATACACACAAAAAAAAAAACTTTATTAACATATAAAAAAAAAAATAATAATAAGAAATAATTAATGATATTCTCTGAATGAAAAATTTTTAAGATGAGAAAAAAAAAATAGAAGAAAAATTATCAAATGAAATTTTTAGTCAATTACTGCCTCATCGCACATAATCACCAACCAACCAACATCATCATAATCATCATGAATATATCTATCATCGTCATCATCACATATCTTCTTCTTATATCCATATATTATATTTATTTATTCACAACAAGAAGCTTATCACTAAATAAAATCATCGCAATCATACATCAAAAATTTACCAATAATAATCAATAGGGTGTTGTACCAAATTAATAAAATGAAAATTTACAGGTAAAAATTATAGTATTTAAAAAAAATGATTTTAAATTTGCAAAAAAAAAAATATACAACCAAAATTAATCTACAAATACCCAATTTAAACAAAAAAATCATATATTCTCATTAAAGGACATTAATTCAATAGAAATCCTTTTTCCCCAAATAACAAACATTTATATTAATATTTTTTATAAACACCCTACGAAATTTTTATTTTTTTTTGTATCCATATTATAATTATTGTAATTTTTTATGTAAATTATTTAATTTTTTTTATTCATATATACTATATATATAAAATTCATTCATTAAATACGAAAAAATGTGTTTTTGGAAAACTTTGATTTTTGTTATTTTATAGAATCAAGTTTTTGTGTTTTTTTTTGTTTGTTGTATATTATTATTTCTTTTAAAGTTTAAAGTTTTTTTTTGGTTGTCAGGTCGAGAATTCGTCGTTTTTTTTTATTTTTATTATATAATTTAACATATATACAAAAAAAAACAAGTAAATAATAAATAGAAAATTCGGTTTTTTATATAAAAATATATTTGTTTTTTTTTTTAATAAAATACATGAAAAGTGTAAAAAAAAAGTTTTTCTTTGCATAAATTTAACAGAGAAATGTTTTTTTTTTTCGTTAAACATTATATTTTGCATTTTGATTTAATTTTTAATATTTTATCTATATACTTTTTTATTATTTGATTTTCATATCGGTATAATATTTTATCTAAAATATTATATGTTTCGTAAAAACAAAATACTTATGAGAGGGGCGACTAAATAAAATCATTTTAATAATGAATTTAGGTCAAATTTATAAGTTTTCTTTTTGTCAAATTAAATATGCGTATAATAATTTAATCTGTGTGAAAAACTTTTAAAGAAAAATTTATTTATATATATTATAATGTTTAAGAAGATACCTTCTCGTATATCAAAAAAAAAAAAATAATAAAAATTATATTTCTTTGTATCGCATTTTATTCAAATTTCATGCGAAAATTATTATATTGACTTTATTGATCCTTAAAATATAACATTTTAATTATTTACTTTCAGATATGTTTATTGAATTTTTGATGAAATTTCTGTGTAATTTTAACCAATTGCATTGATTAAAATATTCTTACAAAATAAAATTATGACATAAAAATTAAAAAATATTATGGAAAAATTAAAATAGATATAAATTATAGAAATTAAATTATTAAATTATAAGAGAAGAAATATCGTGAAATTAAATTGATTTAAAAAATACCCACGAAGATCAACAACATTTATATCTAAATGCATTCAAACAGTGATCGCAAACAACCAATAATTGCAATAAATCATTTTTTATTTCGTTCTTGATGGACCGACAACGAATTTTGACCATATAGAAATTTATTATAGATAATTTCTTCTTATAATTTACATAGAATTATATAACCTTTTTTTTAGATACCTCCTATAAATAAATTCTCTCCTCAATATTCAAGAACACACGTAACAATATAAAATAACAAAATAGTTCTAATAAACAAAAATGAAATTCATAAATCGAAACAACCACATCATATATATGAAATCGAATAAAGAATAGAAAAATCAGAAAAAATGATTATAAAAAAAAAATAAATATGTATTTTAATATAAAATAAAAATACAATAAACATATTTTCATATATAATATATATTATGATAAAATTTTATACTATATATCAATATAAAACAAAATTTCAAATATATATAGTTTTCAGACAAAAATAAAATACAATCCAATCCTACAAGTAAAAACGTTATACGGTTATACCTACTAAAATAAAAAAAAATAAAAAAAACTTAACTATATAAAACAAATGAGAATAATAAAAAAAAATTAAAATTAAGAAAAAAATAGTATATTATATAGTTGCTATATATATATATATATATATGCATAATATTAAAAAGGTTTGGATTTTGGATAATTTATTCCCATGAATCGAAATTCTTGGAAATATTTTGACAACATATAGCGGCATTTTATATTACAACTTTGACGCATTCCACATTAAAAACGAAAAACAAAATATACATATATATATATATATATATATATATAGTATATTAGTTTATTTTATTTTATATATTAGTTTATTTTATGAATATATAAAAAAAAACTATATATGACTTTATATATTTTGTGTATACCATATAAATATACTGAATGGTGATTTTGCTTTGCTTTATTGTGATGATTCTGTGATTCTGAATAATGATCATCATCATCAACATTATCATCTTATATTTTGTTTAAAAACACATTTTTTGGTTATATAGATTTTTAATATTAATGATGACCGCATGATAAATGATTTTTTGACGATCATCATCTCAATATGGATAATAATATTAATGATCAAAACAACAACTTTAAAAAATTTCAATCTTTTTTTCTTATAAAATAATACTGTTTATATATATATATATATATATATGTGTATATATAGACATAAATTGCCCAAACGTAGAAAAAGGAAAGAATCGTGATTGTTTTTATTTGTTTATATTAAATGCGAGCAACAAGCGAAGAATGCGTTTTGGTTTATATATTATAAAAATTGTATGGGAAAAAAAGATTGAATTCCACGATTAGTCAATGTAAAAAAATATAAAATATAAAATGATGATGAAAAATAAAAATAATAATAAAATAAATAAATAAATAAATATATAATGTTTATGTATCTGACGATATTTATATATATATATATATATATGCATAAGAATAAAACCAGATTAAAATATGGTAAGGTATGCGTACATATTTATATATATATAAATAATAGTAATACTATATATATTAAATTATAAATATTAAATAATAAAGTACAAAAACAAAACATAGAATTTGTTTTTTTTCCTCAAATATACATATGTATATAGATATATTCTCAAATTTACAAAAAAAAAATTTTTTTAAATAAGGTGAACATTTTATCAATGCATGCACTATTTTTTTATAATTTGATTGATGGTAATGTAACAAATAAAACAGTGTTTGACCTTTGTATTTATCCATTAAACCGATTTTCATTTATACAAATTTAACCCTTCTTAAGTTTATTATATAGACATATATATATATAGTATTTGCCTGATATAATAAAAAATATCCTTAAAAATATGTGTATAGTTTATTTTCATTCATTCATTCATAATTTTAATCATTTTTATTTGTTTATTTGTTCGTTTAAATATTAACCGCGATAACACAAAAGTTATATAAATATAAATATATATATATCAATATGAAGAACTTTAAACGGTCAGGTCATGTCATGAATTATGTAAAAACGATAGCGATAAAATTATGTGACCTGTTCATAGAGATGTGTTTATCTAAATTTTTTGACCAGAGGTCATAAAATCTTATTGTCTATTACACATAATTCGGAAGCTCTGTCGGAAGTAATTTATTTTAAATGGTTTTCTCATACTGAAAACATTTCTCATACATACATTTCTGGTTTTATACATTAAAAATCTTTTGAGAATATTTTTTTGTAAATATTCACCATTTTAAAGCATATAATTATGCAAAATTACTTTCTTATGTATAACAGGAACAAAATAAATTAAATTCAAAAGATATTTACTAATTTAAATTTATAATAACTGGTATTCAATAAAGGTTATCCTAATCGATTCGATTTTGATGAAAATATCCACAATTTCTATTTATTATATATATAAATGATAATATATCGGATTTTTTGTTTTTTGTTTAATAATAATTGGAATATTTTCCTTTAAATATATAAATTTTTTTAAACAATGATTTCCTTAAATTAGTTAAACACAACGAATTAGCTAAAAAAATAAAAAATCAATATCTTAAATAAATCAGAAATGGCAAATTTTTTACTATGCAACAAAATATTTTTTAGAAAAATACAATACAATCGTTGAGTGTTTATCAATTCATTTATATAAGAAGAAAAATTATTCTTATGTGAAATACCAAAACAAAAAAATGTATTATAAATTTTCATATAAATGACATTTTAAAAATATTCGACAAATAATATTTTTCTAAATTAATCTACAGAATATAAAATTAATTTATGAATAATTTGTATGACAAAAAGTATAATAAAAATTATTAAATTAAACAAAAATATTGATTTGGAAATTACAAATCAATTACAAAAATACTAATTAAATAATTTATAAATATAAAGATAAAAATTTTTGTTTTTATTTTTACAAATTTATATTATTTTATAGTTGATAAAAATTTTCCAAAAAGAGATTTTTGTTGAAAAATTTTAATTTTATTAAATATCATATTTAGAAAATAAATACAAAAATTGTATTTTATTTTAATTTTAATTATTAAAAATAATTTCGTAAAAATATACTGTTAATCATTGGAACACACAATAGAAAAAAAAATAATATTTTATATAGCATAAAAGCAATCAAATATCAAAATATATAATAATTATATAAATAATACAATAGCAGAGCACAGAAATGTACAAATAATAGCAATAAATAAATAAAAAAATTATATAAAATAACAGAATATTTTATATAGAACTTTTTTTTTTTTTAATTACAAATAAATGCAACAACAAAAATTAAAAAAAAAAAAAAAAAGAAAAACATAATTAAAAACAATAATAACAATAATATACCTTGGAGGATTCGAATATCGTTCTGTTGGTGGATCAAATAATTGTTCTCGATCTTCTTTAGATAACTCTAAATCGGCAAACTGTTCCATATCAGAATGCTCCATTTTGTATTCGAATTTTATCAAATTTAATTCGTTGTTTGTAAAATTATCGAAAGTATTAACTCGCCACACGCACACACAAATAGTGTAATAAAATGTATCAAAATTTTAATATAAGAAGAAAAAATTATTTTGTTCGTTGCGTCTCTGAATTTATATTAATTTTAATTTTAATATATTATTTTTTTTTGATAAATTTTCAGGTCTATATTCTTATTTTTCGTTTCGTTTTTTTTTTTTTTAGAAATTTTTTTTTATATCATATTTTTATTAAATATTTAATTTAATTAAACAATTATTTTATTATTTTTGATTATTACTTTATATGTAATAATATATAAAACAAAAAATAAATAACAAATATATTAATTTTTTTTTTAATTTTATTTTTATTTATATATTATTATATTTCATTTATAAATATAAAAAAAAAATAATATTTTATATTGAGCACATAAACTTTGCATATAAACACACTATATATTATTTTTTTTCCTCCCTTTTTATAATATGAAAATATAAATCAATAAAATTTATAAATAATAATAAAAAAAAACAAAAATTTTAATATATTTTAATTATATATAGTAGTTTATCGAGAAAAAAAAAGAAATTATTGACTTTTTTATTTTATTTTTTTGAGTTTTTTTTTTTTAAACAAAATCATTCACATATTAATTTATTTTTTTTCGTTCTTTTTATTTCGTGTTTTATATTTTATTTTTCACCATCACCAATTTTAGACACATTTTTTCTATATGAATTTTAATTTTAAACTCTTTTGATAAAAATAATTTAATTTTTTTTTTTATTTACTGTAATAACACATAAATTTTATTACGGTTTAAATTAATTGTTGTATGTATAAATGACACACCTCACACCACGCTCAATATATAATAATTCTGGTTTTTATTTTCATTAAATAATGGAACAATTTTAATTGTAATTTGAATGATGATGAACAATTATTGATTTTTATGACAATTAATTAAAGTTGAATCTGGTATAATAAAATGGTATATATACAATATATATATTTAGTTAAATATATAAAATTTATTGTAATAAAAAAAAATGTTTTTGTATTATTATATAGAAAATTATTATATATTTTTTAATTTTATTATATGATATTTGTTTTTATGTTTTTTTTTTGTTTTAATTAAAAATAAAAATGTTCTTATATACAATTCAAATAAATAATAAAATCCATTTAGCCAGAAAGTAGAGTCACCCGTAACCAATATAAAAGATGCGACGGTAAATCAAATATGAATTAATATGTGATTTTTATGTGGGTATTATTAATTTATTGTTTTCTTTTTGTATGTGATAAATGTTATTACTTATTATGTGGTAAAATTAAATGAATTAAGAGTTCAATAAATTGAAATAAATTGAAAGAAAAACAAAAATAAATAAATATTATGGGAACAATTAAAATTGCCATAAAATATATAATAATACATCAGTACGAGTTTTCATATAATAAGCGATTTATGCGTTTTTTTACTTTCTGTGAGAATAAAATAATATATAGCAATTTTTGTAAATATATTGGAGTAAAGTAATTGCGTTAATACAAAATAAAACAAACACTATATTAATTAATAGTAATAATAAAAATAATGGAAGCGATAAAAAAAATTAAACAAATCTTTTTCTTTGACCATCACCACCACCCGCCGCACATTTAGAATTGGAAATAAAACAGAAAAAAATACTAAAAAATACTAAATACTAAAGAAACAATTTATATAACAAAAATTGAAATACAATGATGACCACACAACAATCAATATATCAAACAAACTCAAATATAAAAATTTTCCCTAAAATTTTCTTTCATCAATTATTTTCCCTCAAAAATTATATCTATATAAAATATTAGATATTTTCCATATATACAAATTTTTATAATTTAAATACTTTTTTTTTACACACACTTTTAATATATACAATTTATATTATTTTTACAATATAAATATTTAACATAATATATTCCAATAATATACAATATATATTATTATGAATATTTTGTGTGTTATTCTGTGACGGCGGCGGCGGCGACGGTATTAATGTGAAAACTAATTATGATGGAAAAAAATAAATAGGTGAACATTTAATTCTGTTTAAATGGATATTTAACATCGAATATTTCACACACAAAACGCAAAATTCAAACGAACGATTCAAAACAAAACAAATATATAAGGTACACACACACCAAAAAAAACAACCCAAATAATAATAAAAAAAAATATTAATGGATAACCAACAATCAAAACTTTATATACATGTATATATATATAGACAAATTCAAATTTCAAAAATTGTCTTTTTTTTTTATCCTTTAATAAATTAAAAACAAATATAAATATGTACAATTAAAAAAACCCAAAAATTAAAAAAAAAAAATAATAAAATCTTTTCTAATTTTTTTTTCTTCTTTCCAAATAAAATCAAAATTAACAAAAATAAATAAATATAAAAAACAATTTACGGAAAACGGAAAGAAAGCAAAACCAAAAAAAAAAAAAAAAAAAAGAAAAACTAAAACTTTACGGCTGCGACAAATTAATTGTCGTCGCGTTCTAAAAAAAAAAACAAAAAACTTTTTTTAGCAGCACGTAGTTATTCGTTTGAATCTTATACATACACTAAATTTAACGCAAATTCATTTTGTTTGTAGATCCCCACAAACAATAATAATAATAATAATAATAATATAAATAATGTAATAATAATAATAATAATTATTATTATTATTATTTTTATAATATTATATTCATCATTATCGTCATCAAAACTTCAAATTCTTTACCATTCAAATAATAATAATAATCATTTTCATCATCAACACCTTTTACCATAGTATTAGTTTTTTTTACGTTGTCATTATAATTCGTATAGTATTCAGGGAAAATAATAATAATAATATATATAGAAAAAAAAACTTATTCAACAAATATCATCTACGCCATTCAAATATTTTCTATGCACGTATTTATATGCATATATACATATATATATATATATATATATTATAAAATTTGTTTTTATATATTCATATACTATAAATACATCTATGTACAAGAAAAACTCTATATATATATATATATTCACATATTTATATATATATATATATTTTACTAACACAGTTGTAATACAAACAATTTTCACCAATATATAATATTTATTTCGTTTTTTTTTTATATTATAGGAATATAATTTTTATTTGAAAAAATGTATATATATATATATATATATATATATACATATATAAATGCACATGCATACAAATACTATTTTAGGTACAACCAATTCATATAATATCAAAAATTAAACCTAATACGAAAAAAAAATATTAAAAAGCTAAACAACAACTACAATCGCAGCACCATATAAGACGTAAAAAAAAGCCTAATTTTCTAATATATTCACTTCTTATTCTACACTAACCAAAAAAAAAAAACAACAAGCAATATATTGCCATATACAAAAATATTCTAACTAAAAATTCGATGAACACATTTTGTTTTTGTATATGCAACTAAAAATATATATACAATAAACTATTTTAATTTTTTTAAGTATATTAAAGGAATATATAAGAAGTAAAAAAAAAAAACATGAAAAAGCAGCTTTTTTTTATTCTTATTTATTTTTTTTTTATTTTTTGTTGCTTATTTATTATTACATATTATATATATATATATAGGTAAACACATGCACCGTGCATAGGCAGACCGTCACTGTACAAATAAAAATGTATACCTATCTAGCAATTAGATCTTTATAATATACATTAATTCATATACAAAAAAAAATAGTACAGAATATTTTTTATTTTTACTGAAAAAATTCTTCATCATCATAAACTCCATTCATTTAATTCCCATTCTAATTCATATACATATTTATACAGTATACACTTTAGTTATTATGCCTTATAAAAATGTTGACTGTAGTACAGTATACATTTTTGAAGTAGAAAATATACTAAAATATTTGATATATTAAAAAAAAAAGGATATTGGAGCAGATACGAAAAAAATATAAACAGCAGACTAGTTTTAGATAAGAAATAGTTCTTTTTTTTCGCGCTAATCTTAAAATCATAGTTTGTATGTGTAAAAGATAAATTAAAAAAAAACACCAAATAAAAGACTGCATATATTTTTTATAATACCATACAATAAATTATAAAATATTCCACACCACACATATCGTTAAGAATATTTTATTATCCTTAAGTTAATTTTTAATATAAAATATTCAACAATATTATACATACACGAATGATAAAGTTCATTAACACGTTCCTGTCCTATATATTGTAGAAATTTCAACAAAAAAAAAACTCATTTGTTTTTTTGATAAAACTCTAAATCTTTAAAAACAAAAAAAATATTTATGTATTTGAAATTATCTCATTTGTAGCAGAAATTTTTTACTACATTTTATTTTTATTTTCATAAAAATACAACAAACACAAAACTTATAGGCAAAAATTCACCGTGTATTT
Organism: Dilophus febrilis; assembly: GCA_958336335.1. Lineage (NCBI taxonomy): Eukaryota > Metazoa > Arthropoda > Insecta > Diptera > Bibionidae > Dilophus > Dilophus febrilis. The sequence goes on along the minus strand of OY284470.1, from coordinate 16,003,991 downwards.
GTTTCAATATATATATATATATAGTGTAGAGTAAGTATGCGAATAAAATAAAATATATATATATATATGCTTATTAGTGAACACATAAATTCAAATGAAAAACAAAAAAAATATTTTAATTTATATATATACATATAGTTTATAAATGCAAATTGTATGAGTAGTAGCAGTATAAAGTAGTAGTATAGAGATGATGTATATTTTATAGTATAATCGCAAGTATAAGTATATTAAGTAAAAGAAAAAAAAATTCGCCATTTTGTTAAATAATAGATGATTGTATTTTTCAAATTAAACAATATATATATATATATATATAATATTATTTAGATTAGATTGTTGTTAAAAAATTTTTATATTTGTATAATGTACAATATACAATACCCAAATAATCATAATAATATTAATAAATATATAAGAACAACAACAATCATAGCACAACACACAACACAATACTATAAAATAAAATTTAAAAAAAAAAAATTTAATCACATAAAAAAACAAACCACGACACAATAATATATATAATAATAATAATAATAGAAACGCGAAAATACAACACAACAAAATGGAATCAAATTTATTTTTATATATAGTTAATTTTTTTGCAATTAATATTTATATATATATATATAAATATATTTATATATTTATCATAAATACGTATATATAAGACGTAAAATTTTTATATACATGTACGTATTTGAATATTATTAAGACTTTTTTTTTTTTTAATTTTTGCAATGCCATTTTAATTATTTATAACGAAATAAGTTTTTTTTGCAAGGTTATTTTTTATATTATTGTTATTACGCGTTATATTTTATATTTATTTTTTGTTTTTTTTGTATATGCGATGAATTCATAATAAAATATATTTATATGATGAATATGTGTACAAATTATTATTATTTTTTCTTTTAAAGACATTATAAGAATTAAAAATAGCAAAAAATTAAAAAAAAAACAATATATATATTTTGCGATTTATATTAATTTTATGAATATTAATAAAATTAAAAAAATAATAATAAACTAATTAATTTTCGATAAAATGAACATTATAAAAAAAAATAATTTTTTTTCCTTTAAAAAAGATTCAAAACTTTGGGATATAACGAATTAATTGTTCAATATATAAAATTTTTAGAGAGATTATTATAATAAAAATTTCAGAAAATTTCCATTTCATCCTATATCGATGACACATTTAAATTTGTTCAGATAAAAAAATTATTAATAAAATAATACTAATAATGAATAATATACTATCGGAATATTTTTGCTGAATAAAGCAAAGCTTTTATTTTAATCTAATATCAATCAATATATATAAATACGCAAAATTGATTGATTTAAAAACTTATTGGATTAGGATTCTTTATAATCAGTTTTTCGCAGAAAAGACAATAAAATATAATTCTTAAATTATATTTAATAAGAAATGTTACTTTTTATAGTCTTAAAAAAAATTCTGCAATTTACCTAATCCGCATTCCATTAAAAACGGGCAGATTTTAAATAGCAGATAAATAAAAGTACAAAACTGTGAATTAAGTATTTATTCATTTGTATGTTACAAATATTTTTATGTAGTAAAATATCTAAACGGTATACAACAAGAAAACCGAATCCTGCAATGATTTTTTTTAATTGATGACATACTGAAGAGATTATAAAATGGTTGATTTTTGTATGCAATATAGGACCGATAATTGAATTACAAATAATTTTTCTTACATACACAATATATAATATATTTATCTAGAAAATAATAAATTAAAAACTGAACTATATACGAAAAATTCATTCATATATGATTTTTACAACACATAGATTTTAAAATATATAATAAAAGGGTAACATTTTTGATGGATTATTAACAAATCTCTCTCTCTATATATATATATATAAACAATTATTGTGTTAAATTGTTTCTTTTCAATAGCAATGTTGAAGAAATTTTGTATATTTTTCTTAAATGTTATAATTATACCATTCAAAAACAGAATATCAGATAAATATATATATATATATATATATAGAAAATTAACAGAATTATATATTAATCGGGAGGGTGCGATTTGTCATAATCAATTATATAATAGAAATATATGCAAGATATTTATACAATAATGGATAAGCACATAATTAAATGTTAATATACGTTTGAATTCGTAAATATAATGAGAAAAATGGAGATTTAAAAGGAAAAAAAAAGGAAAAATTTTATATATAAAAGATATGGAAAACTTTATTATGTATATTAATGCAACTATATTTAAGTAATTATTATATAACATAAAAAAAATTAGATGTATCGATGTTTTGTATATCTAAGCTAAACAAAATGATTGTGGTTGATCCTATTATGGATTAGATTAAAAATACAAAGTTATACAGTCATTCCTATAGGATATCCTATCACTTTACGTTATATTTTCATATTTATACAGCTTTATTATGAATACATATATAGTAAATCAATTCATTACAAATTCGAATTCTTCAGTCATATAAATTCAATTATAAATAAATCTTTTTAGATTAATCAACATGAATCGTATTGATTATTTGGTATTTCAAAGAAGAACAAGCAATCAATACAATTGATATTACAGAAATTGATCCATAATATATATAGAAAAATAATTAATTTTCGTTCAAATACACCATTTAGTATTTATTAATTTTATTTATTATATAAATTATTATTGGACAATTCTACCGCAATAGTTAATAGCACCACACCGCGATAGATAATTATTTTATTAATTTTTTTTTTTCATTTGATTATTGTTTAAACACACAAATATATATATATAATTATATATGTATATTTATTTATCGAATTCATAATTTTGAAATCAGTTAAGATTGAAATCATAATTTTTTTTATCGGTTTTCACACAATTTTCAATCTCATAAAAACAACAAACATCTTAACAATATTATTGTATATATATAAATGGAACAGGAAATTGCAATCGATCGATTACATAAAAGCAAACATCAACAATATATATAGTAAAAAAAAAAATCAATATATACATTCAAAACTTATTATTATATCATATCTGATCTATTATATATATTTAAAATATTTTTATATATTTAAAATAATTTAAATAAGTAAATAACACATATCAAAACTTATTTTATATAAAAATAAAAGAACTTCTAATCTATCAAGATTCATTATTAAATATATTGCATATATATTAATTTTTTTTTAATATAAAAAGATAGATACCACACAAAACCCACTATATTTAAATTTAAATTGAAAAAAAAAATACAAAACTCAACAAATATTATAATGCATTATATATATATATATATTAATTTTTATAATAAATCTAAATCATTGCGGGTATATTTAAATTAAAATAATTTATATAATTATAATTTGTTGCACTCCAAGTGAATATTTGCTGCTATGTTGTTACGCACGACAATTTGTCACAACAAATAAATTAAAATACCAAAGTAAAAAAAAAAAAACAAAAATTATATTATTTTTAATTTAAAAAAAAAAGCAAAAAAATCGTGGGATCAGTTGTTATATAAGTATTTTCTATAAATATTATTATTTTGTTATTATACATTTTTTTTTGTTTTTAACTATTATTATATTTAAAAGAAATGTTTTGGATATGTATATATTTAAATATAAAGATATGCGATGATGATGGGCGTTCAAATATATATGATTTTTTTTTTATAGATATACCTTCTTAAATGCATATCTATACATGCATATGAATTATTTCTTACAAAATATATGATCATATATATTTATAGATAATAAAAAAAATAAATTTATTACAATTTAAGAGTTTCATTTCCGCGTACTAATAAACTAACAATATGATTTATATATGAATATAGAATAGAATACAAATAAACAAACACACACCACCACATATAAAATTGTTTTTCTTTTTCATTTATATAGATATGCGGGGATCAAAATTATTAATTTTAAATAATTCTTATCATATTGAGAATATAAAACAAAAAAAAATCCTCAAAAAAAAAATCTAATATATGAGACGAGGGTATATCTATATAATATATTATTAGTATACAATTAAATTTTTCTATTTAGGAAGTCATCAGTTTAAAAAAAAAAATAAATAACATTTCCCCCCTATATGATCATAATAATAATAATGATTATATTATACTCTTCTTTGCGAAGATGCTGCGCTTATTTTGTGAAAATGTGAAAGATCAATTATCTTTCTGAAATTATCCTCCTACCCACACCATACATAACATTATTTATATTTAAACAAAAATAGATGTTTTTTTTTTCATTTCATTTATATATTTCATCTATCCACCTCTGTATATATATAATATCTTCTACAAATATATCTTCTTTATATATATGGAATGATATTAATGCAACCAATATATTTATATATAAATACGCTTCTTATTTTCATTTCTTAAACGTTTGTTTTTCTTGATTTCTTGACACACAATATTATTTTATACATTTACCAATATGCAGAAATAGATATCCATATAGTATTTAAAATGGGCTATTTAATATCCCCATAGATACAAAAAAAAACAAGACTATAAATATACAATCATCTACTTATATCTATATATTTAAACATCTATTGAGATTCCGAAATGTTATTGTCGTTTTTATTTTATTAAAATATATACAACGAATTTCAAGATGCTTATACTGACACTATCTATCTATATATATATATACCTCTGTCTAAAAATTCTTTGAGATTTTTTTTTGTTTGTAGCAATATCAATATTGTTACTTCCTCATTTAACAACTAAATCTAAAATTAATTATGCGACAACGAAATAATATTATATTTGTTTTTGTTATTTATTTTTAAAATATATATATATATATTGCACGCATGCATATGTCGTACATATATATGGATGCGTGTGTATTCCAATATAGATCTACATATATATATTTATATATAGTTAAAATTGAAAATTTTATATAATATAAGAAAAAAAAAAATGTATACGGAAAATATATAAAAACAAAATGCATTGCGAACGACATTTTTCATTTTTAGTTTAACTTTTCTTTCAACACTCAAGAACAAAAAACAAAAACAAACAAATAATACACTAAAAACAATATTTTGTTTATAGCTCAAGTTAAAACGAACGATATTTATATATATATATTTTTTTTTTCTATAATATTTGTTTTTTTTTGTTATTTTTCCAAACACCTTCAGATTTTTTAATAAAAACTCTTAAAATAGACACAAAAATAAATTAAGGATATTGTGAAAATTAAAATTCAGATATAATAATAATAGTGAAAATATCAATTTTATTTATTTTTTAATCAGCTATTTTCATATATTCCCTCCATTATATAGATATATATTTTAATAATATGGTTTAAAATTATTCTTGTATATGTATAATGAATTGGTATTAATATTTATATATTAAAACAAACCCCACCCACACACCCACCCACCCTATTTAAATATGATATTATAAAGTTCATTATTATACACAGTGCAACAATTAATACTCCGGACTGGTCCTAGGAAACATATTAAATACCCGATTTTTGCATTTTTTTTGTATTTATTCAAAATATTCTCCTCCCGATTCAATACCACTGTTACATCGATTTAATAACGATTCAAATGCGTGTTTCAGCTAATTTTGTGGTATTGCCTCTAGTGCGTGTGTAGATGCTGTTTGAATGGTTTCAATATCCTCAAGAAAACATCATTTCCATGTCATTTTAAGTTTTGTGAACAAGGAGAAGGCACATGGTGCTAAATCAAGTGAATACGGTGGATGATTTAACACACAGACTTGATTTCGAGCCAAAAACTGACGAACAATAAGTGAAGCGTGATTTGGTGCATTATCGTGTAACAAACACCAACTATCTGATTCACGATATTCAAGTCGAATACCATGAATCCTGCACATCAAACGCTTCAAAACTTCAATATAATCAGCGCCACTGACTGTTTGACCAGTTGGAATGAATTCTTTATGGATAATTCCCTCTGTATCGAAAAATGTTACGAGCATTGTATTGATTTTCGATGGAACTTTTCTTGTTTTTTTAGCCTGCGTTTTAGCCATCCACGAAACGTTTATACCACTCAAAAACTTGTGTTCTACCCAGACAATTATCGCCATTAACTTGCAGCATCGATTTGAACGTTTCTGTTGCAGATTTTCCAAGCTTTGCGTTGAATTTAATGACTGCTCTTTGTTCCATGTTAAAACTTCTACTTCAACTAAAATATTGTTTCACAAGAAATGTCATAACTTTTTTATTTGTCAACCAAATGCAATGAAATTTTTACAGACGATAGAGAAAACATCAAGCTTAAAAACGCATGTTCCATCACATAGATCGTTATTGCCCTGGTTATTGAGATATGGTTTGAGTCCGGAATATTAATTGTCGCACTGTGCATAGAGATATTTTCTTTATTTTTTATATAGACAAAAAACATAACTATTTAGTATTTATATCAAAATATAAAACCAAGTGCAAATTTTATAAATATAAGGATTTATAGGTAAAAGATATATATTTATAAAGTTATGTATAAAGTAAATATTATATTAAAAAAAATCATATTATTTATCGTATTATTTAGATATATATATTTATATATTAGGACTATGAGATTATAGGAAATATCTAGAATATAGGATATAAAAAGATGAATGTATAAAATTTTAATTGAAAAAAACATTTATGATGTAATTTTTATTTCAAAAGAAATATAACGTTTTTTCGGATTACTTTCCATTTATAAATTTTCCTAAATTATCGTAAACGAAAATCTATATATGAAAAGTTTAACAATATATATTTGAATGAAAATAAAAGTCTCTATGTTTTCGTTATTTTAATATAAATAAAATCGTTATAAATTGGAATTCAATCAAAATTTATATTAAAATTTATTAAAATAAAAATTAATCAACAGACTCGATTTGCTGACAACGCAGCAAAAAAGTAGTTTAATTAACCAAAAAAATGTTTTTCACATTCACATTCTTTTTTTACCATTCATTCATTACCGGGCTCATAAACATTTTCTAAACAAATGTATCAAAGAAAGAATAAGGTAAAAAAAAAAAGAATTAACATATACAAAATAAATATTTTCGAAAATTTAATATAATAACAGAAAAAAGAAAAGAGAACACAATAATTAACACACAAAATACCACATACTCGCAGATCATAACTTCTTTATCACCATCGGATCATCATCACCACCACCACATTACATATATATATATATATATATATATGATGCTGTGCGGTTATTATATATGCTGTATTTTGTGATTTTAAAAATATATATGAAAATATTTAAATAAAAAATTTATATATATACAAAAACAAAACCATATATAAATATATATATGGTATATCATATATATTATTATAGGGTTTTTGTTTTGAAAATAAATTAAGAAAATAAAAATATGTATATTTATATTTAAAAAAAAAAAAGAAAAAAAAAAGGAATTAAAATAAAAAAGAAAACAAAATTATTAACGATTCTAAATACGTTGATATGTATATATATCGCGGTATTATAAACAAGAATACTTTACAACAGAATAAAAAAAAATAAGAAGTATAAAAAATAAATAAATAAATAAATGACTTGAAAGAAGAAAAAAAAATTACATTTCTTTGGAGAAATCTTTATTTTTTTTTTAATATACTGCTAACTATCTTTATATATTTGATTTGTCTATATACATCAATACAGATCAGATGAGAAAAACAAAAACAACAACAACAATAATAACCAAAAAGATCAATACAATATATATTTATTTATTGTATTTTTTTATTTTTAAAATATGTATAATAAGGTGTATTATTTACATTTTTTTAAAGATAGTCAACGCCATGATTTTTTTTTTGTAATATACCAAAAATACAAGAATGTGTCCTTAGGATTAACTATAGTATATATATGTATATGTCTAACCAAAGAATGGTAATATAATAATGGTATATGTCTTTCTATTCATTCAAAGGATCTATTCAAAGGATCTACAGCGTCTAAATCCATTTCTGTACTACCAATTTCGCAATGATATCAAGGATACAAGACGCGGTATTTATTTTTAATATACCATATAACAAAAGACGAAATTTATGTCTTTTTTTAAAAATTTTAAAAATAGATTTAATAATGGCGTTTTTATCAAACGAACAAACGGAATAGGTTCATTTCATTAAATTACAAATAAATTTATCAACGGGATACGCGCCCATATAATTTATATTCCTATTCTATCAATCAGTATAAGGATGATGATTATGATCTATATAGAGGATGTCTAATTGACAATGAATTTTTAACTTTTATGTTAAATTTAATTCAAAACGCGCACATATAATTTTTGACTGAATATGTTAAATTGGAACACCCTGAATATATATACATCAATGAAGTCCATTCCTTTGAATTTGATTATATATATTGATTTCCAATCATACATATATATGTATATATATAAATAAATGCATTTCAAACATTTTATTTTGTTAGTTCTTATTACGTATACAAAAAAATATATTTTTTATGTGTGATTAAAAAGAAAAATAACTAACAGTACAGTATTTTTACGTTTTATGTTATATATTATACATATATTGTATTATAACATATATAGATGTATGTATATATAGTATAGTAGCCAAAATAAAACAACGAAATCATTAACAAAAACACAGACTCACACCGAGAAAGAATAATATAATATCTTGTGGAGCTGCATCTTTTAAAATATATAATATCATACATCAAAGTGATAGTGATGAAATAAGAATAAATAAAAATGCATCACTACCATCAATAATATAGTACATAGCATATATAAATAAGAAAATAAAATAAAAAACAATAATATCGTTATACGGTAACGAGAATTTATATATATATGTTATATAAAAATGGAATAAAAAAAAAAAAAAAAAAAAAAAAAAAAAAAATGGAAAATGGAATTTTATTCAAGAAATCGTTTTTTATATATAACATTTATTGTATATATATACAATAATAAATACATATATTATTATTATTATTATCTTATTATTTACTATAAAGTAAAAAATACCGCATGATGAATTTATTTTCATTTACTCTATATAAAATAAATTTTCGGAATTCCGGATGTTTTTGTAATATATATATATAATATATATAGTAAATGAAATACAAGTAAAAACAAAACAATAAATATATATTATTTAACAACTTTCTTTTAGATAAACTCTTTTCTTTTTTTTTTTTGGTTTCTTTGGTTTTATACAAAAGTCAATGAAATGTTTTATATATGGATAATAAGATTATAATCGCATCATATAGAAGATTGAATTGAATTTCTTCTTTGTTTATGGATTAATGTTTTTTATTTTTTTTTTGATATACACACATGCTGTGGTTTAAAAATAAATACATTATCTTAGACGCACATATAGATAATAAAATATCTATATATATATTCATTCACGCAAACATAAACTAATATTATAAATTTTAATTTAATTCATTTATATTGCATTTTAATTACAAAAAAAAAAAAATAAAAACATATTCTATTACATACGGTTTACTAAATCAAAATATAAATTTTCATTGAATTTCTCTTATTTGTTTATTTTGTTTTCAATTTTTTTTTTTTTTTGGTTAATCAAAATATTTCTATAAATAAATAAAATATTCTAAATTTTAACACATATATCTATGTTTTATAATAAATAGTTTATTATCAGGTAAAAATTTGTTTTTCCATTAAAAATTAAAAAATAAATATATAATCAAAGCACTATATATATATATAAATTTTATTTTAAATACGCGATACGGAATTATGATATTTTTTTTTACTCTAAATCTATATACAAATTCAATTTTTTTTTAATATATCTAAAAATTCTTATTTGATTTAAAATTAAAAACTTATCTATATCTATTTTTTTTTTGAAATAAAAAACTAAATAAAATACATTCATAAATTTTTATTTTTACTTATACATTTTTTTTTTAATATTTATTGATTGAAAAATAAAAATATTTGTTTATTTATTTAGAAAAATATATAATATAATAAATATTACAACAACAACTTATCTTTATCTTAAACAAATAAATGTGAGATTGTAAAAAAAATTAAAAACAAACTTTTTCATTCACATATTCACTAACATTCATAAACAGGTATCTATCTATCTAACATATATTTATTTATAATTTAAAGAAAAACTTAAAAATTATTAATACATTTCTTTTATGCAGAAGCACACCTGATTTATTCAATATGATGTATGTAAATGAATATAATAATGGTCATCGCATTTATTATTTGAAAAAAAAAAAAAAAAATTCAAAACAACCAAAACATTATATGGGAAATTTGTAATAATTAACTCATGTGAGTAATATATAATTTCTTATAGTAAATAATTGAATATAAATAAGAAAATAAAATAAACGAACACTAAAATATTTTTCATAAATTGAAAAAAAAATTTTTTGTTAATTATATCGTGGGAAAAAATATTATTCATATAAAAATAAATTTATATATTTATATTATAATATCGATTGATTTCTAATTGTGATGCCATTACAATTCAAATACAATTGGCAAATAAATTAATTTGTTTCTTTTATTGAGAAAATTGCAGGCGGTGTTATATCAAGAAAGAAGATATAATTCTCTGGTAATTTACAGGTAATTTGGATGTCGTGAGTCGTCTTACAGGAGAAAATACGACAAATAGTAAAATTATATATAAACATTTGATATATTAAAATATTTAAAATATAATCAGGATCTCAAACATTTGAATTTAAATCAATATTTGAGCAAAAGCTAAAAATTCCATAGAAAATTATAAACATTCACAAAACTGTAATGATATTGTTGTTGATTTAAATTTGTTGATTTCTATATCCATAAATATATAAAAATTATCAACAAAACAAGCCCTTCCTATTAACGCACGTAAACACTTTTGATAAAAATTAAAAATTGACCAAATTTTATGTATTTATTATCTGGACTGTATATATATGTATATTATTTGTGCGTGCCAGTGTGGATTATTGGTATTTTTAATGAAAAAAATAAAAATATTATTTATTTTGTTTACTATAACTTTTTTTTTTATAACCATATATGATGCATATTGAAAAATGAAAATTATCGTAAATTATATAAAAAAAAATCATAATATTTCTGGATGTCGTGAGTCCTCTAAAAATACATCATACATAAAAACAAAATAAATTATAAACAAAATTTATGTTTTTTTATGTATAATTTAAGATTATTTCTGGAATTTAATAGATAAAACATAAAAGTCAAAGTACTATTTTTTATATGTATACGGTGGTAACTTCTAAATGCAAGTGCTTGTGTGTGTGGTATATATTGAATAAAATACAAAACTCACACCCAAACTTAATAAAAAAAAAACGTAAATTTAATCATGAAATTTATCACGACCATTAAAATAAAATTAATTTAATTATTGCATTTAATCTACTTATAATTAATATAAAAATAAAAAACCAAAAAATTTCCAAATGTCAATTACAATGATTAATTAATATATATATGGGGAAAATATTTTTATTTCTGATTCATTAAAAGCATAATATTATTTTTTTTTTTTTGCATAATCATACTTCATTCAAAATATAAATGCGCTATCAGAAAAATATGTATTATATACAATTGTGTATGATTCATATTATTATAGTTATATAAAAGAAATTGTATTGCATTTTATGAATCAACATTAAATTAAAAAAAAAAACAAAATGATTTCAAATCAATACAATTGCATTGCATATACCAATAACACGATGCGGATATAAACAAATTTATTCTAGAACATAAATGAATTTTGAAAATATTTTATAATACTCATTTTGTTTTATTATTAATATTGTTTTTGATATATTGATGGGGTCAGATGAATCAGAATTCGAGTTTCGGTAATAATTTCATAATAATAATTTTGTTTTAAGCATTTTCTATATAACATTTCACATAAAGATGTTGTATTATTCTTTAAAACTCTTATTATTTTTGATACAATAAACAAAAAATGTGGTATAAATTGGTATAAAAGATTATTTAGTGTTTATTAATGTTATTCAATCCCTGCCAATAACAATTATATAGAAATCAAATACAAATAAAATCTACCCCCAATATATATATATATATATATATATAGTATCATATTACATAAGAAAATACTAGCTTTTATTACTAATTTACACATAAAATTGATGTAGAATTATTCTATATAGAACCACGTTATATACACATTATATATAAAAAATTAATTGATTTAATATAAAGATCTTAAAGATAAATTAAAGAAAAAAGGTAATTGAATAATTTTTTTTTGCGATTGTTAAGAAAATGTGTGTTTTTTTTTTAATTATTGTAAATTTGTGTGTCTTAAATTTGTTTTATAATGTGCATATCAAAGATTGATCTAGTAATTATTTGTTATAAAAATCTAGTATTTATTAGTAATTATTTGTTATACAAAAGGAGACAGAGACATCATGTCATAGTGCTTCTATGATAAATTCTTAGGAGATATTATTCTATTTATTTTTTTTTAATTTATGCCACTAATACTGAGATATGTCCTTAATTTTACCCGATAAATTGTTGCATTTTGAAGTGTTTATTTTATAAGATTGATTATTATATTAGCAAAAAATTATAGTAAAAAACCACATTACCCGATCAGATCAATAGTTTAGAAATTATAATTATAACCAAATTTAAAAACTATACAAAAATGCAATTACTATATTCCAAGAGAACTGAATTATAAAAAATGTTAAATGTTATGTAGTAATTTCCACTTAAAATGGAATAGATGTGATTTCTTTTGGGGAGATTTCCATGTTGATATAAATATTTTAATTATTACTAAAAACATCATTCATTCATTCTTGCATTCATCGCACAGTGTATCTCTATACAAATATATATATTTAAGCCATAAGAATATATATATAATATATTTGGCTAATGATGTGAAAATAAATTAATTAATTATAATTGTATAAAAATATTAAACATTATCAATTAAATAATTGCAAATATTATATGTTGAAAATCCTTAAAATGTATATAACACACAAACAGAACAACAACGTTTATATCCAAAATAACTGATTGTATATAACATAATTGGTTTGTATACCCTCGCTCTCTAATTAGTGATAATTATTTTTCTACATTTTGTATATTACACAAAATGCACATCTTGATTTTCAGGTTGGTTTAATTTTTTTTTTTATATATACATATAAATTAAATTATAAATTGTAAAACAATTATTGTATGTAAAATGGTCGGTTGGTATGGTATATATGCGAGGATATAAAGTAAATATAAATGAAATTTAATGAAAAATTTAATGTTAAATTTACTAAAAATTCGAATTAAATTTAAAAAAATGTTTATATCATTTAAATACACATTTTTAATGTTAAAAGATAACCTTTTGATCTAAAAATTAATTTATCTTAATGTCAATTAAACAATCCATATATAAGTAAATAATAGAAATATAGAAAATAATAGAAAATATATATTAATAGATAAAAACATTTTGTTCATTGATATATTATTGTCCAATTCAATTATCAGTAAATTATATTTCAACAGGTTATAAAAGAAAACCAGGCAATTAGTTAATTATAATAAGAACCAAAAAAATAAAAATAAATATAGGTATATACAGAGAAATTCTTTTAATGTCATATAAAAATGTTTGATATCAAAATAGTTTTATGTCTGTATATCTATATATGCATATGAAAATAATATGCAACACAATCCAGAAATAAACTTTTTCAATTACACAAAAAAAAATAAAAAATAAAAGAAAGCATTAGAAAGAGGTAATTTCTACCTACATAAAAATGGTATTTTTATATATACGATTTAGATATTTTGATAGTCAGACAGTCAATACCCGCATATATAGCTAATAATAATTTAAAATTATTTTATTAATTTTTCATTTTTAAATCAGTTTTTCTTTAGGATTGATCATAACTTAAAAATTATATACATTGAGAACACACACCTATATTTTGCGTGTTTTTAAAGCATCAAATTAATACATATATATCTAATTTTATTTAGCATAATTTTGTCTAAATAAGAAATCTCATCGATTTAAAAAAACAAAAAGAACCTTTCCTTAAGAAAAATGTAATCAATATATACAAATATTTTGTCATGATATAAAAATTCATGAGTTTTCGCTTTTTATATTATATATATTTATAGGTATTATACAGCTTGATATTATAATGGGGTGGTGGTGGTTGGAAATCAATCAATTCATATATGATAAAATAAAAATTTTTCTTTTCATGTATATATAAAAAGAAATTGATCGCATTTGAAGTTTTTCATTTCAAACGTTTTCGTTTACAATCAAGAAATAATACAATATTTTTAATATATATAAAACATCATTTATATATATGTTGTACAATATGAAGATAATTATATAAGGAAAATAAAAGCTTTTCAATGGAAAAATCATTTTATTTGTGCAATAATATAAATAATAATAATTTCAAAAAAATGTGTACGTGATTTATTTACATTTTTTATGTTACCGCATGTTACAATAAGCACTAAATGATTGCAGAAAATATAAAAAATTAGAAATAAAATCCTCCCCTATAATATAATTTCAAATTTTTGGAAATATAAACTTCAAAATAATTGCATTTTTTCAATGTTTAAAATAATTTACTTAAATTACCTTTAATTGCGTGTAAGAGAGTTATTTTTTTAATTTGTATACTAATATTTTTCTCGGGAAAATGACATTCAAAATCTATCGATCATCATCGAGCATTTAAAGGATAAAAATACCTTATCCAGTGGTTATTAAATATATAAGTATGGTTAAATAATTTAATATTGTACGTAACAAATTGGTTAAATAAAATATTTGATATCTAAAAGGTCATGTAAAAATAATAATTAAAATAATACTTTTCGGTAATATTTGCAAAAATAACTCCTTTAAACTCATTTAACCAGTGTAAACAAGAAATGAATAAATGAATAATATAAATAAGCATTAATAACACGTCGTTTTTGTTTTTAAATCATTATAATTATCACTATGTTATTATATAAAGAAGAAAAAAATACACATCAGTTATATAAGTATACAAAAATATATATAATACATTGACCACAAAACCAAAATTTTAATTTTGTGATAATTTTGTTTTTTTTTTAACATAAATTATGTCCAATGCACAAATTAATACATATGGCATAATATTGGGTGAATTATAATGGCATTAGTATCCTAAAGAAATAAAATGCAATTAAAAAAAAATAACATAACTTGTAAACATTTATTCGAATATACTTTTTTATACTATAGTAATTATTTTCGTCCAATAAAATTTAATGTGCTCATAATATAATTTCAATTCAACTATGTCTATGAATTCTTATGCAAAACAAGTGAAAAAAGCAATTATATGCAGCATCATTCACTATCCAAAATCTAATATAACCTTTTCTAAAAAATAATATTTTATTATAATTTTATGTTTTGAAATTACAGATTCAAACTTCTTCAAAATTCTATAACAATAAAAAAAAAACAGAAGGAAAATAAACAATTAATAATTTTTTCAAAAGGTTGAGATGATTAATAATTTTGTGGGTAAAAAAATTAAAATTTTTTTGGAAAATCAATTGATCATCATGCAACAGTCGATTCTTTAACTCTTTGATATTTTATGCAAATAAACAGAAAAAGTAAACGATTAAAGTGAGAAATAAATTTTTGAGGATGAAATTTTTCCTAAATATTATGAATTTTAAGGTAAATATTCTTAGATAATTTTTATGTTTTTACAAACAAGGAATTCTATTTTTAAAATGAATATAGAAATTCAAATATTGGTTAAATTCCCTAAATATAAATTATTTATATAGTGAAAACAGAAAATTCTATGAGTATATATAAAAAAAAATCGACAGTTTAGATTATATAGTCATTTTTGTTTCAACCACCCTTTGAAAAACATATAGATAAATAATAAATGATTTATAAGAAAAATAGTGCATTGTACAAAAAAAAACTATATATTATATGAAATGTGCGAGTGAATTCTACCAATTCTAAATTATACACATTTATGTTTATAAGTTTATAGTATAGCATATATGTATATATATATATATATATATATATATAGATAAAAATCGATGCTGTTTTACAATTGGTTGAAATTCATTATCGTTTCCATCATTAATCAAAGCGCCATTTGTATATATATCATTTTAATACGTATATACAATATATGGATAAATTTATACAAGTAAAAGTTTTTTATTATTATTATTTATTATTGTCTTATCAATTATTATTGAGATATATATATATATATATATATATATATATATATATATTAAACAAATGAAAAATTCATATATAAAACCAATAATAAAACCAAAACAAAATAAAAATCCCAACGATTTTGAAAGTTAAAATGAGGTTTGTGAATGTATTTTATATAATAAAAAGCTTAAATAATTAAATATGTTGTATTTTTATTATATATTATGTATATTTATTTATATATTGAATATTGAATTTACCTTTCATTATAATACATTGATGTATCCCACATTATTGATGGTTGATATTGATAATAAGGATACTGATCAATATCATTTACATATAGAAAACAATTCTCTGCAGTCATTTTCAAAAAAAAAAAAAAAAAAAAAAAAACCCAGCAATATTGTATGGAAAAAAAGCAAACTAGAAAATGTATGCGTCGTCCAACACCAATAAATATTATTATGATTATTAATTATTATAATCATATACCATATATAGTAAATACTTATGATTATAATTATATATTTTGTTTACACGTCAAAATTATATATTTATTTTCTTATGTATAAATGGCGCCAAAAAATCAATTATTTATTTCTAAAAAATGAGGAGCCAATCGTTAATTAAACAAATTCGTCCTTTTTATGCGTATAATATAAACGAAATTTTACAAATGTATAAACAAATTATTCTCATTAATTATATACACCACTTTATTTAAATACAAAAAAATATCCCTTTTTTAATTTGTTTATAAGCTCTCATGATATCAAATTTAACATCTGATATAAAATTACAATATAGAAACGTAATGTTTTTTCATTTATAAAATTATATTTAAGAGAAAAATAAAATACATCACCAGTTATTTATATAAAACTATTTTTTTTCTTTACTTTTTTATATAAATCAATTATAAAAGTTCTTATCAGTTCTCATATATCAAAATATCCAAATATATAACAATAATTTTATTTATTTTTTTAAACAATATCCTTAAAAATTATCACATTAAAAAATTAATATTATCTTCAATACTACCATCGAAGAAAAATTTTAAAAACAAATAATCAAACACCCGTATAAGATTACACCCGACACTTACACAACCAAATAAAATAAAAAAATATACCTCCAAATTTTCCCTTAATAAAAATAAAAAAATGAACCGAAAATAAAAATCAATGGATTTTAATTTTTTTTTGCGTATACGCTATTTTTTTCTTTTGTTATTTATGTTTTTTCGTAAGAAAAATTTTATATATTTTTTCACACAATGAAATATAATTATTAATTATATTTATATATATATATATATATATATATATTTACAATAATATACATTTAAAAACTCAAATTAAAACCAAAAAATAGTGAAAAATTAAAAAAAACACAAAAAAAACGACAACTAAAAACAATATGGTTATTTATTAGTATTAATGAAATTTTGTATTCGAAAAAGTGTAATTTATTATTTGTTTTTTATTTTTTTATAACTTTATTTAATTTTAAATAAAAAACTATAAAAACAAATAAATAAATAATAAAATAATTATTTTTTCTATATTAGAGATGTGTACAATTTAGAACCAAAAGAGAAACAACATGGCTGTAAATTTTTAAACGTTTGATGTTTTATATTTTTTATATATCCCCAAATCCACACATATATTAAGCTTTTCTTTTGATAAATCGCATCATCATCACCGTAAAAACTCATATAATACAATATCATCAATACCAACAACAACAACAATAAACCACCAAAAAATAATATATATATATATATATAAGAAAATATATATATATATATATAGAAAAAATATAAATAAAATCGATTAAATCTGCAACAACATGATTATCAAACACAAACAACAATGATGAATGTAAAAAGGACGAAATACTATTCATATATTAATATATATATTTATATTTGATGAAGACTAGTCAAGTTTTTCAGTTAAGTAAAAACTAACATAAAAAAAAAGCAAATAAGAAAAAGAGAGGGTGTCCTGTTTTATTACTTTTTATGATTTCCTTTTATTTTTATAATGCGTTCATGGACACATTCAAATACACCATATTATATAAATATTTGTATATGGGGTGGTTAAGAATATTCCATATTTTTATACGCACATATACACTTATGATGATAAATAACATAAATAATACGCACTTCGTTTATATATTTATATATTTTCAATGATTATTATTATTATAGAATACATATATTTTACAATAGGGTGGAAATCGTAAAAATATCGTTAACGCGAACTTAGAAATTTGAAATTAACAAATCCTTACCGTTTAATTTACACATATACACATTCAATTTATGTATGTATCCATACTTTATATGAAAAATATAACATACACCAGTTCCTTTTATTTATATACTTTCCATCCACCCTATATATGTATATAGACAATATCCTTATTTATAATCCTTGATTATATTTTAAATTTTATATTAATCTTATACGTTTTAAATGAACTCATATATATATATATATATATATATATATATATATCTATTAATGAAAACGTTGACCTTCCCCATGTATTATAAAAATGAAAGCGTCGTCATATCATAAAATCCTTTTGAAAATATACTAATAATAAAACAATAAGACCATCTAAAACAATTTTATTTTCCACACATATACAATATACGAGCATATATATAATATAATGATTATGCGATGTTAATGATGATGATGATGATGATGATATATAAGAAAATGTTTAGAAAAATCTTGAGCTTATTACACGCTTGCTCAATGTATAAACGTGTGCTTTCTTTTGACTTTTCCATTATATATATTTTTCGTTTTTTATTATGCCATATAGTTCTATATATATTTTTATTTTCTTTAGATCCATATACGTAACCTTATATGATTTTTTTATGGTATATTACAAATAATAAGTGTTAGTCATAGGTATTTATTAGAGAATTTTCAAATATATGATTCAGACATTAACATTTGTATTATAGAAAATAATATTATATGAACGATTTATGTTGTGTTGATCTGTATATGATCTAAATTTCGTTTTACGTAGTAAAGTTTATTTAGTCATCTACTTATATATGCATTAAACACAATTAATTGGAAAGTTTTTATTATGTAAAATTATCAAGCTTAAAAATAGAATTTAATTTATATGAAGGAAAATTAATAATTGTATATTCTTCAATGATGCGAAAAGGATATATCATATATTATTTTTTATATATTTTAAAACTGATTCTATAGTTAGCAGATAGATTAGTAAATTTATAGAATTTTTTATTTTTTTATATATAAAAATTTGTAAAAACTAAAAAACGTACAATTCTTTATATAGGGGTTGTTTTTTTATTACTAATATTTTGCCTTATTAAATATAATAGAATAGAATCAATCAATATATAAAAAAGAATATGTATATGAAGATACAATTTATATATTTTAATGTGATATATATTATTTTGGCAAATTTAAGTCAATAATACGTCTATAATATATCTATCTAGAAGAGATGAATTTGGTGTAGTTGATAAAAACGCAAACCTAATATTCTTACAAAATTTGGGGTTTATATATATAATTATTATAAAATAAAGAACAAATAACAATCAATGTTATGATGAGAAGAGAAACGAAATGGATATATAATAATAAAAAAAAAACAACACAAGTACATATATTGATAAATCCGTATTTTAATGATGTAAAAAGTAAAATTGAAAAAAATTATACATAAGAAATTTCTTTTTGTACTCAATATATATGAACCACATCTAAATAAGAATAAATTAGGTTACACAACCTAAAAACATGGTAAAAATTCAATAATTACGTGAAAATCAAACAACATTTGATTAAAAATCTGTATCTGTAACTTTTTAAAGTGTGAAAGAATCAATCACCGATATAAATACACTTTCTATAAGTAAAAACACAAGAAAAAAGGGGAAAAACACAATAATTTTGAACAACAAACAGTTTTTTTTTTGATTTAATAGACACGAACTTTTTATATAGATATAACAAAAAAAACAATAAATACAGATAAAATTTAAATTGAATGATGAATATGATGAATTTTCCTTATCTATCTATAGAAATATTACAAAGAAAATTTGTATCTATTATCAAAATGATCAATTGAAAATGAAAACATTCATATATAAAAGTTCTCTATATATATATATATATATATATATATAAATATACTAAATTCTTTTAACAAAAATACCTTTAAAAGACAAATTTTAATTAAAAAAAAATATATACGAGAATATGATCATAAACATATATTGAAATAACTGAAGTAAATATGAAGAATATACAACCAATATAAAATCTTTGTTTTATATTCCAAAAACTTCCATAATATAGTTATATAGAAAATAAAACTCTGATGATGTGATAATGATTTGTTTTTGTTCAATTTTGATATAATCCTTCGAAAAGGAAAATTGAAAATCCTTGTACTAAAAGTACAATATGAATGATATATGGGAAATATTAATATATATGGTATATAAAAAATAATCCGTTTTGAAAAATATGTAAATATCCATTTGTAAAACATGTTTGATGTTTATATTTCTTTTTTTTCTATCATATCCGGGAGTTCATATATTAAAAATTGATGATGTCTAGTAGAATTCATATACATTTTCATATATTTACAGTGCTTTCGATCTGTATATTTTATGCTATATATATGCATTAACTATATATATAAAATTTATTTTAGATGGTTTTGTTAAATAGGTAAAAATATGAAAATATGATGGGGATTTGTTATAATTTACATATTGTTGAAATTTTTAAAGGTATTTTATATATACTACTTTTTTATTAGTATCTGTATATGTAGAAAATATGTACATAAGAGAAAACTTTAACTTGATGGTGAAAAACATTTCCACGAAAACAAATATTTAAATGTATATCTTTTTATTGCCTCAAGTGATTGATGACATTCTGATATAGAGTTAGATTAATTGTGGTAGAACACATATTCACAGTATACATTCCATCAACAAAATAAACGCGTTACGAACGACAGGTTTTATCGCCATATAAGCAGTGCTTATATGGTATTTATAATTATTTATAACCGAAAAATACTTAAATTCACAAGAAATTCACATCGGCAAATAACAGAAAAATAGAAAAAAAGGTTTCGGGCCTACGGTAGAATTTGAACAAAAGTCGGTTACGTTTAATCAATAACACCAAAAAATTATACATGCATTCTACCAGATCATAATAAATTAAAAAAATTAAGATTACTGCATATCTTAATCCTATAGGATCTTTAAAAAAAAAAAAAAAAAAAAGAAAAACTATAAGAAGTTACACATATTTTTTATTACACAATTCAATACAATTTATGGAATTACATCATAATGCTGTAATGATTTTAATCTGAACTTAACTTAATCATCAATAAATATTCCAAATGGACTTATACAAAAAAAGAAACAAATTCGTCATTAAAAATGACACATAGGACAAAAACGCATCAGAGATAATAACTTATTTTAAAAACATATTTTATTTCATGATAATTTCGGATACGTAATTTCTTTTTAAATACCTTTTAAATGGACAGGTACACAAGAAAAAAAAACACTTACTACAACTATATTTATATATATAAAATTAAAACACATCATTAATCATCAAATGCACTCAAATTCTATATATGACCATACAATACCATACCATACCATATATATATAGATATTAATTTGATATATTGTTATACACCTCTTCCGTATATATCATATATTATTCTTTGCTTTACTCTCATTATTTTACAACATACAATAAGAAATTGTTTGGGTATCTTTACCATAAAAAAAAAGCAAAATTTGTTTGCAAGTCAAAAAATAATATATATACAACAACGATGATTATTATATAACCTTAATCGATGACGAACGACCACCCCGTGGTACTTTAAATTCTTTTACTTCCCTTTTTCTGGTTTTTTTTGTTATTATTTATATTTAACGTTGTTTTATAATATACAAATTGTAATTGCATTATGCAATTTTTTTTATTTGGTTTTTTTTTTAATATATACATATACTACGGATTTATAACAGACGGATACATTTAAATAAATTACCAAAAATTCTCAAGTGCAATTTACATTTAAATTCAATGTAATCATCGTGATGTGATGGAATGATCATAAACGTTTATATAACAATTTTCATATCATAAAAATGTAAATGAGTGAGTGCTGCTTATTTTGGATATAAAATATCTGCTTGTTTGGGTAATAAACAAAAAAAAAATTTATTTAATCATAATTGTTATACTCGTAATTTTTGTTTCTTTTTTTGTTGTTATACTCGTGTAGTATATATAAATTGTTTAAGGTATAAATTAGTGCAAAAAAGAAAAAAAAAGAAATTATAAATACAGATTTCAGGATCATATCATAAGGATACTCTTGTAAATAAATTGAAACACAATTTCACTGACATAACTTAAAGATTAGTACAAAAAAAACTGAACTGAACAAAAGGTTAGAATATTTTTCTATAATTTGTTTAATCTTACTTTATTTCATTATATAAGGATAGGAATATTATAGCCAGTTAAAATGATGATTAATTTATCTTCAAATATGCACTGGTAATTTCTAATATTAATCAATATAGTGTTTAAAAATAATATATGAATTATATAAATTCATATAAGACCCCGGGTAAATCTATTCTATATAGTGAATATTATTTTTAAAATGGTTATATGTGGTCTTATCAAGTTCATTGATAAGCAAATAGGAAGAATTGCATGTGAAAATGTGTCAACCTTAAAATCAACATCATATTATATATAGTCGTATAAATATTGCAATGATAGTACGCATCGTATACATACATATAGTTAATGTTAAATTGTTGAACTTGTGTATTTTATTGCATTCATATGCAATAGGATGCGATTGTATATATGCATACATATCAATTGGTCAACAAATGAACTACCACTACAATGTAAAAGTTGCATATACAAAAATATATACAATTGCACAGTAATTCATTGAAAATATACGCGTGCTATACACATATTTTATTTATTTTTATTTTTAACATTTACATATTCTGCAAAAGCCAATTGTACAATTGTTTACTTTTTATTATACATATGATTGCAATGTATATATATGAGAAATGAAAATTCCAATACAATGAGATATGTAAATAATAAAAAAAAAAATTAATGCAGTGTTTTTTCATATATATATATATACCTTTCACAAAATATATAGAAGGATATAAATAACGCGAAATAAAATAAATTGAAAAAGTGCAATAAATGCATTCAAAGTTGTCATTATAAGTAAAGAAATACACATATAAAAAGAGGTTGAAGCAATTGCATCTCCTTCATCATCTGTAGCATCAGCAGCAGCATCAGCAGTAGCAAAGTGCATTCATATAATAATGTAATCGTTTGTTTATTTCTTTTATATATAAATATATATATATGTATTTAGGTAATATGCGGTATATATACATGGATATTTCCACTATTATAATATTGCGTTTGTGATTTATTGTAAAATTGTACTCTTTATTAAATCGCTTTTCTGTTGTAATATAAGTACATGACACGCACACATATAATAATAATAATAATATTTGCTTGTTTATGAGGGGGTATCGTTGGATATATTATATAATAAAATGCATTAAATGGTCAATGGAATATACACCTCTTGATATATATATATATATATAATCTGTATACACGGTTATTGTTCATATTATTTTTTCCGTGTAATTTTCTAAATATAATAATAATAAAAGTGAGGTGATAAAGTTCATCATCTTTTATTTATTATGATTGTTATATATTTTTTTTACTGTTGTCGTTGTTGATAATATTTAAAGAAAAAAATGAAGATAAATTAAAGAGAAGCAGCAACTTGTTTATTAAATTACTAATAAATTAAATGCAATTTTATTTAATATATTTATATAAAAATGCAGTTGTTATTATATTTAATTGATTAAGAAGAGCATTTCAGTTTTCGGTGTTTTTTTTCCCTTTCTTCAATTGTCAATCAACCCTACGGTTTAAATAAATTATCACAAATTTTAACGGATAGAATGTATAGAAATGTATGTGTATAAATAAATAGTAAAAATTTGTTGAATACAAACAGAAATTGAATCCCCTAACCCAACTAAACTTAAAAAAAAAACCAAAAATACCAATAAACCTTGATATTTCATTTCCTATATATTAAAATACCTAATAAACAAGCATTTACAAACAGAAAAATTAAACTAGTTTTTATATAAACACAAGTTTTATGACAAAATGCCATCAAGTTGTTGTACTTATATATATAAATAAATAATGTGTTCTAACTGTATGCCTTTTTAACAATCATTAAATGTTTTTTTCAAAAATAAAAATCAAAATATATAATATGCGAGTACTTAAAATTCTATCATCTGCCATTATTTATCATGATTTTATGTATTCTTAATAATGTATTTTATATATACAACAAAAACAACCCATTCAATAATCTGAAAATAATAATAATAATATCCTTGTTGTCCTTGTTATCTTGAACATATATATAATCATTTTCTAAATAAAATATTTAAAGTATCTTTCTTCTATTAAAAAAAAAAGTCTCTTCTTGTACATATAAGATTTTGTAAATATATATGGTATATTTAATACATAGATTATTTATATATATATAAGATTTTATATATAAGAATAAATAAAAATAAAAACTATATTTAAAGACTTATTTTTAGAATAACAACAAGGAAATAAATTGGGTTTTTTTTTCTTCATATATAAGAATAAATTTCACTTTTAATTTTTTACATATATCATATTCATATTCAACAAACATCAAAGTATATAATATATAAATAAATCTAAAACATTACTTATCATATTATATATAATATTTAACATATTTATATAGGAAAATAAATAAAGCCCTTATTTAAACAAATGGAAAAAAAATTTGATATTTATTCAGGTCCTTATGCAAAAAATAGAATATATCCGGGTAAGTTAAGAAATCTTTATGATCTTATGAATGAGAATAAGGATTATATTTGTAATTATAAGCAATTTTATTATTTGATGAATATAAAACGCAATCGTGGATTAAGTAACATCGATATAAAAATATTGGAAAATTCGTACATATTCATTATTGGTTTGGTCTTTCATTCAGTATTTTTATAGGTACAGTCAAATAGAAAATTACATTCTTTGCAGAATATTAAGACAATTTTGAAGATTAAAAAGAAATTATAAAACCCACCAGTTAATAATCAATATTTATACAATTTTATATTGCATTTGTCGTCCCTTATTATGTCGTCCCTTATATGATTTTAACCTATTTTTAGTGTCAATGTTTAAATGTTGATAAGATCTAAATATTAAAAATGTTTATGTATACTATAATTTTAAAAGCATAATACGTGATTATTTTTCTATTTGTATTTTAGTGACAGTTGACACAAAAAATCATATACTCAAAAATATAAAAAAATTCTCTATTATATGAATATATCACGAATAATATAACCTAAATTTAATGTATAACCAAAATATACAAGAAAATTTAAGGATTGAATAAAGGGTAACATATACACATATACAAATTTAACGTATAGACAAAAAAATAATATAATAATTCCTTATATATTTCCTTATTATTCCTTATTATGTTATTTAAAAAACTTGATTACCTTCTGTTAATCTGTATATCAGCAGTAAAATCAATCTAGATGTATTTTATATATATAAATACACATATAGAATATGTTTTTTATGTTGTAATAAATATTTTATGTGCATAAATAAATTTAAGGAATTTTCTATAGCGTATAAGATTTTTAATTACATTTTTAAACAATATGATAAAAAAAATTGAATTGGGGGGGGGGGGGGGGGGGGAAATAAAAAAGATTCTTTCAATTGAAGTCCTCTGTATACCGAGTAACCGAATATCCGAGTAATTAATTCAATAATTAAATGTTAATAACAAAAATAAACAAAATTTTTAACACCATACCATACCATACCAAAAAAACAAAAAAAAATTAAATTAAAGTCTCTTGATAAATACGAATTTTTTCAATTTATATATGAATATAAATAATTGCTTTCAGATTATGGTTTAATGAATGCAAGAACGCACTCTCAAATTATATATAACTAAATATAAAAAGTTTATATCTATTATATACTTTTGTAATCGCGTACAATAAATATAAATGCATTTTATAAACACACATATAAGTTATATATATATATATATATATTTATATTAAAAAAAAATAAATAAATAACTAAATGCATACAAACGGCTGCAACAAAATAAAAGATGCAGATGCACCTTTGCAAAAATGCCAAAACAACACCAAACAAAAATAAAAAAACATAAAGGCACGTGCTTATTTTCCATCAGAAAAGATAAATTCATATACTATATCTATATATATTTAAAATTTTTATTGCACATTGGCATATACATACATATAGAAGTTTAGGTACATATATGTATATATAATATTCGGATGGATATCTATATTGAATTCATGCGAAATCTTCATTATCAAAAAAATTGAATTAAATATCCAGGAATGACAAAACTGATATATTTCAAATCCACTCTATTCATTTTCATATAGACAATTGAGTAAAATATTCCCAAATAAATTATAATTTCAATTCAATAAATTATCATTCAATGTATTTTGTTTATTCAAACTTTAATATAATGATTTTATTAAGATTAATTTAAAGTAAAAATGACATTGAAATGTATTTCGGATATAGTTCAGTTCCATATTCAATTCCAATTGAGATTGAGATTCGCATATTAATGTTAATATTTAAAATACATTTTAAGGTATATTTCAACGAAAAAATAAAAAATTCTAACATTGAAAATTTAAAATACCCCCAAAAAAAAAATGTTAAATTTTATTTTATTTTATATTGTGTGTATTCGCTGAGCGAGCGAGCGATCCGACCTTTTTTTTTTATTTTTGATTCACATCTGCCGGGTGGTTAATATATAATATAAATAAATATAATTATAATATACCTTTTATAATTTCGAGAAATACAATTTTTTGGGTATTTTTGTATTTTTTTTTTTAATTTGCACTTTTTTCATTTCTTTTTTATACAAATTTTTTTTTTAGTTATTATTATTATTATTATTGTTATTATTGAATTCAAGCTGCTATTGATTTTTTTTTTGTAAAATTGCAGAAGATACTTCTTTTTTATAGCAATATGCAGTTTATGTGTAATTGAATCAATATGTGTGTGTGTGTGTTTAATTTCGATTTTTAGAATATATTAGAATTAATTTTCCCAAAAATTATTTCTTTTTTGATATTAAACATAAGTATTGAAATAAGGATATTTTATAGGAAGAAGAAGAAGTGGTGTATTATTAATAATATTTTTTTATTTTTGGTATATACATTCAGCCCATGATACACGCTATATATGTAGATGAAACTTTATATATACATAACAAATTAATTTAAAATGTTTAATTAGTATTTTTGATGTTATAAGATTATATATAATGTATACACAATATTAATTGTGTTAATTTCACGGACATAATATTAAAGCGAATATATGCATTTAGAAAAACTATACCTAATAATAATGAAAATTTATTTAATTTCTTGTTTGTTTGTTATCTTCTTCCTTAATTCATGTTTTATCTGTTTATCTAAAAACAACAGGTGGATAATGAAAATGTTTTTGTTTTTTAATAAGTTTTACCGCTTCATTATGTTTGTACAAAAATATATATGATTAAATTATACTTTACTCCTTTATATACTCTTTCTTGTCCTGTACGGAGTACTCTATAATATTCTGTTGTTATCAATATAATACTGTCTGTTTTTTTTTTTTAATTATTGAGAATAGATTGGGTAGGTAAATATATAAAGTTAATGAAAAACTAATGCACGTCTTTGGAAGGAAGAAACGTATAAAAACAGTGTCATAAATTATATTTCAAAATGATAATTATATGATAAATGATGTTTATTAAAAATTCTCTATTATAAAAAAACAGGATTATTTTGTATTTTGGTATTTTTTTTTTAAATTATCCACTATTTTTCTCTAAATATATATTAAAAAAAAAAGTGTCAAAAGATATAAAAAAACAAAACAGTTTTATATACTAAATCATAGAATTCTTAATGAAATATGTATTAATTATTTATAAATTTATTTAGAAAACTTTTTTGATATCTTATTGAATTAATTATATTTGATATTTTTTGTAAATGATTTCTATGAATTATTTTCTAATGTTCTATAATTGCTTTTTCCCTATTAATTTAACATTCGTCGTAACGTCGTAATTTGTGTGGAATAATCAATTTAAAAATAAATCAAACATGAATAACAAACTTAATAATTTAAATAGAAACAATAACATTTGCAACAGCTGTAATTGCTTTTCTCCCTATAATATAGTAGTGTATTATATATGTTATAAATATAATTGAAAAAAAAAAAACATTTATAATAATATATATATGTCCTAACATAACATATAAAAGATTAAGTTATATGATGCGTTAATAAATGAAGAAAAATATGCATTAGAATTGCGATCAAGGTGAAAAAAAAAACTATTAAATAAAAAAAAGGACGACATTTGTTTTTTGATAAAAAAAAACCCAAAATAACATTTTCTATTAAATTACCAAATGGCTTAATGCATTATATATGCGGTAACTGCAATAAAATGGTAAAATGTCTGGCGATATCGAAGGAAAATTCATGCAAAAAGGATAATATAAGAAAAAATATACATTTAATATATAAATAAATTATATTATTTTATAGTTTAGATATCAAAAATAAAGAATATAATAAAATTAAAGAAAAATATATTTTAACATAAGCGAGACATTCCTTATAAATATATACATGCAGGTAAATACACTATATACTAATTGTTTCTTTTCATTTATTGCAGAAAACCAAAAATAAAAAAAAGACCAACACTCAAATACTTTTTCTTTTATTTTATTATTTCTATATATATATATATATATTACTGTTGTTGTTTTTTTTTATCCAAAATAAAATTTAATACAATATTTTTTTCTTCTATATATGTATTATTATTATGTTCTGATATACTCATTTATTTTTGGTAATTTGGTATTTTACTTTACGTTTTGTCTAATGCCAAAAAATACAGGCAGGTGCAAGATAAACATTTTTTTTGTTTTGGTATATAATTGGACAACTGCTTTAGTTTCGCTCGATAAAGCATATATTTTTATTATAAATGTATATATTATTAGTATTATTAAATGTATCTATATAGTAAATATTTATATACCAAGAACTTAAATTGACTATAGATGTGCATATATATATTTTTTTTATTTATTAATAAAATGCATACAAAATGTGCATCAAACTGTCATCAATAATATATATTATATATATATATATATATATATATATATATATGTTTTATTGTTTATATATTATGCACGTTAGTTTTCTGATAAATAAAGGTAAATATACAACATAACAAACCTGAAATTTATTTTTTTTATAAACAAAATAAAAAATTAAATAACATTAAATTCATACGAAAAACAAAAAAAAACCATACATAACAAACCAATTTTGTTAAATGAACGGCGTACGACTAAAATTTATAATAAAAAATATCTTGAATAAATAAATAAAAAAAAAAATTCTGTTTTATTTCGGTTTTCTCACCCATTTTTTGATAACCACCGGCGAGTATTTAAAAATCTAAACCATATATAATTATATTGACATTGAACGTTAAAGCAAAAATAAAAAAAAAACTCGGAATTAAATCAAAAATTATAATAATTAATTTATTTAAAGTTAAGGAATAATTTTTTTATTTTTAGCGCCACTTTAATTATTTCTTTAACATGATTTCAAATAAAAAAAATAACAATAAAAACCTTAATTTCGTCAGTCAAGTCAAAAAGTTTAAAAATAAATTTTCAATAAGGGCGTCGTCATGTATACAATAATAATAATTTCTTTTTATATATATTTTTAATATATTAATTATCATTTTCAATTATTATTTATAAAAAATTAATATAAGTTTATCTTTAAAAAAAAAAAACAAAATAAAAATAAATAAAGTTATTAATAATAATTTGTATGTACTCACCGATTTCTATTTCCATCACCATAATTATAGCCCGGCAAATAAACACCTGCAAGAAACAAAACAAAAAAAAAGTAGTTATAAAATAAATGTGAAATGATTTATCTTATGCATATCTTATGATCCAATACAATCCCACAAACATAGAAACAAATAAATGTAAAACAATTTATATATTTCTAAATATATATAAGAAGATATCATAAATGATAATATAATAATAAGTATTATATATTTTTGTTATTACCTTATATTATCACCTGTTGGGTCATTATATTTAATTTTTTTAATTGTTAATTAGTGTAAAAAATAAAATATTACATCATATAGGATAAATTACATTTTGCAATTATATGTGGACCATTGAAACAATCTTAAGAATAAGATGCCATAAGTGTTAATTGGTTTAATTAAATTATATCGTTCCCTTGTTGTAATTATTAGTGTGATAAGTGACAATTTAACATATATGATTGTGCGTTATTTTATACAAATAGATATTTGTAAAAAACAAAAGGGCATAATAATAAATTAATTTCAATTTTCTAGGGGTGTACAATTAAAATCCGATGTCTTTGAAAGTTTTAAAATACATAATAATTATTATCATATATCTTTATAGTGGACTTTTGTTGTTTGCGGTTTGTTTTTCTTTGTCATTACAATTTTAATTAAAACATTTAAATAATATGCTAAAGTAACATTTTCTTTACAATTTCTTTTCCACATTTTTCTTTCCTTCTTGTAAAGTAATGCTTAAAACTAATATTCGATTTAATGTAAAAAAGAAAACATTATTTATAATTTGTTAATTCCCTAAAATATTTATAATTTATGTTTACTTTTTATATTTATTTTAAGAACATTCAATTTTGTATGTATTTGATTTGATGTATATAGTAAACTATTATAGAAAAGGATTTGCCTTTTGAAAAGATTTATGTACGTACAAAAAAGAACTATTTTATACACGAGGATACAAAAAAACAAATGGATTTCTTAATTTTCTCATATACTATATGTATGAAGATGTTATTATATCAGTCTATAATATATTTATTTATTTTTTTCCACGAAATAACATTAAAATTATAAGATGGTTATAAATCTTAATGAAAAATATCTCTATAAGAACTATCTCGTACTGAATCAGTTTTCATTTTCAAAATACACGTATTATTTTAAATCCTATATATAATATACGAGGTGGTTGAAGTGTTAGTTTTACGTGGAAAGTACTAATATGGCAAATCACTAATTAAGATTTCCATTATCTTTCAATATAAAAATTTCAATAATGAAAGTATCAGTTACAAAATAATCGTTTTAAAATCGTTAAAAAATCCCATTAATATAGTAGTTTACATGTAAAATCTCATCAATATCCTTATAGAAACTTGAAAGATTTTAAATTATTTAGAAAAACTGAAACTGAACTATCTGAAAACATTCTGTTATAATAAATTTTTTTATTGAATCATAAATAAAAAATCACTTAACTGATTTATGAACTTTTAAATACCCCATATATATATTTAGTACATATTTAGAAAATGCATATGACAAATTGAAAAAAAAATATTTTTAAGACTTTTATATCTTTTGTAAAGAAATTGATATACCATATTTATATATATATATATAGAAATTAAGTTAATTTATGAAAGTTGAATTGAAAAAAATAACATATAGAGGAGATATATTAAGTGGAATTATATGAAACTATAAAATCAGTTAAAAATGGTTAAATATAAAGTCAGTAAAAATATAATTAGCTTAATGTTATCATATTTTCATTAACTACTCTCTGTATTGTCATTATTTTTTAAATGGAAAATTCGGTTTATGTGTGTTCCTTATATTAAATTAATCTTTTTTGTACAACAAGTTAATTGTATTATGAATTTTTTGATCGAACTTTATCTATGGATGAATAAATGAACACTTTAACCTTTGATTACGTATTAATTACGCAATCAATTTCACAGAAGATATTTTATTTATGCAAGATGTCTATGATATCCGTTACACATCTCAAAGGAGATATTCTTTTAAGAACCCATATTTCTCTGAAATGCTAATTTTATTTTCAAGCAAAATTAATGGTTATGCTGACCCCGTTTCCTTATTTATTTTATACCCAATGTATTTGTCAGCTGTTTTAATTGTCATACGTAATTTATTTGAATTCTTTTCATATAAATATAGTTTATATAACGAAATAAAAATGGTTATTTTTAATGGTTCAACCTTACCATATATATTGTTGTATACACATTAAGTTTATTGTTAATTATTTTATTTTTGAATATACCCTTATAGAAAAATATCTACAACCACCACTACATTATGAATTTATTTCTATTGATTTCTTTCCATAGTATTATTATTCGTTTGGTTTATTTTTTACGAAATACGAATAGTACATATATACGTTTTATTGTTTAATTATTACCCATACTTTAAAAAATACTTCCAAAATTTCGATTTTTTTTTGTATTTGTAGTTAGTTCAGAGTCACATATATAGATGAAGATTAAACTTCGAATTGCTAAAAAAAATAAAGAAAAAAAAGCCCACCACAGATACACAATATTATATCGTTTTTATGTATTTAGGCAGCATTTCCTCAACCACAGGCACACAGCCTAAACACAGCCAAACAATTTTTATATTTATATTCACACAAAACAACAGCTCTCTACTATATTGTATATTTTAATCATTTTTACAACGAATTTCATATATTTTTATTCAAATACAAGAGTAAATTACTTTTTTTTTCTTCTGTATGCGCTGCTTTTGTTCTGAATAGCATTTGTATTTGCCATATTTACTATAGATTTGTAAAACTATATATACAAATCTTTATCAAATTCACAAGTAAAATTGAATATTTATTAACAAGGCTTTCGAATTTGTTTAGTAGCTGTTTTTTTTTTTTTTAAATCGAATCTGTCAAATTTCTAAATGTATATGGTCTTGATATCCCAAATCACCATCAACTTGAAATTCATTGAATATTCAATGGATGAAACACAACTTTTCTTAATTGATTGCTATGAAAACATAATATAAATATATTATTTTGAATATTTTGTTTGTGAACATTTTATCATCTACAGTTGCTGTTTTATGATCCAATGCAAAAAGTATGGCAATCAATCAATTATTTGGTGTGGTTATTTTAAAATCCTGGCCATTTAAAGATGATTCTAGTGAGATTTGAATTGATAAAATATAAGGTAGGTGCTTTTACTAATAATTTTACATGAGCTTTTAGATTTTATACTTTGAGCTGATATTTCTTTATTCCAATCAATATATGCATTTGTACAAATTTTTTCTTCATTAGAAATGTTATTCCCAAATGCAACAACAAATATGTGGTTTGTTTTGTGTGCATATAAAAATACCACTATACAATTGTTGATAGGCAATGCATTAAAGCAGGAAAAAAGATGAATCGAAATGCATGCATACCGTATTAATAACATTATGCAATGGTGTTTACATTGTTAGTTTTGGTGAATGCAATAATCGTCGTTCGGAATTTAATATAATAAACAAAATAATAATAATAATAATATAATAATAAAAAACAATATGTGAAAACGCAACAACAATATACCTTATTTCATCTCTTTTCATATATTTTTTGTTTGTTTTGTACCATTTTTTCAATATATTTTTATATATTGCATCTGCATATAGGTATATATAAAGATATATAATTATATACATCTACATAACAGAAAGTTTTAATTTTTTTGAATGCATTTTCTTTTACAATCAAAAAGTTTTTAGTATAACTTAAAAATAGTTTCATTTACATAATTCATGGGTTCACAACGGATTGATTTTTCCCATTTATTTTTTTGTATAGTTTGTTATTGTTTAAGTTTTGTTACTGTTTTAATTTTTTTTTTAATATAAAGGTGTTTTTGTTTTTGTTTATGTGAAATAAAATAATCTTATTGAGAAATCAATGCAATGAAACTGTGTTTATTTACAAAAATAAAAAATACTGAAATTATTATATGATAATGGTATAAGAAAATGTTATTGTTATGTATATTTTTGCGGAGATGACCTTGAGATTGTTAGAAATGAGGAAAATTTTATAGTATATATACATATTATCAACATACATTTGCATGTGTATAAAATTCATTCAAATACTTTTGTCTGGTTAAGTTGCGATAGTAGTGATAATTTTATTATGATGAGGAAGTGGAAAAAGACAAAGCAATAGACATACCAAACAGGCATAACAACAACAACAAAAATTAAAATGTCGGCCATACTGAAAAACGCGTGACTGCCGCAACAATAGACAAAATAAGAAAATGTACAAAAGGGTATCTTGGACTTACAAAAATACAATTTGATTTAGAAATGAACTAATCCTTTAAATAAAAAACACCTATTGTTAAATTAATATTTCTTTTCACATACATCATACAAAATTCACAATCATTTTCCACCATCACTTGACAAATAAAAAATAGGAAAATATATTATACAACAACATTTCTCTAAACAAGTTGGCATTTCTTTTTCTTTGCGTGTGCTTATCGTGCTTAAATATGGGGTTTTTACTTTTATCCGGATAAAAATGAAAATGAAAACGTGATAAAAACATTTTGATTTTTTTTGTTACTTCCTACGGCTACCATATATATATATATATATATCATAAAAAACAATAACTTTTCTTACCTGTTGCACCATTTTCCATCATCATTTTTGTTGTTGTATTTGCGAAAATTTAACACAAGAAATTACCGAATAAATTTTCTAAATTTTTTCCGTTCGTGTGTAATGAAAATTGCAACAATAAAACAAAACTTTTAAATAGAAACAAAGTAAAACTGTTTTGAAAATGAAATTAAATTTCTATTTATGGTTTTTTTTTTAATATTGTTATTTTGATATTGTTATTGTGTGTTTTTGTTGGTATTTTATTTGATATTGTGATGATGCTGTATTGCTGATGTTCTGTTGCTTTTCCAATGATGATTTTGTTTTTTTTTGTCAATCAAAAATGTGTTGCACACTCACACTCACACACTAACGTAAAAAATGTTTAAAGAAAAGTATATTTCGTACGGCACGCAATTTTGTTTTATATATTTTATTCTGAATACAGCTACAACAACAACAACAAAATCTATTATTTTTTCCAATCCACACGTTTTTGGTTTTTATTCTTTGCCTTATTGTCTTATTATTACGAAGAAAATATTATAGTTTTAATATTCCAGAAATTAACACCCTGATACCGAGATTAATTAAATTTATATATATTTTTTCCCCCGTTTTTATATGTTCATCACCGTACAAAAGCTATATTTTTTCTTTATTTTAGAATCTGAATAAATGCAATAATGGGAAAAAAAAATTTCTAACACCAAAAACAAAAAAAAAATAAATTAAAATAACGAATGGCTACGCCGGTGTATGTTTTTTTTTGTTCTGTGAATAAAAATTTGCCGACTATAGACAAATTTATTTTTTCTTTCTTTCGTGCTCATATGATATGATATATGATTAGTAAAAAAAACTTTTAATGGTAGTTTGTCATTTTTAAAATATATTTGTATGCGTATTTCGTCGTGATCGGTCATATATAGAAATATATTTACAAATGGATATACATCATATATCGACGACACGCATTTGCTTTAAATTCAAGTGAAAAAATTTCAAATTCATATATATTTATTTTCCTTGAATACCCAACACACCACCATCATAATCAATGCCACTACATTTTTATACACTCAATAAAATGCGTGCAATAATCGAAATTAAATGCACAAATGTGTGTGCGTGCGTTCTGTATTTACTCATTTAAGAACTACTCCGCTGCCACTATATGATGATGATGATGATGATGCTTATTTACTTGTTCGGTTCGATTGTGTATTCAGTGCTCACACACCATCGTTCATTTCGTTTTTTGTGTTTTTTTTTTCATTTCCTTTGAAAGCGTTTACACACTACGGTACGGTCTTTATATAGTTTATTTATCACTCTTTCATGTGCACACAAATAAACCCACTATTGGATGTATGCGAGCAATAAATGTAGGTATGAGTTTTAAAATATGTTTGTTTTTCTATAGAAATTTTGTCATTTAAAACCTAATTATTATTGAAAATTTATTAATTTCGAAAAATTTACCTAAAAAAATGTAATTATTTTTATAATTTTCCAATAAAACTAATAATTTCCTTTGATAAATAATTGAAAAAGTTAAAAATAAATTTATGAAATGTGCTAGTGTGTGTGTTTTACAAAATAGAAAAAAACATTTCACCACACACAGAGTGTACATTAATTGATTAGGTTGGCGGCATATGAAAATGGCGCCTGTAAAAAAAATCCACCAACAAATCCCACATTTTTTTTCTTTCCATTTTTGAAATTGGAATTAATATTTGGTTCAAAATAGTGCGAATTATTTCCCAGAAATTATTTAAATTGGTCTAAAACAAATTTATGTTAAATTAATTTTTTTAAAACAATAGTTACGATATTAATGCAATGAGAAATGGCTTAGGATTTATGCGAATTTTAGCGATGAAACAGGAGTTTTTTGTTAATATTTTTCTAAGGATTACATTTATTAGTTAAATATGTAATAACAAATGCAATACATTATATTCCATACAGTGATATACCCTAATAAATACAAAAATTTACAATCCAATAAAGTTTCACATATTCCTTTTATTATTAGAATTATCCATACTTAGAAAGGTGTATTTCCCTTATGACTATTTAAAATTCATAATTCATGATATTTGAAGTGTTTTTATTTTGCGGGATAAACAATAACATTATTTAATACATAGAACGTATGTAGCAAAAGGTTTCATCAAAGTGCTGAAATGCACCGAAAAGGTAAAAAAATTAAATTATATGTAATATAAATGATGTGATAAAGTAATAAACATGCACTTTATAGCTGTATATAATCAGATTTACAATATATTTAAATTACATTTCTTCCTGATTATATTTCAATCAAAAATATCAAATAAACATTAAACAAACAAATGAATTCTATAACTATACTACAGTTTTTATTATTAATAAATACATTTCGATTGTATTTATTCTATATAATAACCTATTTTATCTATAAAAGTGAACACTTTTAAATATATATTTTATCATTTTATAGGTATTTTGGTTTTTTTTATTAAATATTGAATTGCGGCAGATGTTATTTGGTTACTATTGTTGTTCCTTATCAATGATAAAACATTTCCTCGTTTGCAATGACTTTAAAAAAGTATAATCAAAAAAATATCTATTTTTGTATTTAATTCTTTTTCTATTAATTCAATTTTCGTTTTTATAACTTATTTTTAACTCAATAATTCATTTTTTCTAATTCATTCTGTGTTATTACTTAATTTAATTACTTCAAAAGAAAACTCCTTTTGAAAAATTCAATTCGATGCTCTCTAAATTTAATATAATGTCAGAACCAAGAATTGCAGTAAATCACTTTAAATAATCAAACAAAATGAATATCCTATATTTAAAAAATTTAAAGTGTAAATATGATATGATACTATCGAAAAAAATGTTTGTGATGCAAAAAAAAAACTAAATATAATTTCAGAATTAAACTAAAAATAAATTAACCTAAAAAATGCTACATTTTTAATTTATATTTCATAAAATTCTATACAGAAAATATGTGTCAAAATTGAATAGAAAATGTCAAAATTAAAGTTTTACTAATTTTTGGATTTTAATTTAATATCTAAAGTGGGCGTTAATTTTATTACCAGTCTGATTATTGTTAACATATTATCAAATATATATATATATATATATATATATATATATAAAAAAACAAAAAAAAAATAAAATACATTCTTCGCTACTCATTAATTTTTATATTGAAAAAAAAAAATATAAATGATAAAAATATGTTTTTCTCATTATACAAAAGCATATTCGTACAACTACAAATGGTCAACAAATGCTGCGCAATTCAATTATTTAAAAAACTAAAAAATTGTACCTATCCATTCTCAAATTTGTCTTCTATTTTGATTGTGTGTACTTTTAGGTTGAAAATAGTATGAGTGTTTTATTTATCGCACACATATCCATTATATATTTCACCATTTTACACACTATGTCACACCGCTCATACACTATCGCAACCAACAATTTATAATAACAAAACCAACAACTACCAATGCCAACCATCATTGAGACGATGATTTTATCATACACGCATCTATAGATTCGTCGTATGCGGTTAAATGCGAGCATCGTCGCGACAAGCATGGGTAAATTTTATTAAATTAGTGTGGGTATTTTCGAAAGTGTAAATAAAACGAAATTCATATTATTTACATTTGACTCTTTTACTCTTATATAAATTTGTACGATGATGACTACGCGACTGCGGCTCGGCTACTAAAAATGGGTCTGTGTGTTGTTAAATGAGTGTATTGAGTTCGTTTGCAAAAAATCATATGATGTGTATATGATGATTGAATACCAACTATAATATAATATGAACAAAAAATGGTTTCGTGAATATTCTATTATATGATGATGAAGGCAAAATGAAAAAAAAAAACAATGTATATAATAAAAATTCATCATGGCTGTTTATTTTGCAAAATAATTTTTCAATGAAATTTTCTTTTTATATAATTTTTCAATGTTATTTGTATTTGATATTAATTAATAATTAATAATTAATTTTAAAATATATTTTTAATGCGTTTTGTTTTTTAAAGAAAACAAAAATAAATAAATCAATTAAAGTTTCTCTTTAATTGACATTTTTATAATTTAATTATATTACACAGGACTTGTTTTTTTATATATAAAAATGTAAATTTTTTTATGCACAGGAATATTAAAAATATAAATTAAATTACAATTATTTTATAATAGAACATAAACATTTATTGTAGGAAAATTAATTTTTTTTTTTGCACACGTACACATAAAATTACACATTGCGCATATATCAATGCGAATAGCCATTTCGCGTGAAAGCTTTTTTTTTAATTTTCTATGTCATACCACCGTCATATAAAATAAAAAATATATTGTTGTTAAAAAGAAAAATGCGTTTTTCCTTTGAATGCTTGAATACATAATCATCGTGGAAGAT
Organism: Dilophus febrilis; assembly: GCA_958336335.1. Taxonomy (NCBI): domain Eukaryota; kingdom Metazoa; phylum Arthropoda; class Insecta; order Diptera; family Bibionidae; genus Dilophus; species Dilophus febrilis. The sequence goes on along the minus strand of OY284470.1, from coordinate 15,964,107 downwards.
AATTAATTTTATTATAGATATTATTGTAATTGTAAAATTGTTATATGCATTAAATAATTAAATAATTTTTTTTATATATATTAATAAAAAAAAAATACTATATTATTAATGTCTTTTTTTGGTTGCATATGTAAATATTTTGGTCGAATTTTTCCCTCGAATTTATTAAATTTTAAAAGTGGATTTTCTTTAATTATTTTATGTAGAAATGTTTGCTTGCGGAAATTCTATGAAATTACTTTATTTCTCTTTATAACTATAATGGAATTTTTTAAATTAACATTTTAGAAGTAATATAAAAATTTTTAAATTGAATGAAAATAAAATAAAAAGATTTTCTTATATAAGAATTATAAGAAAATTAAAAAGTTTTTAATGATTTTGGTTAAATAAATATATTTATATTTTAAGTATTTGTCCATAAATTAACTATATAGATTTAGTTAAATATAATTTATAAGAACAAATAAAACTTTGTATATTTTTTGTTAAATTAAATTATTATATATATTAAATTAATATTTATATGAAATTATGTATTAAAATTGTATTTATTAGCAAATAAAATTATATTGATTAATAAATGATATTTTTTTTCTAAAAACCAAATAGAGTGAATTTATTTATATATTATTAAGTATCCAGGATTCTCTAAATAATTTTCACATGCGGATGGATCGTATGGAATGTTTATATAACACGGGATCGGGATCTATTATATATATAGTGTTCATTTATAAAGATGTTCTTTGGGGAATCAAAATTAATATATATATATATATATATATATATATAGTATAGGAAAAAAATAGCTAAATATTACAGCATGTTACCTATACAGTTTACAGGATAATATAAGATATATTTTTTATATATTATATATAACAACATCCTTTGTAAAAAAATTGATATAGATTTTGGATTATAAAGAAATGGCACCACATCTAATATTTATATTAAATTGTATTAGGTTGTATGATGATGGTGATCCTCATAACGAAATGATTGAAATGTTGTGGACGCACCGAAGTATATCTAATTAAAATTAATGTTTTTTATTGTTTATATAAAATATTAATTATCATTTAGTTTTATTTGACTGAATTCTCAAATAATTAATGTATAAAATAAATGATGATTTTATTTATACATAAACTCTTATATAAGTAAAAATTATTTTAATTTTCAATAATAGTTGGTTTTTTATTTAAAACTTCATCGCAGGCTAATGATATATTAAATATAAATATAAATTATTATAATAAAATTAAATGAAATTACAATTTTCTAAAAGAATTCTAATCGAGTGAGGTATAGATGTTAAGTTTTCAATAAAAACTCGAAGCATTGTTGGAAAAAATCCCAGAAAACAAATTGTTTTATTTACCATACCCACATATAAAACTGTCCTCCTAACACCAATAAATTAGATATATTATAGAAATTTAATAAATTACAATTTTTAAATTATTTTAAAAGGACGCTATCTTATACATATCTTTAAAATATAAAATGTGTGATATTAATCCGTTTTTTTAATAAATAAATGTTGAGGTGTTGGTGGGAAATATAATAAATACATAATCATATAACCATATGTAAATGCCTTAAAGAACATATATATATATATATATATATATATATATGCGAAACATTCATTGAAGAATATATGAGAAGAAATTCAATAATCAAAATCACAATTTATACTATTATAATTTATATATATATAAATTTAATTTCCTGTTTATATTTTTTCTATAACTTTTTATAAATATATATAATAATAATATTTATATTTCGCATTAAATTCAAAGAATTATATGATGCGTATATCAAATAAAAGATTTTTCTTTATAGATATATAGAGACAGACACCGATATATTTATATATATATATAATATATATCCTATTTATTTTAAAAAAAATTAAACGAACCCCAAATTTTTAAAATTTGGCATTTTTTTTTTTTGGTTACCTATATCTAACTGATGATACCTAAACGTATATATTATATATATATTTCAAAAAAACTTGTATCACCTGACCTATCCTATATATTAAGGTCATTATATGATGTGTATATATAAATCTTATATATTTTTTTTTGTAAATAAATAAATATTTGTTCGTTATAAAAGAGTGTTCATATATATTGAAAATATTTCCTGGTTATTTTTTGCTTTTATATTTTTGAAATATTTCACATAATATTAGATTTTTTATATATATATATTAATAATAAAATTAGATTATATATACAAAAAATATCTGCACATTTTCAAGTATTTAAAAACGGTATGTACAATATATATATATATATATAATGAAAATGTGATGATAATTGAAGTGCAGAAAAGCATAATATATATAATTTAGAACGGATAATATAATAATTTATATGTACTAAAATATATTTATGAATAAATTACCTGTTTTTAGGAAGTGGATGTATAAAAACTAAAAATATAAGTCTTGTTATGGTGAGATATTGAAAACTATATGAAGTCTTTATTAAACTATATGATAATAATAACATATATTTTAAATTGAACACAGAAAACAGTCATATATATAATTGTATATGATAAAGTTCTCCATAGTCCATATACATATAAGACAATTGATAATAATATACATTTATTATTAAGATTAAAAAAATTTATAATAATTATTAGACTTGTAGGCGGTTTCTATATATATATATGTATATAAGAAACAATTTATAATCTATGGAATATGATACATATATATAGGGAGATTATTTCGAAAGAAATTAAACAATTGCATGAATTATATGTATACATGCATTCGTGAAACGTATGAACTGATTTGCAGGATGTATCTATACTATATATATATGTATGTTATGAATCCTATCATCGTTAAAAATTGCTTCATGATTTAGATAAAAATTTTCATTTTATATTCCATGGCCATTTTGTATAAAATATATGGTAGTATTTAAAGAAAAAAGGTTGGTTAAATTAAATAAATGCCCACTTTTCCCAATGAACACGTCAGAAAAATTATATATATATATATATCAAACCATACATGACACAATGATCAGTTTTGGGAAAATTTCGTCCTTTTTAAATAAAATCCCCATCATATATATATTAAGAATAACATATATGATCTCAAAAACAATTATTGGAGTTGCACAAATATATACCATATATTTTGACCAATATTTCCATATTATAACAATCCTGAATTGCAATTATGCAATTAAATTTACTATAAATAGTAAAGCATAACGTCTTTATATTTTATACATAGTTTGATCGGCGTTTTATAACAAGTGTGTAACTAAGTAAGATACATCAGATCACGAACAAAACACCGCATTTATATCTACAAATTCTATGAAGTTCGATTTTGCAATATATTTTTTTGTAAGAAATATTTAATTTTATATATATAGAGGTACCTTTCCATAAATCTATATAAATGATACAAATTGATGTCAAGGCAAAGTCTGATGTCTGCACGTTTGCAGTTTGCATATTTATATACGAAATATATTTAAGCAATGATGATATAAATAAATTTTTTTTTAATTAATAATTCGCGTTGTCTATTTAGAAATGAAAATATTTGGTATTTTTTCAAACAGAATCAACACATTGAAATATAAGATGTTTTTTTTTGTTTCTTTGGAATACATGTCACAAATATAAAATGCACAAACATACAAGAGATAAAGCAGGGTTAAGAAACGATAGATCTTAAGCCTCGATTTCTATGAAAATATTTTATTTATCACAAATATGATATTTGTGAAATAAAAAAAAATGTGCTTTTTCTGAAATTTATTTTGCCTGGATAAAAAAACCGAAATTTAATAATTGCTGTTAAATAATTCCATTTTTTATTAGTTTGTAAATTAACTGGATATTTTATTATTATGAAATTAAATCATAAAAATTAAATAAAATGTAAATAAAATGAAAAATGAAGTTTGGACGACGGTCAGCCGACGGCAATAGAAGAAAAAATATCAATGTCCGCCGTCAGTCCGCCGTCCAATATTCATAAAAAGCACCGCCATTGAAATGCATGTATTTTCAATTTGACATTTGCCGTCGTCTGTCGTCGGCATTTCATGAAAAGCATTACTTTAATGCATATATACAAAAAAAAACACTACATGATCAAAAAAAAAAAGAAAAGGACCGGTTGTTGATATTTTTTTATAAGTATAGAAAATATGTTGTAAATTTATTTATTTTTTTTTGTATTTAAATATCTTTCGTTCTATTAAATTTTGATCTTGGATCTATAAAAATTCCAAAATGTGTATTTATTATTTACCACACGATCATCATATTATATATGAACATAACCATCGTTATATTAAGCATATATGTTTTATATTATACAGTAACCTGAAGTTGCTGAAGTTTGATAGAAAAAAAGCAATTTTTTTAATATTATATTAAAATAAATATATATGCATATCTTTTCATTAAGAAAAAAAAAATATTCATTCCTTTTTCGGTTACCTTCATCATCTATTTTAATATATATATATATATATATAAATTTAAACTTATATATAAACGAAAAATAATTTTATTCAAATATAAGAATAATAAAAGCCGAGAAAAAACCAGATGAATCTGTTCCATTTTACTATATATACGGTAATACCGAACAAAAAAAAACATCAATTTTTACTTTGTTTTGTCTGCTGCAAGAATATACCGAAAACAAACGTCCCATTTATAAACGAAATGATCTATTGCTGCTATACCATATATATATATATATGGATGGATGTATTCATATATAATTTTTAGCACAATTTATAACATGTTCCTATCCCATATAAATATATAGAGTTTTATTAAAAAAAAAATTATATAAATAAACAAGAAAATCATGCAATAGTAAGGATAATGATGAATATACTAGCTCTTTTTTTTATTATAAATTATATAAATAATATTTTTTTTATATAAGTACATAGGTATAATTGTCTATTTCTATATATATATATATAAATAAAAATATTTTACATTCATCTCTTTATTATTGTTGTATAATAAATAATAAAATATTCTAAAATAATTTATTATATACACATATATGCAAAAGTCTATCTATAAATTGTTTTTTGTGTTAAATTATAAAATAGCTCTATACGATATATGGCATATCGAAATCATGTTATATGTTGAAGTATATAAAAGGAAAAAAATTTCAAATTAAATTTGCATAAAAACAATAATTTTTTTCTTGAGATATACACACATAAGAAAAAAAACCATAAAAAATTCAAGTTAACAAGGACTAAAAGATATATAAAGGGTTTTCTTTCCATTTGGCTTTTTATATATACATATATGCGTGAATACATGATTATTTATGCGAATTTTTTTTTATTTTCATTCTCATTTATATAAATAGATAAAAATTCTTATTGTCCCATTTAAGAATATACAATAATAATAATAATAATAATAATATATAGATGAATGTGATGTAAAACAAGTATAATATGTTATTATATATAACAAATATGTATATATGATGATTTAACCATACCCGTTTCTATATGGCATATGCGTATATATATTGTTATATACCTTATACAATAAGGATATGAAGATACAAATATAAATGTTATATCCTTTAGTTTGATATTTAAGCATATATAACTATATATAGTCATATGTAACAAAAGAATCAATGCGGTTTATATATATACATATGTAATATTTAAAAACTTTATCCATATATAGTATATTCATATTCATATGCCCAGGGAAAATGTTTTTATTTATATATGTATATATAATATAGATTAAAATTATATTAAATATTAAAAAATATGAGAAAAAATTCATATAGAAGATAATTTATTTGTACAAACGGTACAATTGAGCCACATCAACATCAAAAAACAAAACATTAAGAAACAAAAAACCAAAAAACAATGTTCTTATTATCATAAAACAAAAATATATATGCATTTACAAATTTTATGATACGAGATAAAAAAAGAAGTAATTTATTGAATTTGGCTTTGGTTTGAAAATTATTTTTTTTATACTCTTGATGATATACGAATATTATACGAATAATATACATATATAATTGAATTAGGGGTCTAATTTGGAAGAAATTCCTATATTAAAATAGCTGCTATATGATAAAAAAAATTTTACGCGAACTCCTGTAATAATTTTTATATTTAATATCATGCGAATATTTTGAAAAAAAGCAATTTTCTTGTCTTTGAATAATTCTAAACATTTAAATTAAAGCATTTAAATGTATCTAGTATCAGAATATAGTAACAATTTATACTTTGAATTGACATTCTGCAATCAAACAATATTTCATTAAATAAAATATAATGTTTTTATAGAAAATTGAAAGGATGTGCTATAATAATAAGATCAGAATTTGATGATTTCCTATTTCCTAGCTATATTTACAATTGAACTTTATATTTTTATATCTATTTATATTGGCATTTTGTAAGGTATTTTTTAACTCATATTTGGTTTTGAATTTTTGATTTCAGGAGTAATTCATAATAGAACTGGGGTAAAATTCTATATACAATATATATATATATATATATATAGAGTTATTCAAGAAAACTAATTTTTTAACTTCAATTTCCATGTTTTCCATATAGTATATAAAAATCAAAGAATTTGTCTTTTCAATTTAAAGCTAAATTAAATTTTTTAACAAATCAAACTTAACCGAATATAATTACATATATAGTGATGATTTCGATTCACAAATGAATATATCTTATTGCCTTCGGAACATTAAAACCGTTTTTTTTATAATTTTATTGGTTTTTTATATCAGTTTGACTTTAATTGAGCATTTTCCGAAATAAATTTTCAATATGTTTTTTTCGTATGTTAAAGAACACATTTTCGATCACATCGTAATTGGAGAAAATAATCTCCGAATGTCCGCAGAGTCAAAATTTATTCAAAAATTTTCTTTAATATCCACAGAGAACAGAATTTATTGTAAAAGGATATGTAAAATGTTGAATTTTGCTGGAATGGAATGGCAAATGTTAAAAAATTTAAGTATAAATACTATATTTTTATTTACAAAAGTATAGGTACTCACTTTTGTTAAATTGAAAATATTTCAATTTATTATATACAAAAAAAAATAAATATCAATTATCTTTTAAGAACTTGTATAAAAGATTTGAAACGTTTAGTGTATTATATATATTATTTATAAATGTAAATGTATATAGAAAAATAACGAAACCAAAAATGGTAAATTTTTATATTTTCTAAATTCTTATTTGTATATGCATTTTGAATATATTTATTTTTGTAACTATATACATATATATACAATAATTATAGAAATATGCGGTCATACACACAAAATTCAACTTTAAATTAATATGCAATCATTTTTATCACGTATAAGTGAATATATATATATATATAATATTATTTTAAATACGCACATAGTACATAGTAACAAATATATATACATACAATACGCGTTTATTTCTTAAATAAATACATAAATTTTTTAATTTAATCTGTTATATTTTGATGAGTTCAAGTTGAATGGGCTCTGGATCTTTACAAGAAATATCTAAGCACTATAAATAAACCTTCGCAAATATAAAATGCATTTGAATTTTAATAAAGTTAAACTGTTAAAATATCGCAAAATGTAGGAAATTCATCTATATATATGGTATATTAAGAAAAATAAATTGGAAAAACTCATAGGGCCGATGGATAACATATATATATATAGGTGAACTAAACTGTTTTAACTTTTATATATTTGTTAATAAAAACTAAAAGCAAACATACACACATAATCACACATATATATTAAGTATAAGGAATTTTTACAACTGAAAAAACAAATAAAAATATATTAGATACATAAAAGATCTAAACTTAAAATGTATACTTAAATTCTTAAATCCATATATATATATACATAAATATTTATTTACATTTTGGATATATTAAACATAACGCACGCAAAAGGGTTTATTATATAATTTATAATTCGTTTTTTTTTCAGTTTCTACAAATAATATAATAATAAAAAACGTATATATACGCTCGCATATACAAAACAAATAAAATAACTTAAGTTCTGGCTCGCTTATATCTTATATACATATATCATATACACGTTATTTTATAGAACATTTTCTCAATGAAAATAAAACCAAAAAATAAAAATAACTATACTTATTTAATTAAGTGCATTCTCTATTAATTTTTTATGAAAATAAAAAAAAACATTTTCATTCGGTTTTTACAAAATATTATATACACAAAATAAATAAATAAATATATATGTATATATACATCGAAAACAAAACTATTTTATTTTTTGTTAATTGTTTGTATATATACCAATAAATTTCATTCATATTGTAGATTTTTTCACTTCTAATATGGGCACTTCATCCAACCAAAAAAAAAAAAAAACAACACAATTTATAATCTACGATGAGTGATATAATTTTTTTTTAAGTGGAAAATATATATATTCTTATTTAAAAACAAAAAAGAAAAGATGATTTATTTAGCATAAAATACATACACGGCAATAGAATACCGATGACGATGTTTTTTTTTTATAAACGCTAAACCGATTCTGCCGTAGAATCAGGAAAACGTAGAATCAGGATAACGAACAGGAACAAAATTATATTTGATAAGACTTTAAATCATATATATATATAATTAATCTGACCCAAATGATACGAAATCTTGAAAGTTATACGTGCTTAAAACAAATTAATTGTCATTTTCTTTGCATCGTTTGAAAACTAAATTCTAAATTCTGATTTTTTGTAGAACAAACGTTTTCGTTTATTAATAATTATTAATAAACGTAATCGGTTTATTTTTCATAAAAGATATAGCGGCAAGTGTGGAAGAAATTTTTCGCATGTAAATTGGGAGAAATTTTCACAAAAATCAGCTATTTCCTCAGAACCAATTTTATTTTACATAAAAAAAATCAGAAATTGTACATTTTGTATCAAAACTATATTGTTTTTTTTTTCATATTGCCATATATTCGTATATTATTTTTTAACAAATGACATTCCAAAAAATATATCTATATGAGTTGGGCATTGTTTTTTGTTATATACAGATATACAAAAACAACTGTAATATATATTTATTATATAAGAAATTCCTAAAAATATTATTTAATTTTAATTAAATATCATAATATATATGTATATATATAAATATAGTAAACTCGACGTATAAAATGCATGTGATAATGCACTGTATATAATCAGGTAAAATATATATATATATAATATACATATATATTATATATATATATATATATAATATACATATATATTATATATATATATATATAATATACATATATATTATATATATATATATATGAGAAGGTAAAATACAAAATTCTTGTTTTTTATATGGATATATGCTATGCGTGATATAAACCAGGAAACTTATTATTCATTTCTTTATAATGATTTATCAAACACTGGTTTGATTACCTTTTGTTTAGATATATTTTTGTTATTTCTTTTATTATTTTTTTTTACTATACGCGTACACACAACGAAAAATTAAACGCATCCTATTAAAGTTAAAAAAAAAACGTGCATTTCGTTTATGTATTTATATAGTGTATAGAAAGAATGCATTTAAATAATTTCTTTAATTTAATATATATATATATATAACATATATATGTATATACTTTATATTTATATTTTTAAATACCATGTATATTATTATTATTATTATTTATATTTGTATAATGCATTTATAAAAGAAAACAAACACATTTTTTTTTATCTATATATATGTATGATATTATATAGAGATATTAATAAATTCTTGAAATTTCTGTTTTTTCGGTGTGATCGACCGAGATAAAATAATAATAATAATAATTTTTTTTTTGTGATGATGAACTTTAAAATAAATATTTTTACTATAGTATATGTATATTTTTTTTGTTTACTATATGCACATACATGCATTATATATTTATAGAAGTGCAGCAACGTGAATATATAAATTTTTAATATAGGAAAATTCGTCGTCGTCATATAGATCAATGGTTATAAACAAATTAACCTGTGTGTGTGAAATTTTTTCTAATCCTAATCTTTATACTATTGTTTTATGCATTATTTATTTATTTAGAAAAAAATTATTATATATATAGAATTTAGCAAGCGGAAATGGATTAAGAATGGGTCTATATACGCAATAAAATTAATTTTTTATTATATAAATATATATAATTATAATTTGTTTTTAATTACCATTATTTGGTTATCAAAAATATAATATATATATATGGAAATGCCTGATAAAAATATAATAATTAAAAAAAAATTAACATTATATAGATGAAATCACAGGAACAATCAAATTATTTTTGGATTTTCCATATTTACGAATGTTTGTGAAATTTTTAAATTTTCAATTTTAGATTCTAATGGTCATATATATTTGAAGCCAAAATGATATCGGAACTGAGTTTATGAGTAAAATAATAGTATTAAATATAAAAATTGACTTAAATACTTTAAATTTATTATAAATCAAAAATTAATTTCAACATATATCCTATTTCTATCCCTTTTTATATCCTTTGCCCTTTTGGAACTTTAATATTTTAATATATCTTTAATTAGTATATAACAATTTTTCAGAGATTTTTGTTTTCGTAAATTTTATATATCAATTTTAAATATATACAGGAAATAACCTGTATATAATTAACTTTGAAGACCTTTATATATGATATATCTAAAGGAAAGCCTCGCCTTAAATCTATATAACTTTATCGTTTTTCTTTAAAAATATATCTTTATCCTCGATTATATAAGCATACGCAGGGAGTTTTATATCGACGAAGTGAGGTCATAATTTAATACGGTTTTCCCACCAATCGTTTATCTTTTATTCATTATACTATACGACATAATCCGTTTTAGCATCCAGAAAATCTCAGAATTCTATACGAACCCGTAACGAAATCATTTAATTATAGCTTGCAGGTGACAATAAACCTTTATGGAATACATGTAATTGATTTTATAACGACTTTATTTATATATATATATATATATATATATAGATATAGGACAAACAATTTATATCAAACTTCAATCTTTAATGAAATATTAAAAAAAGTAACAATATCAAAATTGTATGCATATGATCAAATATAGAAATCATATATAAATTTTATATTTTATATGTATAAAACGATAAACCATATCACATCATATATAAATAATATAATATATATAATGATAAATATATATATACAGCCTCTTATATGTATATATACCAAAAAATATTGAGTTTGTTATTTTCATTTAAAAAAAAAAAAAAAATTTAAATATTTTGTTTTTAAATACCGCATCGAATATGATGATGTTTTTTTGGTATTATTTTATTTTGGCCCTTCACAAATGCACGCATATATGCAACTATATATAGAAAATGTAAAATGAAATAACAAAATAAAATATTACAACAACAACAAGAAAACAGGAGTGATGGCGCATATCGTTCATTGAACCCAATAAATTCTACAACTTTCATATACATATAAAATTTATATATATATACATAAATATATATAGGCATTGGAGTGCATTGGAATATATATATATATACGTCTGTATATATTATATATAGAAATTTATGTTATTATGTGTATAGTAAAAATGGTAAATTATACAAAACAGTATAAATTAAAAGAAAACAAAAATATGAACGAAAATATATAATATATAAATGAAATAACATTATATAAAATAACGTAAAAATTATTTTATGTAGGTACTTTTAATATTATATACATATACTATATATATAATTCAAATGTATAAATGTATAAGGTGTATTTGAAGGTATTTTTTACACCCAGTACCTTATAAAGAGTCGTTACAATAATATATTGCCATATAGAATGGCAAAAGGCAATAATGAAGAAAAAATAAAGCATCGCCATCCCCAAACAACACATTTAATGAATTTTTACGCTATGGGAAAATGACTAAATTACATACAAAAATTATATGAATCCGCATGTCGAGAAGGACCAACGAAATCAAATGAATTTGCTTTATAATATAATTAGCTCATTTCATAATTAATATAATAAATGCAGATATATTTTATGATTTTAATACCATTGTATTATAATTATTGTTTGGCTGTATATAAACTAAATAAAAAGTTTAAAAAAATCAATGATTAAATGCAATAATATATAATGACCCCGCAATAATATATAATATATAATGCCAATATTGTCCAAATCCTATTATATATGCGACTCTTTCTAAGGTGGTGGGTGTATATTTATATAAGTGTATATATTTTCTATACCTTTGGCATTCCAAAAACACAAAAAAAAAACAACACGAAAACAATATAAAACAATAACCAAAAATTTACTATATATATACATATATATGAGTAGTTAATTAAATTGTATATATACATACCTTTATATACAGGTAAATATTTCCAAATATTTGTGGATCATGCATTTATTATTTTCAAAGAAACGATTTCATATACCTAATACGATATAGACGTATATATTTATTTAACAGTTTCAAAGCAATGCACTTTACAAATATACAAAAAAAAATAAAGTTTCTAAATATAATCAACTTATCACATTCCATTCATCTTTATCTGCGTACGTATTTACATGCATTATTATTTATATACCATATATATATATATTATTTTGTATATTCTTTATAACAACATATATACGCGGCTATATAGAATATAAAAATATAAGTACTCCACCACGTCGTCGTATATTTATATATATAGATAAATGGATATATGCTCGTATAAAAAAAAATTAAAATATTTTGATTTAGATTTTCATGTTATCAAAATTTTATGTTTGTGTTTTATTATGATATGAACGTTTTTGAAATTTAAAGTTTCGAAAAAGATTGATATCTTCAACAAAAATAACTATATAATATACACGCGCGTATATATATTTAAAACATTTTCTATAATTAATTTTCCTATTTTTAAGCAAAACTTTTTGTTATTTGTTTTTTTTTTTATATATTATAAATATTACAGTATAAATATATTTTAGAGGTATAGAAATCATAAAATTGTATAACTATATATGTACAAAATTTGTATATTATTGATATATTATACTATATACGAAAATCACGTAAACAATTTTGTATAAATATATACGCAGTAATGTTTGTATTTTGCAATATTCAGGATAATAAACTATATCGAACATTTATTTGTACATATATAACGCCAATTATATATTAACAGGATGATGATAAGAATCAAATTAATATGCGGGTAAAGAATAATTATACTTTTATTGTTCATTAGTATATATAGGCAGAATGGGTTTTAGCGCACGTAAAACAACGGAATTCTATATTACCGCTGTGATTCCGTATAACGAAATCACTTAATTAGGTGACAAAATTATAATGATGAAGACTTTTAAATAAATAAAGTTATCCACCTATTTATAATGTATATGATATAGAGAATTCTTATGAAATTTTTTTTATATATTAATATATATTAAAAAAACTCTACCGATATATATATGTATATATATATATATGTTTGGTTTGTTTAGAAAATCCAAAAAATATAATGTTTAAATTTTGGTTTGATTCGTGACTCTATATGGGTGATAGATTCGTGACTATATAGAGATAAAATACAACTTTATATACAACAACTTCTAACAAAATTTCATTCGGCTGTTCCGAATTCTATATATAAAAAAACTATATATATAAGACATATTAAACGCATTTTTGTTCTGTTTCTGTACGAGCAGTTATTTTCGAATTACCGCATGAATTTTACTGAATAGAATAGAATTTTTGTCAAACGCGAATTTGCCAAATTAAACTAACACATCATATAAAAAACACCAAACACCGAATTATAAGTATATGAAAAGACCGGCACAATCGTTGAGGTTATATATAAACGCGAATTTTTCTTCCGAATCCCTTAAATTACATTATGATATTATTTCTTCTATATATATATATATATTATAGTATATATTTTCTTTCTATATAAATAGTTCACAAAAAAAAATAATATATATATATGTATATATAAGAAAATAAATTATAAATCTATTTTGAGAAAATTCTGTACGTGATATATTGCATATTTTTAACAAGAAACCTTATATACATCAAAAACAAACCCAAAAAAAAAAAAATACCTTTTTGTAATATACAATATTTGGGGTTATATTTATATAAATACGTGAATTTCAAAATAAATTCTTATTATTTCGCATTTACTTTAATACCATATAAAACGGAAAATATCAAGACATTTATGAATTAAAACAATGTTATTTCTATATGTATGAAGAATTTGTTTAGATATAAATAAAAGCCAACAGTAAATATTTTGTATCCTTTCTATTAGAGAATCTCTAAAGGAAACCACGTTAAATATAAAATCTATATGTATTGCACATATAGAAATCGGAATATATCATCGCAGGAAATGTATTCTTCTCAAACAGCGTATTCAAATCTCAATGTTATACTAAAAAAGAATATATAGGCACAATTTTTGATATAATGGAAAAAATAAGGATTCCCAGTTATATAAATGAAAATTGTGTATATACTCTTTACATTTTCTTCCGGTGTTAAACTTCTAATTAATTCCGAACCAAAGGAAAACAATAAATATATAAGTATCCAATATATAGCTTAAGATAATAATCTCAGAAGTTATCAAATATATGATATATGATGATATACTATTTTCTAATTAGACTTAAAAACCGTAATCTTATGTGCAAGATTTGTACAACGCTGTATGCAATTCAGATTGGATAAATATATGGTATATATAATTATAGGAAGATAGAAAAAAGATATATATATATATATAATAAATATAATAAATACATTTTTCGCTATACAACCAACAATCTGGTTTTAGCGTCCAACAACAGCCTTCTGTTGTTAGTTTCTTAATTTGTGCCTTTTAAGGTGTCGGTAACTAGCCGTACGACCAACCGCAAGTGGAAAATACAACTCTGTGTTAAAATTCAGATTCGAAAAATAACCGAAAACACAAAACATATTTATTTATTTATTTCAGTAGGATTCGAACCCACGACCCCAAAATTTCGTTAGAATTTCAGGTTGGCATTTTTAACATTTACACTACAGACAGAGTTATATATATATAGATATATATATATAGAAAACAATGCCTTAGCGCAGTATTATTTAGGATTCAAAAAAGCGCCATATCCGAATTTCATTGTATATTGAAGTGAATTATGAAAGTTAAATTCTTAAATTTAAAAGGAAATTATTTATTTATAATCAGGCAAAATTTATAGATAACTTTTTAGTGAAAGATAACCTCATTTAAAATTTTTCGCAATTTTATATATATATATATTAGGTTGTCTAAAAAGTATTGATAATTTTTTTTACAAAATTCAAACGATTTTTTAATACATCTCAAATGCACTTTATTAAACCAAATATGCGCCGTTTTGATCGATGACCCTTTGCCATTTTTCTGGTAAAGACATTATCCCATCAATGTAGAACTTCTGTGTTTTCTGGGCAAAAAACTAATCCAAGTGCATTTTGCAGTCCTCTGCGGAATTTAATTTTAAACCATTAAGGGAGTTCTGCAGAGACCGGAACAAATGATAATCTGAAGGTGCAAGGTCCGGGCTATATGGTGGATGCATTAAAACTTCCCAGCCAAACTCTCTCAGTTTCTGCCGAGTCATCAACGATGTGTGTGGTCTGGCGTTGTCATGATGGAACACAACACCCCTTCGATTGATTAATTCTGGACGTTTTTTTTTAATCTCGTGCTTCAATCTTGTTAATTGTTGACAATAGAGATCGGAATCAATGGTTTGACCGGGTGCTAGTAATTCATAATGAACGATTCCTTTCCAATCCCACCAAACAGACAGCATTGCCTTTCTTGGTGTTAATCCAGGTTTTGCTACTGTTTTAGGAGCTTCACCCTTCTTGGACCACGATCTTTTTCGTTCATTATTATCGTATGTGATCCATTTTTCATCACCTGTAATCATTCGCTTTAAAAATGACTCGATTTCGTTCCTTTTAAACTGCGTTTCGCAAATGGAAATTCGGTTCATTAAATTGTTTTGTGTTAATTCATGTGGTACCCAAACATCGAGCTTTTTCTTGTATCCAGCCTTTGTCAAATGGTTTAAAACTGTTTGGTGATGGATGTTTAGTTCTTTAGCGATATCATCACTGCTTACGTGTCGATTTTCTTCAATTTTTGATATGATTTCATCGACTTTTTCAGTGATTGGTCGACCAGAACGAGGTGCATCTTTGACATCAAAATTACCGGAACGAAATCGAGCAAACCATCTATAGGCTGTTAATTTTGATAAAGTTCCTTCACCGTAAACTGCACAAATTTGTTCATGTGCCTACGTTGCATTTTCACCCTTTTCATAATAAAATTGTAAAATGTATCGAATTTTTTCACTAATTTCGCTCATCTTTAATGCACTACAACTTTTAAATGACTAAACAAATTTAATTTTTTTTTTTTTTTATCTACGAAATGTCATCTTTCGAACATATGTTAGTGTTACCTGATCAGATTAGTAACACTTGAAATATTCAATTATAATGACATCTATTTATAAAAATTATCAATACTTTTTCGACAACCTAATATATATATATAATTTCCTTTTCCTTGTATATATACGTTTTTAAATATATATATATATATATATATACATTATAAACATACTTCATATGCATTTATTTGAAATCCATTTAATATTCGCCATTTTCTTAATATATATATATTAATGCAAAAATTGCATATATAAAAGAATTGCAATCTAAGCGCGTACAAATACACAGTTAGAATATATAGAATGCACTTGCGGTTTGTATATGTTTTTGTATTCAAATACATACAAAATACAAATGTATATACAAATGGACAATGGACACATTATTTATATGTTGTTTTTTGCACCATTCCATGAATGGATTACATTTATTATAAAACTCGTACGCGTATATATATACGTACATAAAAAAGTTTGATAAAATGCGAATCAACGGGTGAAATTTTAACCAATGATATTTTTCATAATTCAAATGTATGCATATTTATTTTATATATATATTGCAAATTGCATTTTTTATTATTATATATATATATTGCAAATTACATATATGTATATACAAATACACATTCGACGCATATTATTGTATAAATATAAATTTTACACATAATAAATTTACACATTATAAATTTTACAAATAAGTATAAATTTTATGTATTGAAGCAAGTACAATTTTTTTTATGTACAGTACATATACAAATAAAATGAATATATATATTATATATGGAGGATGAAATTGGTTTATATACGGTTACTATATGAAAATTGTTCTATAAATCAAGTTTAATTTTAAATTTATAAGTGAAAATCATTACTTGTTGAATTTATGAACATTCAAAAAAGTTAATTATAAAGAATTTTGTCAAATTTCTTATTAGAAAATTAAATCATATATATATATATATAGAGAATTTCCTACTAGAAAAGTATATATAGGGAATTTTTTATTAGAAAATCATATAGAGAATTTCCTATTAGAAAATTATTATACAAAATTTCTTACTATAAAATTATATATATAAAAGTTCGTAACATATTCATCTCAGAATTTTTTTTTGTCTTTTTGGTCAAGAACAAATACAAGAATCGTAATAGGTCTTGATGTCATGTAATTTCTATTTATATATTTATAGATATTTAAAAAAAACAATTCATAGAATCATTGAAATTATGCCCAATTAAACGAATTGATATATAATTAAGTATCGATTTTGTAAATTTATGCATTTAATTTAGTTTTTCTTTATAACTATACAAATTTATATGCATATATACATCTCGGTTTATCTTTCCAATACATATATATGCAGATTATTAAAACATATATATGAAGATGAACATATATATGAACTCTTATATTTTTTCTTATACATATTGTGGATACTCAATTGGGTGTAGTGTATGATAAATATTTATACGCGAATTTATTAATATAATAAAATAACAATATATGTATTTGTTTGCGGGATGAGTATTTTAGTTAGTTATAGTTAGTTATTATCATGTTATTCGCTAATTATATTCACGTATCGAATTTATTTATTATTTAATATCACACACATATTGATTTAATAAATATTAAATATACATATTTATATGTGTATTTTAAACGCATTTTAAAGATATTTTTTCTCTTATAAATATGTCACTTAAAAATATAATCTATATATATATCAATAATAAAATTTAATTTAATTTGATAAGTTTATCAATGTAGTTATATTGCGTGTTGACCATTCACTTATACATCATATTTATTATATTTATATTGATTAAATTGATAATTTACATATACAAAATTTAATGTAACTTCTACTTCAGTATAATATATATTATATATAGAAATGAATGCATACCTTTGTGTATATATATATATATCTATATATGTATATATATATACATATTTTAATATGCGGTTATATATATATATATATATATAAATAAAGATTATCACTCATCGTCATCAGCATTTCATATCTCAATCCATTCATAAAAATAATATATAATGTGTGAGAAAACAACGTGATAATCAATATATAAAAAAAAAAAAAACAACAAGACAACAAAAAAAAAAAAGAAAAGAAAATAAACAAAATTCCAACAAAAAATTAAAACGGATTTTACTACATTCAGGTTTTAAAAATTTATTGTACAAATAAAACCTATTTGCATTGATTTTTTTTCTTTTCTGTTTTTAATTTTTTAAACCGGACATTCTTAAAATATTTTTCATATATAAGTATGTATATATTATTTAAATATCATATATATGTATTTTTTATTTTGTTGTTTTGTAACTTCTATATAATTTTTTTTTTACCAATTTGGTATATATTACACCGCAATGATGCTTTATTTTATATATATAAATATATAACTAAATCTTAATGTACCACTAAATCAATTTATAGTAAATATATATATGTAAAAGCTCAATATATATATATACGTATACGCATATATAATGAATATATATATATATATTTAAAAAGATAAAAGAAAAAGAAATGTTATGTATAGAAGTACTCACACTTTATATATATAATAAATATATAACCAATCACAGGTAGAAACAAGGTGGTCAAAAGGTAAAATTGTAATTAAAATATACATTACATTTAAATTTAAGATTTTGACGTCGTTTTAATATCTTTATATACATATATATATAGAAATAGTTTGAAATTCAAGATGCCTTCTAATTTTTAATATTTAAGAGGTCATAATTAGTTCCTATATCTTATTATAACAATTGAATAAATAGGTTTTTCTTAAAACATTTCTTTGAATATATTATACAGATTTATTTTGCTTGCATATTTTTACCATCCAGTCTGTATATATGGTATAGAGTGAGAGTTATGGAATTTTTGTTTTTTTTATATATAAATACATAATATAAATATATTTTTTTATTAGTAAGATTTTGTTTAATTTGTTTATTCAATAATTTGGATATTATCATCTTATATACATTACAATAGTATATTTTTTATTTTGTTTTTATATATAAATTTTGTAGTTTTAATATTTAAAAATAAGATTTATCTCTTTTTTTTTATCTTATAAATCGATAAATATAATATTGTAACTGTATATATGCATATACAAGGATCATTTCAGAAATTTTGACTTAAATCTGTTATAGAAAAGTACTGCTGTACAAAAGAAATCTGAGCTGCATTCACAACCGATGACACTATCTATCTTCTGATGTTGATTTTATATGATTTGTTGTTTTGTTTTTTTCAAAAGCGGTGTCGGTCGTATTAGTCGCCAGGAAGTAACCGAATATAGGAAAATTAAATGCTTAATTTCCATTAATAAATATATCGAAAGAATTTATATAAAGAATTTCCTATTAGAAAATTTTATAAAGAAGTTATAAAGAAGAAATTTCCTGTAATAGAAAATTAAACAGAATTTCCTTAGGGATCATGTTTTATCATCACCAAAACCACATACAGAGCTACAACAGTGATAACTTTAAGTGCCTAATATTCATAAATGCATTTCAAGATTGTGATAATTATTAGAATGTTTTGATAAAGTCTGTAAAAATTGAATGAAATATTTTTCAAAATTATCAAATTCTATGAAATTATAATACGAAAATCTTCATTTTCCGAATCAAATAATCGATTAAACCGGTAGAGTAGAAAGCAAATGTTGTCTATTTAATGATAAATATATAGAACAATATTAAATGTAAATATATTTATAGAACCTTTATACAAAAAATTATTCATTAAAAATTCCGCAAATTTATTGTATGTAGTTATATGATAATAACCTATATCAATATGAAATATTTACACTCGAAATCTATAACCGTTTTAGCATTTGAAATTGATTATAAATTTTAATTGCGGTATCCTTTTTTTAAAAACCGAAATTTGAAATTTATCGATTCAAATCGTCACTATCTACATCCAAATATACACACAAATCCATATATAGATAAGAAAAACTGAAAATAATCATAAAAATATGCAAAGAGAATTCAAAATAAAAGAAAAAAAAACAAGGAAATTGACACAAAACTATATATATAACTTTATTGATATTTTCATCGCATATATATCGAAATATGGATATTTCCAAATATGTATATATATAGATATCAAACATATATATTTATTTTTGTTAATCCTATATATGTTATTTATTTAGTTTACATATATTCAATCTATATATATATATATACTTGATATATATAATACTTGATGTGTGCATGTATTTTTTTTTATATACATTTTTCAGTTCATTATCATACATCGCACCTTGTCATCTTATATATATTTATAAATATGTGTGGCGATTGAATTGCATTTTACAGGATGTACAGACGCAGGAATCGGGATACATAACATTTATTTTTATATGATTGAAAAAGAGTTTTAACATCGATATATGATGGTATGACATATAGCAAGCAAAAATAATGTAATTATTAAAAGCTTTATTGAATATTGAATAGAATATGGAATATTTTAGGCCTTATAAAAATCATATATATGTATAGGTCTAAAAGTATATATATATAACCAATTACACGGTATATTATTTATAGGTTCTATAAAACGGGCTTAATGTGAACGGGCTTCTTAAATGAAAAACTAGTCATTAACCAAATAAGGAGTATTACTGTTGTATATAAGAAAAAGTTGCAAATCTAAAATGAAATCTAATTTACTATATTGTAAACTTGGAGAAATGATTTCATCTAAAGTATAGCACTATTTATGTGGATTTATGTTGATTTTCCATAAAGGATACAAAATGATTCAATATATATATACAATATACCAACCTGTATATATGAAATATAAATATACATTTATTAAACACGAGTATGGGAAAAAATCATTAATGAAAATACATTATATGATTATATTAACAATAAACAGAAAATATGGATATTATATCGTATATATATAATATTCGACGAAAATAAAAAAAAAATAAACTCGAAATGGTCGTGTCACTTAAATCAATATTTTTGAATGTATATAATAAACATTTTGATTTACAAAAAAAAAACCCCAATAATAATCATTGACAATTTCCATTACATTCCAAAATATTACTACACACATACCATATAGATAGATATACAAAAAATATATAATTGTATTTTGATATTATAATAATAATAATAATAAATAATAAATTAGGTCAATTTATGTATATGAGGTAAGAATATAATAAAAAAAAATAAATTATATATTGAACGATAATATCATTTTATTAATAATTTATATTTTGATATATGAAATTTTGAATTATTTAACAACAAAACATATGCTGTAATCTTCCCGTATTTTTTTTTGATATATTATATATATATATATATATATATAGATAAATATGTGCTTGTGTATTTAAATTTGTTTTTTTTTTAATTTTTCAATAAATTTATGAATGAATTTTGAAGAAAAATATTTGATTTTAAACATTTTTTTTAATACTATATATATATTGATTTATTTATGTTTATATGTGAAGATATACGATTTATATTTATTCAATAAAATTTCTAAATAGGTCTTATATATTTCTAATTTAAAATTTCAAAATAATTTTCAAAAACTCAATTTTTCACCTGAAAAAAAAATTATAACTAAATAATATATAGGATAAAGGATATTTTTGGATAATGCGCTCATTACACAATAATTAAGTGATTTCATTACAAGCACACAGCAATAGAATTCCGAGGTTTTCCGGGCGTTAATAAATGGCAAAAATCACATTAATAAATCAGAAAACAAAATATTACAATATTTTTCAAACATATTTTACGAAAATTGTCTATTGAATTCTTTTCTTACGACCCATTTTTTAGAAGTTATTTAAAAAGTTGTTAAAAAAATTGATTTCCGAAATCATTTAATCCGAAATATATACAAATATATATATTAATATAAATATAAATTTGTGATTAATCTACAAGACATATAACTAAAGACATAGTATACATATATATATATATATATATATGAATGTAAAATGTTTGAAATTTTTAATGCGTGATAAAGCGGGCGATAACTTACCGATAAATATATATACATATATATAAGTATATATAGATAAAGGCATTTAAAAACTATATTTGATATAATATCAACTTCCCGTATTCGATATACGTGTATTGTACTTATATATATTAAAAAATATTCAAAATATTTTCAAAGGTGATCCGCGTGCAACAAAAGGGATAATATTTTATTAATGTGTCACGGTGACATCATGATATACTATATATAAATTTCATTTTATTTAATTATATATTGAATATAGAAATATTTCGTATTAATTTTGATTGAAATATATATAATTATACAATCCCAATCAGTGAAAATGGAAATAATTCTGTTGTGTTTAGAAAGAATGTGTTCTTTATTTGATTTTCTGATTTTTGATTTCTGTATAATATTTTCGCGGTACAAATCACGGATTTTCAACTATTTATTTGTATATTAGCATTATATAAAGAAATCCTTTGTAATGCATGCTAAAGTAGTAGACCCTTATTGAATGGATTTTGAAGACAGCTTCTTAAAAACGGAAAGAAGTTAAGCGGAAAATACTTCCACAGGAATGCCTTTTGAAGGCCCGCAGTCTATATGCTGACTGGGATATTACAAACATAAAATTGACACCAAATTTATATATATACATATCATAGTATATATATTATCTTTATATACACAAGAGAGGACTTTGTTGGAATATTTTCAATAAATGTGATAAGAAGAAGAAGAAGAAGAAAAAATAAATGTTCATTCATGAATTTTAACTGCGCCTGATAACGATATACGTACGTACGTACGATGGCTTATTATTATTTTTTTTTTTTGTAAATTTATTTTGGGTGTAATATCGCATAACCGAATTTTGTTAAATTCAAAAAAAAAAAAAAAAAATTAGGTGAATTTTTTAATTTTAGTTGTATCTGAGTTTGATAAATGTTATCTAATCTTTGCATAACATACATATACGAATTCAAGATGTTTAAAAAAATTAAAAATAAAAATATTTTTAGGAAATGGTTTTTTTTTTCATTCATATGAAATATTTTTTATAAATATATATATATATATATATATATATATACAATTGATTTGTGAAATGGATATACGCATACATAAAAATCGCAGTTTTTATAGTATCATTAGGATTTAGAATTAGACCAGAAGCTGAATTTGTTTTGCAATATTATCAAAAGGATAGAATATTTCACGAAAGGCACATGCTTAAAGGTAAATTAATTATTCGAATAACAGCCATAGTTTTTCTACAATTTTTATTTTCCTAGAATCATTTTAAAATTCAATAAATTTCTATAATATATGGCATTGAAGAAAATTTGAATCATTCGTCACATCGGTTCAAAAGATGTTGATTTTCCAAAAAAATGTATCTAATGATTTTTCACATTTTGGACGTAGTGTATAAAATAGTTCCCTACCATTTGGTGGTTCGCTTATAAAGTACCACAAATTTCTTTGAATTTTCACTGAAATCGAATGGGAAAGTGTTTTTAAACCAAATGAGGGGATTTTCACAATTTCTTCTATATACGAAAGATTAAGAATCGATGAATTTACAAGTTATAAAAAGAAAAGCGTAAATTTTAGGTTGTAAACATGATTAATAAAAAGGATTTGATAATAAAAAAAAGTTCCTACATATATAAGATATTAATTATATATAGATTTTCTAAACGAATTTTATAATTATCTATGAATTTATTTAAAAAGGGTTTGTTTTAAACGTATATACAGTTTATTATAACTTTTCTTATAGGCGCCTGAATTTTATAAACAAAAAAAGATTCAATTCAATTTAATATATCATTTCTGATATCAATTATTTATCTACATATTTATATATTGTGAATAAAATTATATTTATACGTCCTTTTAAAAAGGACTTTCCGCTTTATAATATGCATAAATATATAAATTAAAATTGTATTTGAAATCTTCCAAATTGAAATAAATTGAAATAAATAAATTAATTTTTAATATATGTATATTACATCAATGAAGTTAAATGCGCGATGAAGTTAAAAAACGATCAAAATTTTTTATATCAATAAATAATTTTGTATATATAAATATTATTATTGATTTTAATTAGGTCGATCAATTTAAAAAAAAAATTCTATATATAACATATATATTATAACAAAATTTATATACATTTTTTGTGTTATCATTTTACCAATTTTACTATATATAGAACATATATATATATTTATTTTATTTTTTTACAAAATATTACACAAATACGTATTTTATTTATATACGTTTCCTTATATATTTATAAATTTCAAAAATAATATAAAAAATACAAATTCAAAATAAATAAATAATAAAAAAATATGTTGTCATACTATATATAAGTATAAAAAATATCGAGAAAAAAAAACTCTGATGTCTTCAAAAAAAAATATATGTTTACCTATAATTTTTATGTTATATATTTTTTTTCTTGATATACGATTTGATAGTTTTTGATAGCGTTTTTATACACCGCATGATTATGAATGAATTAAAATTATTACAATATATATTTGAAATTTAAGTGTAAAAGTTATTGAGTATAGAATTATATAAATATAGAATTTAAATAAATTAATTATATTCGCAGCTTAATCGCAAATATAAGATATTTTCACTTCAAACAGTTTTTTTTTTCATTTTAAAGCAAAGACAAACTTTTTCATTTGTATTTAATGTAATTTTTCAATAATAACTTTGAAAGGATTTATTACGATCATATAATTTTATTTCTATTTTGGACTATTTTATAATAACCATTTAATCTTAATTTTACTTCAAATAAGTTTATTATCCCTTCGCAATTGCTATTGATGTTTAAGAGAATTTATTTTCCTTAAACGCGGTCACATTAATTATAATAACTTTGATCCGAAAACTAAGTAGAAAACTACTAAAAAAAAGAGGTTTTATACAGAAAGGGGTACGCAGGATTAGAACCCATTGCATAAACTCCAAATGTATATATAGTCAGAATTTGTATAGTTGATTGCATTTTTATCAACTAAAACGTACAGAGTTACAGATCAAATAACCCAAACTCATTAATGAAAGTAATAAAAGTGATATATAAAGAATATTATAGTATAATTTTTCATTTTTCATGAACGATCTTACTTTTTTGAAACTTTACAACAAGTCTCTATCAGGATGAAACGGTTTTTCACATATTACCAAAAGAATATTCCAAAAGGCACATGTATAAATATATATAGTTTTGAATTTGTAGCTTATTATTAAATTATCCGAAAAATCGATTTTTCTAAATTTTCTATTTAGACAGGCTTTTTTTTTTATAAAATGTCTATTTTCCTTGAATAATTTGAAAATGCAATCAATACTTAATCAATTCATTTCAAGAAAATTGAATTTGAAAATCGTATTATTTGGTGATTTACCATATACACAATGCGACAATTAATGTTCCGGACTCAAACCATATCTCAATAACCAGTCGGACGATCTATTTGATGGAACATGCGTTTTCAAGCTTGATGTTTTCTCTATCGTCGGTAAAAATTTCATTGCATTTGGTTGACAAATAAAAAAGTTATGGCATTTTTTGTGAAACAATATTTTAGTTGAAGTAGAAATTTTAACATGGAACAAAGAGCAGTCATTAAATTCAACGCAAAGCTTGGTAAATCTGAAACAGAAACGTTCAAATCGATGCAGCAAGTTAATGGCGATAATTGTATTGGTACACAAGTTATTTTGAGTGGTATAAACGATTCGTGGATGGCTAAAACATAGGCTAAAAAACAAGAAAAGTTCCATCGAAAATCAAGACAATGCTCGTCAAACAGTCAGTGGCTCATATTATATCGAAGTTTTGAAGCGTTCGATAGGCAGGATTCGTCGTATTCGGCCTGAATATCGTGAATCAGATAGTTGGTGTTTGTTACACGATAATGCACCAAATCACACTTCACTTATTGTTCGTCAGTTTTTGGGTCGAAAGCAAGTCTGTGTGTTAAATCATCCACCGTATTCACCTGATTTAGCACCATGTGACTTCTCCTTGTTCCCAAAACTTAAAATGAAATTGAAAGGATGTTTTTTTGAGGATATTGAAACCATTCACAAAATGAGCTGGAACACGCATTTGAATCATTATTAAATCGATGTAACAGTTGTATTGAATCAGGAGGAGAATATTTTGAATAATAAAATAATGAATAAAAATTTCAAAAATCGTGTTTTTAATGTATTTCCTAGGACCAGTCCGGAATATTAATTGTCGCACTGTGTACATCCATATAAATGCATATATAAAATAAAAAAAATATCAATTCGCAAAATATTGAAATTAATTTTTTACTTCTTTTGTATATACCATATATATAAAACATGAAGCGATATCAACGTAACAGCACATATATACATACGGTATAAAAAATTTACACATTTGAAAAATTGCATTTTGATTGGTTAAAAATTTAATTTATTGCAATTTTTTCTTGATATTATATTTGTTATTATATATTTCGTGGTCGTCGTCGTCGCTTACTAACATAATAAAATATATAAATAGGTAAAATAACAAAATATAAATAAACAAATATATGTATAGATTATTTATTTTTTTATTATTTTAATAAATTAAAAAAAAAGTATTAAATAACGCCTATAATAATACATTTTTCTTAAAAAATAAAACAAAACAAAAATCGCAATAAACACACTCACACTTAAATTTAAGATACCACCACCACACAATAATAAGAATAATAATAATAATATAAATTAATTATTTATTTTTTTTCGCGAATTATATAAAATATTTTCATAAATGTATTGTTTGTATAATACATATCTACGAACGAAATTTTCTTGTATTGGTTGTTGCTTGTATTTAAGTGAGCGGGTATATATAAATTATAAATAAGTATAATAAAATTGCTAATAAAAAGATACACGTACAGATCTTATATATATATATATATGCGACTTGCTTGACTTATAGTTCATTTAAAAGTTAAAGAATCAGTTTTTTCATCAATACATTTTGATTTTATAAATTTTCTTAACAATTTAATTTAACATAAGGGTTTAATTTTTATACCTGCAGAATATTTATAGTAATTTCAATTAAATAAATGCATATATTGTATATGGGAGGATCTTGCATGAGTCATGTGAGTTTTAAAAAGGCGTTCAATTCTCCATATAAGATTTTGCATTGATTGATTGATAAAAATTCAAGATTTTGTTTGTAAATTGACATATTTTACATTTGGATAAAATTATAAAAACGAAAATTTAATATTTAGAAATATAATAATTATTAATTAAAAATTCATTAAAAATTTCAATTTCAACTAATTTATATATACTGCTATATCTCTATATTATATATATATAGATTAAAAAAGTGTAATTTAATATTTTATTTTTTTAAAATTGAATAGAAATATTTTTTTTCTATATACGTAGGTATTTATTTTTTCCAAACAAACGGTATAAAAATTGAAGAAAAAAAAAGTATTCTTCATAATCACATCGAATACCTTTCTAGGTATATGATTTATGGAGTATATACGCATGTGATTAAGCATAAGAGCCTATATGTAAAATATTTAATATATATATACCATGAACCGCATGTCATATAAATGAATATAAGAATTCTGACGATACAAAAAATTAAAAATGAAATTCTACTGTTAAATTTCTGCAAAAAAAATTCTTTTATAACTATACATTTTCAGAAAAGTACGCATTCATCATCATAAGAAGAAGTAGAAGAATCAAAACAAAAAAAAAAGGTTGTTGTGAGATTTTTGAATGGTTTTTTTTGGTGGTTCTTTTTACTTTTATGATCGGGTTATCCTCATAGATAGAGGACACAAAAAAAAAATAAATTGATAATAATGATCACTGATTTTAATAGTTTTTCTATACATAAAGGGTGATTTTTTAGCTATTATCTTTTTGGCAACACTGGTTTAAACAGCTGACTCACGTTTCGTGTTTTGTTTCACTGTCAAACATCTTCAGTTTGGTCTATAATTTAACCATGCATCGTCTTATAAACGAACAACGCTTGCAAATTATTGAATTTTATTATCAAAATGCGTGCTCTGTTAAGAAATTTCATCCCGCGCTTCTTCCATTTCATGGTCAGTTTAATCGACCCACTGAAGCGGCTATTCGGGCTATTGTGACTAAATTTCGCACCAAATTTACGTTGTTGGACATTAAACCACCAACACGCTTACGTAGAGTGCGAACTGAAGAAAATATCACAGCCGTATCGACAACTGGTAATGATGACCATCAATTATCGATTCGTCGCCGTTCGCAGCAATTGGGCCTCTGTTACTCAACCACGTGGAAAACTTTGCGGACGGATTTAGGTGTGATGCCTTTCAAAATACAGCAAGAATTGAAGCCGAATGACCTACCTATTTTTGAGTGAATATTAGCCAGAAGCATTGTAAGAATTACCAGTGCATCCAGAAAAAGTCACAGTTTGGTGCGGTTTATGGGCCGGTGGCATCATTGGATCGTACTTCTTCAAAGATGATGCGAATCGTAACGTAACTGTGAATGATCAGTGCTACCGTGAGATGATATCCAACTTTTTTTTTGCCCAAAATGCAAGAGCGTGACTTGCATGACATGTGGTTTCAACAAGACGGTGTCACTTGCCACACAGCACGCGCAACAATGGACTTATTGAGAGGCGAGTTCGGTGAACATTTTATTTCCCGTTCGGGACCGGCCAATTGGCCGCCTGGATCGTGCGACTTAACGCCTTTAGACTATTTTTTGTGGGGCTATGTTAAAGCTCATGTCTATACAGACAAGACCGCTTCAATTGACGCATTGGAAGACAACATTGAAGCATTTATTCGTGAGATACCGGCCGAAATGTTGGAAAGAGTATGCCAAAATTGGACTAAGCGGATGGACCATTTGAGGCGCAGTCAGGTCAACATTTGCATGAAATAATCTTCAAACCTTAAATTATATGGACCGTACTATCGATTCAAAAAAAGATTTCATGCATTTTTCGAATTTTATGTGTTTTTTTTTTTGAAAAACTTTCCTATAGTTTTTAAAAAATCACCCTTTATATTTATAATATTCCAAAAAAAAAAAAATTGACCATGGCAAAAAATTGAACAGATTTTCCTTAGAAAATTATATATAGAATTTCCTTAAGCAAACTAAAAAGAATTTCCTTAAGTAAATTGATCAGAATGGCCTTAAACGAATTTTCTTATAGTTTTTAACAGAATTTCCAATTAGAAAATTATATAAAGAATTGCATATTAGAATAAAGAAATACTATATGTATGTGTAATTCCTATAAATGGAACTTTATTTCCTATAAATGGAACTTTATTTCCTTTATATGTAGGATTTTTATAATCTAATAATAATTTTCATAGAAGAATTTCCGAAAAAATATGGTATGATATATCTTACGGACGATTTGAGGTGACCACCTATATGATTATTAATTTCAAAATAAAATTTAACGAAAGGCTATGTTTAAGACAGACCATGCTCTGATGTTTATCACATTAATAAAGCATAAAGGTGATTCAAACTATATATATATAATCAATCACATATATAAAATAATATAAATCCATGTCATATATCACAATTTCAACTAAATAGATGATGTATTTATTTTTTTTTTTACATGTATCCCTATAAGCATTTATATATTTTTATATATAAATCCCATATAAACGTTTATACGCGGATCTTAAATTATTTATGAGAAATACGATTCCAAGCCCCCTGACTAACACACACACACACACATTCATTTTCAATCATTTCTATATTACAATTCTATTTTTTCATTTTGTGCATTCTCGAGAAAATAAAATATTGTAAAAATTTTAAAATATGTAAAGTATTATATATTTTTGAAAAAATAAAGTCTTAAATTAGCGTACATTCAAATATTATATATACATACATATAAGATTTAATTTATATTTTTGCTGAGGACGATATATATATATAGGTATATAATCGTCGTTGTATAGGGCTCAAATAATATAAATACTTTTCAAACAAAAAAAAAAGAAGAAAAACCAAGCTGCAATAGAAATTTTGTGTAAAATTTTGGTCTATTCCTCCAATATATAAAACTACCAAATACTTATATATTGTGTATTTTATATTATTATAATATGTATATTTTTATATATATGTGCGATATGCATACAAATTTTAGTTCCATGTTTATTTTTTGTATACTCTTACTTACATACTCTGAATTATATATGAAATAGTCCCGTATACGAATAATATATACCATAACAAAAATATCTATATAAATAGGGTTCTTTTTTAATTCTAATTTTACTGTAATATATAAATTGCAATATAAGGAATAGTTTATAAATAAATGAACCCCTCTTTATAATAAAACAGTGTTTTCTATTTTATAAATATATATGGATATATATATATATATACATATATAGAACAAACAAATGATATATATGAAGCAGATCAATGAATATAATTTAAACTAGATCACAAAAAAAAATAAAAAAAAAACTATTGTGTGGTCAGTATAACTTTTTTTGAATATAATTTTTTTTTTTTTTGCATATAGCAGTGATGCAGATGATGCATTAATTATCTATATTTGTCTATATATAATATAAATATAAAATATATTGATATGTTAATAATGCTTATATGCGGGGCTTGAAATGTTTCAATTTCAATATCAATATCAAAATTGTATATGAAACGTGAAAAAGGATAAGTATATTGAAAATTATCCTCGCGCCGAACTCTCATCCTGATATATAGATATTTTAAATGCACCTCATATTTTTGGTTTTTTTTTTTTAAACTACTTTAAAATTTCAATTGTACAACATCAAATTGACGAACGACACGATTATAAGCTTTATTTAATTATATAGTTATGCTAAATTAAACATTAAAAAACTGTCAAACGATCATATTATAATATCTTTTCATAGACGCGTACGTATAAGTACGCAGTCAAAATTATGTAGTTTTTGAAATGAATTTTTAAAAAAT
The DNA here is from genome assembly GCA_958336335.1 of Dilophus febrilis. Taxonomy (NCBI): domain Eukaryota; kingdom Metazoa; phylum Arthropoda; class Insecta; order Diptera; family Bibionidae; genus Dilophus; species Dilophus febrilis. The sequence continues at coordinate 15,932,268 of OY284470.1, read as the reverse complement.
TAATCAAATTAAGATTAATCAATTAATTGTAATATAAACTTTAATAAAAAATTTCTAAAGTTCTAAAGTTTTTGAAATATGATTTCTAATCATTTCGACATAACTTGACATTCTCTAAACTATATATATATATTTATATATATAAATATCTTGAAAATTTCACGTATAAAAATCGTTTTTGAGATCAGTATGTAACGATTTTGAATATTTTCACATAATATAACAATTGAAAATTTTCCTTTTTGTCAAAGGTATTCTTATATAATATAATGGTATAATGGTATTTTAAATACAGTATATTAAATACTGTTTATTATTTCTTATAAAAAAATAGGATGAAAGTCATAAACCGACGATTGTTAAGTGTTTACAACAAAACATTGTTCTATTCATCGGTTTCGTTTAATTTGTATTTTGAATGTATGATATGTAGATAAAATGCTCTATTTAACACTTGGAATATAGATAAAATATTATAAATACCGACACAAAAACACAAAAAATACCTTATAAATTATGATAGTAAATCAATAATAAAATAAAATCTGTAACGATCTGTCATGTATATGGAAAAATTTAAATGGAAAACAATTATTATGGCACAAATATTGTCTTCAACAATTATTGTTTGGTAATGAAAGAATTTAATAATATGAAGAATACAATAGGTAAAAAAAGCCGCAAACAGAAAAAAAGCCGCAAACAGACTTACATTATTTGTTAAATAATAATGTATTGTTAAATTTTTTTATTTTTATGTTTTTGAATATTTGAATTTCTATTTTGTTATTAAATGATTTTGTTATTGGATTTGTAATGAATAATTTTTTAATTTGGTTTTTTGAATTTAAAAGTAATAAAAATAAATAAAATTCAATTCAAATATATGGAAAAATTAGATTTTATTGATTTGTTATGATTTATATTACTTTTAATATTATTTTCTATAAATAAGAAACGAATTGGACTTTTCGTAGATTCACAAAGACTTTTTTTTAGCATTCAATAAATAAAAATCCTCGACAAAACACGCATTAATATATGTTTATAGAACTTATTAATATAATAATTATATAACAAGAAACAAGAAATGACAAGAAATAACAAGAAATAAATTGTTAAGTTTTTCAAAAAACCAAAGTGATAAATTTTAAATCATCCAAAAATTATATATAAAATTAGATGCAAAGCAACAAAATTTACATTCTTTAAATTAAAAAATTAAATATTTTTCATTAGTGCTTGGTAGAATAATTATTATTCAAATTTAAACGTAAAAATTTCAAATCTAAATCACATATACATTTTTTGTTATATATTTGAAGAAATTAATAGAGCGTTTTTTTTTTATAGTAAATTAGATAAATTCGAATTTGATATAAAATGAATGAAATTGAAGTAATGAAAAAAAAAAATACTATACAAATATAAAAATTAAAATAAATATAGATAAGTAAATAAAATTATTAGAAATTTGAAAATAAGATGATATAAAAAAAATATTTACAAATATAAATACAAAAAATAAATAATATATTTGATAAGAGAAAGAGTTATTTTCCTACAATGCATTTCATTTTGAACTGGCTTTTGAGTGGAAAATGAAAACCAATTCAAAATGAAATAACTATAAGAAACCATATGAATGCAATCAATTCATTTCAATTTACATTTATAGGGATTCTAATTTTAATAAAAATTACTATAATAAAATATGCGAAAAAGAATTAAGAAAAAAAATACTAAATAGGCGAATTTTTTTTATCATTAAATTGATTGATTGATATTTTTTTTTATATATTTAAAGATAAAAATAATTTCGCAAATCTCACGAAGCTTTTATTTAATAATAAAATAATAATAATTACGAAATAGAAAAAGAAATACGTTTAAAAAAGTAAAGATTTTATGAAGAAAAAAAAATATTAAATTTGCAAAATCTTCTGTGCGTAATTTATTTATGTAATGGTCAATTATTTGTAATAATATACTTGTTGATAATATTATAAGGATAATAATAAATATCCTGGAAATTTTATCAATTATTTTTTATTTTATTTTATGTAATAAATAATATTGCTGATGAAATATAATACTAAAAATCGAAATATAGTTATTACGTATTGTTACGGCGATATACGTCCTATTTGGACAATAGTTTCTTAAATATTGTTTATATATCATCTATATATATTTTAAGGATATATATATAAGTATAAATTATAATACAAAATAGTATATTATATATATAAAAAAAAAAACCAGAATAATAAAAAATAAAAAAAAAACTTATATAATAAAATAAAAAGACATTTTTTTTTTAATTTTATATGATAAAAGGACATCTCAAAAATAATAAAAAAAATTTAACGATTATATGTTAGGGTAATTTTTTTATTATAACATTTTTTTTTCTCATACAGAATTTGTTTTTTTCCATTCTGGAATTATTTTATAATATATATCTTACATCGTGTATATTAGATTGTCGGCAATAGTTTTTATATAAATATAAAATAGGGCAAATTAACAGAGGGAAATATGTTATATATGAGAATTATTTGATTTAAAACATATTTTATAGAATTTATTTTTTATTATCAATAACAATATATTAATGTTATTATTTCTCGAAAGAAACGAATAAGAATAGAATAATTTAAATTTAAACATTAGTAATAATAATAAAAAAAATTAAAATTTATATTCAGTTTTTGTTATTCGCTTTTGAAAAAAAAAACAATCTGTTTTTTGTTTTTTTTTTTTTTTTATTTCATGAGATAAAATTAAATGGACCCACAAAATTGTATAAACAAATGGACAAGCGATCCGACAATATAACGAATATAACATACACTATCTAACTATAATCATAATAATATATAGTGGATAGAAAATGGAATAAATATTTTCTGGTAATGGTCAAAAATGATTGGATATGGTTGTTGGTTAAGTTAAGAGAACTGGTTATTTGCATTAATTTTTGCGAATAGATATATATATATATATTAATATGCAGATTTTCCTTTGATTCTTTTTTCTTGTGCTTACCAATTTAAATCTCATAAAACGGTTATTATAATTTTTATTGTTTGATATAATAATAATAATAATCATAATAATGCGAATAAAATATATTAAAAGTAAAAAAAAAAAAATATACTATGGAATTTTATTGAAATTTATAAAAACTTTGACCGTTTATATCATTTTAGAGGTGGTTTTGGTTTTTTTTTTTTTTTATATTAAAAAACTTTAGATGAAAATTTAGCAAAAAAAAAAAAATTATACTGCAAAATAATCGTTTTTTCCTTCTCTCTAACGAAAAACTGGATGATATAAATAAAAATCTATTTATTTTTGGCATAATTTAAATTCAATTATATTTTTTTATTTTTGCATTTCCATTTTGAATTGAATATTAAAAAAAAAAAAAAAATAAAGAAAAGATGTTTTTAGTTGAAAAGAAGTTTCGTTTTTTTTTTTAATTTATTTATAGAGATTATTAGATATAATAAGATATTATTGTAGATATACGATGTGTCCGGTCGGGCGATTATCGCATAATTTAGAAATATGTAACAGAAAATAAAAAACAGCATCCACACCAAACAGATGTTTGGCAAAATTTTCATAAGTTTTATTGTATAGTATTTCAAAGGAAAATTTTTAAATTAAATTCAAAACTTGAATTTTATTTTATATTTATCTTTTATCAAAAAAAAAATAAAATAAAATAAAATTTTCTGCAGACAACCAAATAAATGTGAATAAAATGACGGAAATTCGTTAAATTTATTAAAAAAAAAAGATTATATATTATGGTCTTTTAACAATGAGAAATACTATTTGGAATTGAAATCAAATATTTATATAGGTTTTTTTTTTAAAAAAAGAATTTTAATAGACAAAAAATTAAAATGATATAATCCTTTATCGGTTTAAATATATACTTAGTAATAAGCGGGTTAGTGATTGGGGGTACATATAGACCATTATTGATAACAGCATTACAATTGACAAGAGATTCTTTATGGGACTTATTGGATTACAAATAAACAAAAAAATGATTTTATTACTTTGTATATATAGAATTTCTGAATAGAGTGGTTTAGAATTTTCTATCAAACGAATAAGGATTTGTTTAATAGTTGTTGATAACGTACTCGGTTGTAATTAAATATTAAAATTGAATTTAAACTAATTCAAACTTTATTAAAGTGATAATTTCTTCTTAGTCTACTTTCAAATTTGTTCAATAAGTATGTTCTTAATATCCTAACTGTCAATGGATGATTAAAACTAGAATTAATAACTGCCGTTTCAGCGGTCGACATTATTTCGTGGACAAACCTGGATCGGTTAACCTAATATTCCTTTTAGATTGTTCTTCAGATATTTATGAGAGTTTTATGATTGAGATGAGATGAGATGATGAGAGATCACAATATGTTGATTATAATTTTAGAATAAAATAATGTATATGTAATTGTTTTTCTTATAATTAACCAACACCGCATAAAAAATGAAATTGATAAAGAAAATTTTAATTACCTTTAAAAAAAACTTCGTAAGTTTTAGATTTCAAATAAAATCCTCATTCTCACAATCGTTTTTTTTTTTGGGTTCATAGAAAATTCAATTTTGGTTTAATAAAATTTTTGCAAACTTACCTGCAAAAAGGAAGAAAAAATATTAATTAATAAAAATAAATTAATAAAATGGAAAAAAATATTATATTTAAATAGTATAAATAGTTTAAAAAAAAGGCATTTCTGGAAATGTAATGATTTTTTTGTTCAAGTCTTCAATCTATAAAAATAATTAAAACAAAAATATTAATTTTTTTAAATACATATCATATATATTTTTATTTCTTGCAAATTTTTATTAAATAATTATTAAAATTATGTAAAATATATATATTATTAATAATAATAATAAAAATATTATGTTAAGTATATATTATTCATTTCAATTAATAATAATTATAATAATAATAATAATAATAATAAAAAAAAATTACATTAAAAATTAAAAAACAAACACAAAAAAACTAAACTCTATTATCATAATTTCTAAAATGTATTTTAATTTCTACTTTTTTGTTTTTTTTCCAGTCATCATAAATAGTCCGTTAAAATATAAGGACCAAAAGAAGAGATAAATATAAAAAAAAAAAAAAACATTCACAAACAAACACAAGTTAAAAAAAATCGATTATTATTTTGTAATAATGGAAAAATATATTATATATATAAAATGATAATCGCAAAATGCTATATTGTTATTTAATTATTTTGCAATAAACAATTGTAAAAAATAATAAAAAAAAAATTGGTAAATTTGAAGACCCTTGCTCTTTTTCATAATAAACAAATTTAATCAATTATTATATTAATATTTTTTTAAATGACTGTAATTCTTTTTTGTATTTTATTAAATTATTTTAATAAAATTAATTTAATTTTTTTATATATCCTTTTATTTTTATTATATTAACTTTTTTTTTTATTTTACTGATCAAATAGTAATTAATATATATATTTATTTTATTTATCTATTAATTTATAAAATCGTTAGTTAATTTTGTTATTGGTTTTCTTCGTTTTAATTAAAAAAAAAAAAACAATATGATATTTTTATTAAATTATGAATTAAAAATATAAAATTGCACTCATTTTCTTTCAAAAAATATGTGGTTTTTTTTTTATGTATATTCAACAAAAATTACAACTTAATTTTATAAAAAATATATTGTCGCCCCTCAATTAAATTTTTAATAAATTAAAAATAATCAAATTGGATATTGATTTAAATATAGGAATAATTTTTTTTATTCTTTTCAAATTATTAAATTAAATTGTCAATTCAATTTTTATTTAAATAAGCGAAAAAAATTGATGAGTAATTTTTCTGTTCTTAAAAAAAAAACCTTATGACGGTTTTTTTTTTTTATCTTTTTATATAGGAAAAAAGGCCGCATTTTTTTTTATCGCAGTTTCAAACAACTATAAAATATTTTATCTCAAAAATTTAGATAAATTATTTAATGTTTGTGGGGGTGTGTGTGTGTGTATTGTGTTTTTTGTATTGAATTTATTTATATTATATTATTAATTAATTTTTATAATAATAATTAATATTTATTGCTATTACAGTATTCTTTTTTATTTGTTTTTGCCGTCAAACAAAACCGAAAATAAATATATAAAATAATATATACATAAATATTAAAAAAAAAAAAAAAGAAGAAATTAATATCGCAATTTATAGTTTTTTTTTTACTTCCTTAAAAATATCTATTATGATTTAATAAACGTATTCAATGATTTTAAGTAAATTTTAAAATTAAAAATATATATATATATATATAGATTTATCAAGTCCCAATGTAAATTACAAAAATACATATACATTTACTTATTCTATTTTATTGTTCTTATTATAGTTTTAATATTATTTATTATTTTTTATTTAAATAAAATGATTTATTTTAGAATTGCTTAATGATTTTTATTTAATAAAAAAAAAAATTAATAAAGTTAAAAAATTAATACAGATATTTTATTTTTTTGAAGAGTTTACATCTTTATTGATACTTATTTTGTGTGTGTGGGTGTGTGAAATATAAAATTTAAAATTGATTTTAATAAAAATGTACAAATAATGCAAATTAAACATTTTTAATTTTAAAAGTTATTTTAGTTTTTCGATATTTTTTTAGTTAACGTATAAAAATTATATATTAAAAAAAAAAAACTAAATATACACATTTTAAAAATTGGGGAGGTTTTTTTCTGTTTTTGTTTTTTTAAAGTAATAACTTTTTGTTTTTAAAATTATATTTCTTAATAATTCACATTTAGTTTATCTATATATGTATGGATTTGATTTGATTATTTAATTTCTTATAATTAAAAATTGTGTTTTTAACTAATTTAAGTTTGTTTTTTTTTTTTATAATTAAAATCACATTTAGTAGGTTGATGCCATGCGGTGTTTTTTGGGTGGTGTATTTTATTTCATTTTGGAGGTCATTCATTAATTAATATTAATTTTATTAATAATAATACGATAATAATAATAATAATAATAAAATAATAATACAATAATATTAATTGTGAAAAAAAAATAAAAATAAAATAAAATATTTATGATAATTTTATATGTGATTTTTTAAATGGGAAAATTTAATTTTAATTAATTTGTTTAATAATTACAATAAATTTAAATTTTGTTAATTTGATTTTTTCTTTTTTTTTTTGTACTAGCGTGAATTTCTTTATCTTTTTAGTTTTAGTAAATATATCATCAGCATTTTAATTATTTTAAAGAACAGTCTCATAACATTTACGAATCCATTGGTTTTATTTATTAATTATTTTTTAATATTGTTAATAACTCTACTATTGATTAGTATTTATTTTTATTTTAGTAATAAATTTATGATGGCTTAATTTTTTTTTATATATGTGGGTGGGCATAAAAAATTGGCGGCCGTTGATTTCTTACATTAATTAGTGTTATTGATATTGAAATTCTGAGGAAGTTTTTTTTTTGTTGAGTATACACGATAAATTTATTGATTGTTGTAATTCAGTTAATTTTTTTCTTTGGAGATACACATTTTTTTTGTTTAATTCTTTGAAAGAAAAAAATTTACCAATCTATAATTTCTGAAATGAAAATATAGAAAATAAATAATAATTTATTTACATTTTTCCAAATAAACTTTAAAAGTAAATATTTTTAAAAAAATTAAAAACTTACCTGTGTTTTATATGTTGTGGGGTGATTTGGAATATTTTTTTTATGTTATGTTAAATTATAAAAAGCACAGCAAAAAAAAAAAAAAAACACACTTAATTTTATGAATTTATATTTTTTTTTTTTTAATATTTGAATATGATTTATTTCCATGCTTTTATAAATGGAAAAGATTTATGTGGAAAATTAAAAGAATCTTTTTTCGTTTTGGTACGCTTCCGAGAGGTTTATTTGCGGCCAATTTTTTAAAGGAAGAATATTAATTTAAATCATATCCTAGATATGATATTACAGACCTTATATTATAAAATATGTGCAAATATTTATCACTAAATAATTAATTAATAATTCTATTAAAGCACAATTTTTATAGTTTATAGCACAGCAAAAAAAAAACCAAAAATATAAAACGAAACTAAAAAAACCAATGTTAATATTAAAGAATTTTTAAAACACACAAGCGATTAATTTGTACAAAAACAACAATTCATAAATATTTATAAAAATTAAATGATAAAAATGCAAGTGAAAAACAATTAAATGATTGCGAAAATTCGTCATTAAGTATTCATTTTAATACAATTCCCCCTTGGTATTTGGCGGCAATTAATTAGTCTATTAAACGTTTATGATTTAAGTGTTAGATAACATAAGAAAAGCAATAAAAAAAAAAAATAAAACAACAGAAATAGTAATTAAAAAGGGATGCTTCATGAAAATACCACTAAGGCATTTAATGAATCATTTAGTATTGATTATAAGCAATTACAGAAATAAAATGGTTAATATAGTAATAATAATAATAATAATAAATTAATTACCTGATTTTGTGTTGTGTTGTGTTTGTTTGTGTGTGTGTTTGGTTTTTTTTTTTTAAATTGATCCCTATCTCACACACGGTGCTCTCGATTTGTTGTTTATGAGGTTAACGGTGATATTCCCACTTGTCTCACATCCGTTGGTGGTACTGAACCCGGTTCTAGATTCTTAATTAACAAAGCCAACCAGTGCTTTGTTGATTTATCCTCTTGTAAACATATCGAAAATGTTGCATCACGCAATTGATCCGGTAAACATTGACGTAATGCTTCACGGGCTCTAAATATTATTTAAAGTGCAAATTGTTAAATTCAATTTTATAATTATAATATTAGTTTTCCAGTTTGATGATCATTATGAACATTTTTGAAAGAAATAGATTACAGATAAAAATGTTAATTGTTAAACGATCTTTATGAATAAAATTGTGGATGAAAATTAAAGAGGAAAAATGTAATAATTTGAAGAAATCACTCGTTAATCTGTTAATCTTAAAATGACAACCACTAAATGTTACGGCTTATTTATCAAATAATATAAAAATTAATACATTTGATGGTTTTATCATGATTTGGAAACCATAACTTTTATTTTTAAACGTTGATAGGCCATCACCTAAAATGGAAAGTACTAACATAAAGTCAGAGTGGTAGATGGGGGTGAAATTGATCATCAATCATCAAATTTTTACTATACCATATTATACTTAATTCTTAATAATCCTAATATATTTATCGAAACTTACCTCGAGTTATCTGATAATCTTAAATAACATCTAACGACATGCTTTAATAAACGTGCTGATGGCTCTTTGGATAATTGTATAACCATTTTACCCTAATGAATTTACCCCAAAATATATATATTTAATTAATAATAGATCGAAATATATTTAACGATTTTATAATTAATAAAAGATAATCAATTTACCAAAATGATTGCTACATGCGAAAAACGATCATACGTTTGACAAATATACGATAAACCACTATCGTCTAATAAAATTTTTTGTAATATAAATGTAGCAACGGTTTTACTTAATTCTGAACCAGATTCCATAATTCTTAAACAAAGTGGAATGATTTCGGTAGTTAATAAAAATGTAATCACTTCTTGTTCATCAGTCTATATTTATATATATATATGTAGAAAATAAATAATAGAAATTAAAGTGTTAAACAAATTTATAAATTATATGTGATAATAAAAAAACAGGTCATTTTTTTTTTTTGGAATTACCTTAACTAGAGCACCAATAACACCTAAACTGGTTAAGCGTAAATATTCAAATGGCCGGGTTTTCGATGTTGTATGTAGGAACGGATATAAAAATAATGGAACTTGAGCTTGTAAAAACACTGAACGTGTTTCCGGATGCGATGCAACACATTGTAATAATGCTAATGCATTACATACACGATTCGATTGATGAGCAGTCAATGCTGGCGGATTTATTGACGGGTATATTGTTATAATTTCTTGGATTAATGCAGCGGCTACACCAAAACTATGCCATAACATTGGTGCTAAATTCGCGACACTTTCACGTTTTTTACTTAACTCTAACAATGCCGTTTCACGTGTTTCTGGATTCGGTAATTCATTTATCCATTGATAAACCTATTCAAAATTTGTAAATTTGTAGAAACAACAACGATTTTATTAGATAAATTATAAATAAAAACAATATATGATTTTGTAACATAAAAAAAAGAAAAAAAGTTTAATGAAATAGTATTTATTATATTTAAGAATTGCTGGGATAGAATCTTTTGTCATGGGATACAAATCAACATTATAATATCAATAAAATGAATTATACCACTAAAAGTTACGGTTTAAATTTATACAGACAGTTACAACTTACAACTAATATTTATTATCAGTTACATTCACGCCTTCATATTTATTGATGATATTTTAAGAAAAATGTATTCTGTTATAAAATTATCATAGAATATATGAATTGTTTGTAAGATAAGATAACATATTATACTTGTGTGAAAATAAAAAAATACGTTATTTTCGTACCTGAGTTTCTGGATTAGGTAATTTATTGATCCAATGATATACCTATTAAAATTATATAGAAAAGAAAATTACATAATTAAAATAATACAATATATATAAAGAAAATTAAACTATACAAAAAAAAAATTCATAATAAATGGAATAAATTCCATATATGTATTATAGAAGAATTAAAAAACACATTGAACGTTTAAAATGTATAAATGATTTATAATTATCGTTATTTAATGAAATGTATTTACACAATCTTCATTTTTGTACAAATATAATTTATTTATTTTCTTTTAGTTTTTTATTGATTCAAATAAAAAAATAAAAAAAACATCTATAAGGAATTTTTATGAACAATAAAACAAGTGTTACCGTTTTATATGCCAATGTGAAGAAAATTGTTGTAAACATATATGGAAGAAAAAAGATTCTAGGAATACCCGTCAAATCTATTCTTCCAAATCTTTTCCATTTTCGAAGTAAATAATCCATTTATTTTTTTTTAAAGTTTAATTATGAAAATTCAATTGTAGATTTAAAAATAAAAAATCAGTTTTTTCTTTTGGCAAAAAATCAACAAATTTTCCGGAAATTTTTTTTCCTTCTCGAAATTTAATAAAAACATTTCAACATTGCACAATGCACATACACACAATAAATATTTGCTTTTCAATACCACCAGTGACGACTTAGGCAATTATTGATGACTATAAAAAAGTAATGTATATTTTAAGCACGAATTATTAATAGGTATTTTTGGTGATGGATATTTAAAAATTGATTGATCAATGGTGATCCTTGATAGTTTTAACAATTGAAAAAAATCAGATAATCCTATCATTTCCAAAACGCTTAAACCAATGGGGCTTAATTCTAGCATTCGCATTATGAGTGGGAAACTTAATGTAAATACAAATATTCTTGCAGTTCGTGGAAATTAATGTGAAAATGGAATTTTTTTTTCATTATTGTGAACATTTTTTTTATATGGGTATTTTATTTTTGACTTTTTTTGACTTATTAAAAAAGTAAATATTTACTTACTTCCTTCATATTTTTTTTAATAGTTTATTTTTTATATTTTATTTAATTTTTAATTTATTTTTTTTTTAATTTTTTTAATATTATTTCTAGTACAAAAAAAAAATTAGAAAATATCAACAATAAACAACAGCGGTATAATAAAAGATTTGAGTGTTCAAAAACTCGTCGATTTACTGTTTACAGCGACACTATATATGGGTTTAGCAATTATTACTCGTAGATTTTCATTAAGCCTAGGTTTCCTAAATGTTGTTACAATGCGTTACGCTTTGTAAATAAATTTTTTTATTGTGTGCGTGTGAATAAACAAATAAGTTCTTTGGTCAATCTGTTTATATATCGCTAAAATTGAAAAATATTATATTAATATAAACAATACAATACACATCATTAATTTTATTTTCTAATTAACAATGCCATTGTATTGAAATTATAAATGGTCAATAAACGAAAAGCATATCGATAAATATTTATATGTGTATCAATTCGCAATTTTAATAATTAATGAATTTTAAGATAATTTTGTTTTTTTTAATTTCGGATATTTTTTAATGATATTTAAAAAAAAGTGGTTGTGATAAACAGAAGAAAAAAAAACAATACAAAAAAAAAACCATGTTATTTACTATCAGAATTAAAATAAAAATATAATTGAGATAAGGTAAAAAATATCTAATCTTATGACATTTGAATTTTATTAGTAAATAAAAATTTAAAAAAAACTTCTCGTTACAACTCAAAAAAAAACCATTGGACAGCATTGAAGAAATACGCCAACGATTTTGTGCATTCAAAACAGATAATTTTTGATAAATGATTTATGTTACTCAAATACCGGTCCTAAAAACTATTGCTATAAATGATATTTATATCAACATAATACATGAAAAAATTATTGATCTATTTGGACATAATCAATATGAATAAAAGATGTGTTAAAGATTATTAAAAAATTTCTCATGCAATAACTACTAAAAACAACCATAAATGTTATAATGCCACGTTCATAATTCAATATTTTTTATATGAAAAAATTAATATACTCTATATATATTAGTGGACGCAGACGGCAGAAGAACATCTGCTAATGTTTTATACATCGAAAAATTGTATTCCTCTGTTTGGATGGAATAATCATTGAATGTATATAATATACAAAGAAAAAAAAATTCGAGTTTTTGTGAAATACAAATTTAAAGGTTATATTCTGAAATAAATTCAATAAGAAAAACAAAAAGTGAAAGGTATTTTATTTCATTAAAATATTTCCAATTCCACAAAAATAATCATCATCTTTGCTGTCGTAGTGTGTAAAATTGGTTATTTAGTTTGGTTTTGGTTTACGTATTTCAAAAAAATCTAGTTTTAATTTAAATATTTATAGATGTTGTGCTGTTTATTATATATATGTTTTTGTTTTATTCATTAGCAAAATTTAAATATTTATTTTTATGTTGTTGTTGTTGCTGTTCGTAATTTGCCTTTTGCGTATTACTATAAAATATATAATTTACAAAGTGAAATACAAAATACACATACATTTCCCAAATTAAAATATAATTTTTTTATTTTACCGACAAATTTTTGTGATGATGATAAACACACAACAATAATATAAATAAATAAATAAAAAAAAAACAGAGAATTAAATAATTTATTTATTTATTCTTATTTCACATTTGTTATTCACAACTCACATCACAGTCATTTTCAACACCATTCATAATCATCATTAACATCATCATAACAATAATAATAATAAGATGATTACATTACAATTCATATTCGCAATTGCATATATATCTTATTTCATAAATTACGATGATTATATATGATGATGTATATAAATAAAAGTAAATTTTTTATTACGCATTTTGTTTTTGCAAAAAAATTTAAGTCATATATAATTTAAGAATATTGAATTTATCGAAAAGAATTTAATTATTATTACTAATTAAATTATCGAATAAAAAAATAAACATACCTTATCGGTATCTGGATTTCCTAATTGTAAATTTGCAGGACTTGGTTGTGTACTCATTTTTTTTCTATTATTATAATGTTTATTGATGTTGTTGTTTTCTATTGTCATATATATATACTTTTTATATAAAATATATATTAATCAAAACAATCACAAACTTCCAATGTTTTTAGTTTTACTTCCTTTTTTTCCTAATAATGGCAAAATATTAAACTAATTGATGTTTTGAATGAACACACAAAATATGACGATGGTTTGGTTTCTGATTTGTATTTGTATCACTATACTTTTGAAATTGAATTGAATGGAAATTGGACTTGGTGTTGTTGTTGTTGTTGTTGATATTATTATGGATAAGAAAATATTTCTATTTTTAGAATATTCACTTTAAATTATTTTTTAACTTTTTAATTTCTATTGATAGATGATATTATTTCAAAATAAAACACAATATAAAAAAAAAAGTTTTTTTTTGGTTTTATCTATGAATATGATCTTTTTCCGTTTCGTGACTACAAAAAGATAAAATATGTATTCGGTTTATTGAATTGCCGATCGAATGGTTCTATTTCAGTGTTGTGATTGTGAAAACAAAAACAAAAACAAAAACAAAGTAATGTTAATTTTTTACTTTTTCGTTGTTGTTGCTGTGGGCAATCGTTTTTATTCGTTGAAGATATACTTTTTTTTATGAGTTCGTTCTACGATTCCAAAAAAAAAAAAATGGTTACACAAACTATTTTTTATTGAAACTTTTCACAAAAAAACGCTAATTTTTAAATTCTTAATTTATTGATTGTAATTAATTTATTTTAATTAAATTTACTTTAAATATTTTTATATATACAATTTATTTTGGTTTATTTTAATACGTACTTCATAAAAAATAAAGTATATTATGAACAAAATTTTCACATAAAAAATGATTTTTTTCTTTTTTTAACATGCGGCCATTTTGAATATAACTGAGGTGACTGTGACTGATGCTTTTTTTTTGTTCTTTTTCTTTCAAACAAAAATGTACTAAAGAAATTCGATATATGATATGAATAAAAAGAGATGATGAAATTCATTTTATTCGTATTACATTTTATATGTGGGGTATGAGCGAGAAAATAGATAAATACTTGAATATATTAATGCGGTTTCCCAATAATATAATTGGTTTAATTAATATTTTTTATTTAATTATTTCTATAAAATATTATAATTTGAATATCTAACCCATGAGATATGGGATTAAAATTAGCAAAATACAGTCTGTATACTTCATAATTTAATATAAATTATAATTTAATTATATGTAGTAAATATTCAATGCGAAATAATCTTATCGTTTTTTTGAGGTTTTCATATGCGATCGTCAAAACCTTACAATATAAATTCATTTTACATTGAATGAGTTCATTTTTTGTGGTGTGAAAAATAAGAAACTCATAATGCATACAAATATACATACAAATTCACCTTTGTTTAAATTTAATTTTCTCCTCAAGCATCATCATCATTCTTTTATTATTAATTTTTTTCTCATCAATCATCGATAAAACACAAACAACAAACATCTCATTCCAAATAAAATAATCAAAATTCAATTCATCATCGTTCGTATCGCATCGTTTGATACCAAATTAAATATAAAATTAAATTAAAAAATCTATTTTTATTAAATTTATTTATTCTTTGTAACGTATTTAATTAGAATAAAAACAAATGAAAGTGAAATTAAATTTTATCGATTCTGTATAAAATCAATAATTATTATTATTTTGTTTTGTAACAAAACAAAAAAGAAACTTTCTTTGTAGATTTTGTCAATTTCCAAAAAAAATTACGTGTTATATTGTGAAATTTTACAACAACAAATTGTTTTTTGTTTTTTTTTTTGCAAATCTGGTAAGTATACAAATAAAAAATATAATTAAATTTTTATTTATTTTTTTGATGCTGTGTGATGTGTGTTTTATTTTTAGTGCATTTGCATTTTCGTTTGTTTTTTTTTAACAAAATATTCTTCTAGTTTATTTTTGCATTTTTTTTATTTAAAAAGTTTTAAACACGCATACATTCATTACTTATTTTTTACAAGTCATCATCGCATTTCATTTATATTTATTTTTTTATTTTTAATTTAATATAAAAAATAATAATAACAAAAAGATTTAAAAAAAAAAAAAATTAATATGAAATATAACTTTTGTGTGGTCGAAAAAACGTACATAGAGTACGTAGAACTCTTCGTTTTTATTTTTTTTGGTGATTCTTCTTATTAGTTGTGAATGTGATTCATTTTGTGAAATTTGTATTTGTTGAAGACAAAAGATTGGTATTGATTTATTTTGTTTTGTTTTTTTATTATTGTGTATTTATTTTAGTAACGTCTTGCAAGGAATCCAGTCGTGAAGGAATTTTTGAATATTTATTCATAATATATAAACTCTAAAATATCCACTTTTTTTTTAAATAAATATTTATAAAATGCGAATCACCGCAACAACATTAACTGATATCCTGTTCACTTTGGACGTTCCCGAAGATTTAGATTTGGGCAATTTTAAAGCATTGTGTGAAGTTGAAACGGGCATACCAATTTTACAATTAATTATAATATATAATGGTCAGCCGTTAATGGATGATAAACGCACTATAAAAGAATATGGCATGGAAAATAATGATTGTGTTGTTATACAAACAAGGCCATCGGGAGGTTCTTCGGGTAGTGGCAATTCAAGACAACAAGTTCCTAGCGGTAATGCAGCATTGGCTGCTAATCTTGATTTTAGTTCAATACAAATTCCATTATCATCGATACAAACACCGACGCAACAATCATCATCAATAGCACATCAAACGCCAGCAACACCATCACCATCGTCATCATCATTCTCATCATTTTTATCAAATGCTAATAATGCGCCAATATCAATTGGCGAACATGATAATCCAGAATTTATAAGAAATTTATTTTTATCGAGACCCGATCAATTGGCATTGTTAAAACAAAATAATGTTCCATTAGCTGATGCCTTGTTGACAGGCAGTTTAGGTAAATTAAAGAGTGAAATTAGTCGTTTAAAATGTCTTTGTCGAACGTGTAAATTATAATTATATTTTATAATTTACAGAAGCATTTACTGAGGTGTTAAAAAAACAATTAGCCGTTCGTAAAGAAAACCATGAAAAAAGATTGCGTATGTTGAATGCCGATCCATTGGATCATGAAGCTCAATTGTTAATAGCCGAAGAAATTAAACAACAAAATATTAATTCAAATATGGAAGCGGCAATGGAATATCATCCAGAAGCATTTGGAACGGTTGTTATGTTGTAAGTTTTAATACCGAGCGGTATTAATTTAATATAAAATGGTATTTTATTGCTTTTTTTTAATCATTTTTCAAATTGAAATATTACAATTATAATAGATATATTGATTGTCATGTCAATGGATTACCTGTAAAAGCATTTGTCGATTCAGGTGCACAAACAACAATAATGAGTCAAGCATGTGCGGAACGTTGTCATGTAATGCGTTTAGTTGATACAAGGTAGGTTTATTATTTAAAAAAATAACCGGATGTTTATTTATTATTTTTTATTTTGGGTGCGTAACAATTTATTTATTTATTTTTTTTCAATACACAATTACACAAAATCAATCAACCCAATAAAAAAAATAAATAAATAAATAGATTTGCTGGTTTGGCTAAAGGTGTTGGTACACAAAAAATTATCGGTCGTATTCATATGGCACAAATACAAATTGGAAATGATTTTTTAACAAACAGTTTTTCTGTACTTGAAAAACAACCAATGGATATGTTAATAGGATTAGATATGTTAAAAAGACATCAGGTACAATTGAATAAATTCCCAAATTTCTAATCAAAAGAAAAAAGAGATTTATTATTGTTAATGTATTAAATTTTTTGCATTTTGATTAGTGTAAAATTGATTTACAACGAAATGTTTTAACAATTGGTACAACTGGTACAGAAACACCATTTTTATCGGAAAGTGAATTGCCGAAAGATGCACGCCTAACGATAGTAGATGCTGAAGAACGGGCGGCTGACCAAGCGGCTACCATTGCTGAATTAGAGGAACAAGAAATTGCCGACGCTTTGAAAAAAAGCAAAACCGATATGGAAACTCAAGGTAAATAAATTATTATGAGATGAACTCTATATATTTTAATATTCAGAAGATGTCTTTAGTTAATTATAAAGGGGGTATTAATAATACTTTTTTCTATTTGTATCCAAAAAAGTCTGAGTTCAATTATGTATTTTGTTTCTATTATTATTTTATAATTTACTTTGTGACAAAAATTTTTTTAATTTATAATTTATTTATTTGTTTTATTTTTCATTTTTCGTTTACTTCAAAAAAAAAGGAAGTTAGATTAGAATAGAAAAAAATTTAAAAACAAATTAAGAAAATTGAAGATTATGTTTTATTTGTTTAAGATTTTTTTTTCTATTAATATCTAATTTTTAATTTAATTTTAATAATAATACTATACGAGATAAAGAGAGATCACCGAGAATTTTGCACAAAATATAATAATAAATTATAAAATTTAAAACTTTTTTTTTTGTGATGCACAACAAAATACAATATTTATGATGCCATTCATCAAACACAATAATTTGCACGTTCTACCACGAAACAATTATATATATATATATATATAGGCAATAATTCACATTTAATGGAAGTAGATTTAGAATTGAATGAACCATCAACATCAACAGAATCTTTACGATTACAACAAACTACTACAGCTTCATCTTTAACCACTGCTGATAAATTTACAGAAGAAGATATAAATGGCATAATGAAATTTGGTTTTGAACGTGAACTAATTATAACTGAATTAAGAAATTCAAATGGTGATGTAAAACTAGCAATGGCAACCCTTATTGCAAAATCATTTATATATAATCCACAAATGCCGCCATCCACATCGAAATAACATTGCCGAATCAAATACCATAATAACAACAAGCACCAATTCTACAATAAAAACTAATCTTTCTAATCCGTCATATCACAAAAAAAAAAAAAAAACTTAAGAACCTTAACAAGTAATTTTATTTGTTAACGATGCAAATTCCGTGCAGTTTAAAAAGGTTTCTCTCATAATATAAATAATACAATAAATAAATAATTTACTAAAAACAAAAATATATTAATTAATGACTGAGAAATATAAAATGTAATAAATAATTAAATATTAAATTGGAAAATTGTACGACTTGAGTTACAAATTATAATGAAAACAATGAAAATTTGAATTAATTTAAAAATTTTGTATTTTAAATAAAAAAAAAGAATTCTATTTAAATATGTAATAGAGTTTTCTTTTTTGTATTGTTGTCAACATCCTTTTGTAAACAAACAAAATTAAAGGATGTATTAAAGATTAATTAAAGATTAGTGAAACAAAAAAGAAATATTTTTATTTACAATGAAATAAAATTTTAAGAGCATTTAATATATTATTATAGAATAAACAAAAGAATTACATAAATAAAAATATTAGAATAATTTTTTTTTATATTAAATGCAGTTATAAATTTTCTTTTGGTTGTTTTAATTATCAATTATTTTAATGAATAAAAATTGTGCATTTTTTTTTGTTTATTGGTAAATATATTTGTTGTTTAAATATTATTTAATATAATAAACTTGCGAGATAAATTAATTATGGTTTTAGATCGGTTATAACAATTTTAATTTATCTTATTATATGTCCCATGGTTAAATGTTCATATACAGTTATCGTTTCCACATAACGAACCATTGTGGAAGATTAATGATATTTTGACTAACGACTATCAAACCTCTGAATGTCTAATCCTCAACAAATACCCTTTAAAACACCGCAAAATCTTTCCGTACTCTTAGAACACAATTTAATTGGAAATTCTGTATAATTTTCTAAATATAATTCTGTATGAGCTGATCTAAATTTAGTGAACTTTTTAGAAATTCGCTTAGTTAAATCAATTTTTTTATGGTAGAAATCGAACACTTAACTTTTTGGCACTCATTATTGAAATGGAGATTATATATATTTCAGGGATTTAATTTGATAGTAAACATTTTACAATGTAAAGTCGCCATTTGATAAAAACACATCAGTTATTTGTTTAACTTTTTAACCATTAATTATGAATTAATTATTGCCACATTAAATAAGTAGTACATCTATTTATAACTTCCTTAGGTTTCCCTTGATCTTTTCTACATAAATTGATGGATCTTTCTTAATCCATGGTTAATCTTTTGGTAATTGATGGTAATAAAACAGGAAGTTTTTGTTTCGTTTATAAATTTTTTATAATAATTAAAACATGATATTTTTTATACATAAAACATTACGGATTATAATTAATTTGAATAATTAAAATTAATTATTATTTGTTCTAATCAATAAAATAATAAATATTAACAAAACAAACATTTTTTGTGAACAAAAAAAAATAAATAAATTTTTCTTCATATATCGAAATAAACAAAAAAAAACGTAAACAAAAAATTGCATTATTGCATTTCGATTTATTCACCATAAAGACAAAATGAATAAATAAAAATGAATTTTAATGACAACACTGTCTTTTTACCTCTCCTATATACTGATAATTAAAATTGAGACAACTTTCAATGCAGATATGCGCTCGCTAAATAATTAAAATAATACAAATATTTCGGGAAACTTTTACATTTTTCTGCATTTCTACAATATATAAAATACTTTAAAAATTAATTAACAATATTAAATTATAATATTTATTTATTAATATATGAAATTTAACAACCCAAATACAATATGACTTTGTTTTTTTATTTGGTTAAATTTTGAACAGATGTTTTTTTCTAGCTCATTTTTTGTGTTACGGAATTTAACTGTAGAGGGGAATTGTAAATAAATAAATAAAAATATAAAAAATTTTCATACACCACAAGAAAGAAGACTCTTCTTTGAAATGCATACAAAAACAAAAAAATCTACCTACAGTAAATATAAATTTTAAAATAAATACTAAACTATAGTGTGTAGTGTACGAATACTCCTCGACCCGCGCTTAACAATTCTACAAATTTTTTTTTTGTGTTAAAGAAAATATACGTAATTAAATAAATTAAATAAATAAATAAAAAAAAACAACAAAGAAAATCTTAAGAAAAACACAAGATCAAAATAAAAAAAGAAAACAACAACAGTGAAATTGTGACTTGTGTTCGTGTCGTGTGTAGTGTTTATTATATTAAAAAAATGGCGAAAGTGAAACATGTTTTAGTTGCAAATTCTTTGATAATATTCATATTATTAATAAATTATAGTAAATGTGAATCAAATCTTATTCAAAGTGAGTACAAAACACAAAAAAAAATCAATTAAAATTCTAATTAAATTACATTTTAATTATATCCCTAACTTTATTTTGTTAAAAATTTGTCTTTACCCTTTTATAGCATATGATATGATATGTTTTATTGTTTTTTGAGTTGTTTGAGTGTGTGCGTGCGTATACGTAAACGTGTTATTTTATTTTTTTTTGTTTTTGAATCATCAACAATTCGTCGTTTGCATGAATAAAAAAAAATAAAAAAAAAATGTTTACGATTGTGTGTGTGAAATTTATTTATTCTTTTTTTAATTTCATCATCAATTATTTTACAAATACCATCTCAAATATTTGTCTTGTCATATATATAACTTATTTTTTTTTTGTTAACCAACAAAAACAATAATTAAAATTTTTAATTTACGTAAAATAAAATAAAAAAAAATAAATATGTTAATTTAATATATTCGTACCGCTGTTTTATTGTTTACATACTTTTCAAAACAAACGAATTCATACAATTAAAAAAAATAAAAATATTATATAATTTATCGTTTTTTAAATAGTAAATGTATTGATAAACATATTTTATTTATTTTATTTTTTAAGAAATTATAATATGACACAAAATATGACTACGTTTTAAAAATAAAATTACAGTTTTTTTTTTTATTTTGCACACACCAATCAAATGCAAACAATAAATATATTAAAGGTTTCTTTTTTTTTATATACTGATACAAAACCAACAATATTATTCCTGCTTATGTTATTAAATTATTATATTTGTTAAAAATATTAAATTTTTTTAAAAACGTATTATTTTTATGGATGGTACCAGTTCGTACACTCAATTGGATTAAAAAAAATAAAATAAAGTTATAAAGTTCATTAGCATCATTAAAATATATACTTATATTAAGATTTTTAAAAAATAGTTTTAATACAAATTTACTTTATTTTTAATATTGTGTATTTTATTGCTGCTGTTAATTGAGAAAAGTATTTATTTATATTGCCACAAGTCAAAGATAATTTAATAAAAATTAAAGAAATTTATGTCAGGAAAATTAAATTTATTTGTTAAAAGAACAATTTCTTGTTTGATTTTTTACAAGGAAAAATAAATAATTAACAATTAAATGTAGGGAATGACTGGTTTTTTATTTTTAAATACTAATACCAACAACAATCACAACCATAATTTTGAAGACAACAAGTTCTAACTCACTATAATATTTCTGTGGTGATGATGATTGTTGTTGGTTTTTTTTTAAATTTATTTTCGTGATTTTTATTTGCTGTATTTAAAAAAAAAAAAATATTAATTTTAACCATTCCATTTAAAAACATATGAAATATTGTGAAGAAAAAAATCAACAACAAAAACCAGTGTATTACAAAATGCAAAAAAATAAAAAACTATCATCAATAATAAATAGTAATCTTTATGTGATGAAGAATATAAGATACATTCTATTTCTGCTTTTTTTTGTCTTATTGTTTCTTCATTAAATCACATACAGAAAAAAAGGAGAATTAAATAAGAAACAATTTAAAGCTATATATAGTACATTAGAGTTAAGAATATATAATTTCAAATATGTATTTTGTATACAGTTTACCAAAGGCATAATTCTGTTACATTTTTGGAATATTCTCCAATGCAAGTGTCACGCACATATATATAGTGCATATTTTAAGACGGGAATTTCGTTTTAATTAAGTGGTGATTCATGAATATTTTTCATACTTTTGAACGGACTTATCGCGTACGTGTGGAATCATATCACTTATTTGATCTTAACATAAAGATAAAGTTACAAGAGGATATAATAAATTAAGTGCAAATCCATTTATATTAATTTATTGCTATAAATGGAAATATTTGTCATTGATTTAAAAAAAAAGATGTATCAATATTTCTATCAAACCATGTGTACGGAGAATGTTGATGATTCAAATTTGTAGGAATGCATTGTAATGTTAGACATTTATTTCTGCCTGAATTTTTCTTTATTTAATAATAAAATTCCCAGGCTTTCTTTAAATAAAATTCTTTTTTAAGATTCTAGATAGATAAGATTCTTCTCATAAAATTTACGGTATATTTTATTAAATTATACTGCATAACAATAACAGAAAAACAACACACACATCAATGACCGACGATCCTAAATTGTTATTTGAGTATATTTAAATAAATATGTTAATTTTATTGTATAATAAAAAACAAATTATATTTTAGTAAAATGAATAAATAAGGGAAAGCTTAACATATTTATATAATAGAGACCTTGAAGAATAATAATTTTTTATAATACAATGCACCAAACACAAATATATATAATAATAATAATAATAGTAAAAAAATATGTACTAATGCTTTAACACGGAAATTTGTAAATATTCTTTGTTGTTATTTGAATTGCTTTGGTATTTCATAGATACCATATATTAAAAAATTTTTAAATTATTTGGTAATGGGTTTGTGTATGTCGATTATAATCATTTCACAAAATGTATTAATTATTCTGTTTTGTATCTGTTTTCGGTTGTTTGTCCACGAAACAAAAAAAAAACAGAATAACATAACTTTTTTATTTGTACAATTTAATAACAATTATTGTTCATATATATAATATACAACACACATTAAATGATAATACAATATTTTTATTTTTTGCAAAATAAAAATTTTTCCTTTAATTGTAAAAAAAAAACAAGTTTTTTTTTTAAATAAAATTGTATAATCAAATATATTACTTATGCATATACATCATGGTCTTGTCGTTGTACGGTTATAAAACAATTTGCGATAACGAAAAAATATCACTATCAAATTTACATACATATGTGTAAATTGTCATTCATTTATTCATGTATTGATGGATAATCAATAACATATATGAAACTACATGATTACAAAATTATAATTACAGTTGAAATTTTATCATTTTATTGTTTCAACATAAGAGTTAAGAGATTTCATTCAACATAAGAGATAGAAATATTTCTAGTGATATAAAAAAGCTTTCACGAAGTCCCGACAAATATTTTTCCTACAATAGAAAATTTTCTGGTGATAGAAAATCCTTTCAGAATCCCTCCTGACATTTTATCAGTACAGAGGTATAAATAATGAAAGTAAATACCTCAATTTTACAAAAAAAAAAAAACGCATGAAAAAGTCTTGAATTGAAATATAAATGTATTTTAACTTGAAAAAAAAATGGTTTAAATTGATTAAAAATGTTTTATATATCGTATATTCAATTCAATGTAATTGTATTTTAATAATCTTTAGACTTTCCATTTATCTTTTATCAAATTATATAATATTTTGTATTTAAAAATATTATAAATAGAAATTGCCCCCCTCAAAGTATATTGAATAATTGACCATACTTATTTTAACAAAAAAAAACTATCTTTTTATTTATTTACCATATATTTACTGCACTAGTGCGCGCTCATAAATAAAAAATTAATCAAAAAATGAAATGTTATATAAAATTTTGGAAAACGAAATAGAAAACCTTAACCAATCAATTTATTATTACAAATTAAATAAAAAATTAATTTGTTTTTTTTGTGACAAAGAGTTTTTTTTCTTATTTATGTAATACACAAAAAGATAATTTTTATTATCTGTATCTTATAATAAATAAATATATTTATGATTAAAAAATATTTTTTTTTGTTATTTTTTAATCGAATTTTATTAACATATTGTCATAATAGAGTATTGAAAACATTCTGAACAAATTAAATATAGTTTTTAATTATATTGTTTTTAAGGGATAAAATTATTTAATCAATCAATAGATATAACATAGAATATATATAAAATAATAGAAGACATTTATTAATTTCAAGCAAGATTTATCATAACGCAGATGATTAAATAGAAAAAAAAATTAGTTTTATCTATTATACAGATGATTTGTTTTTTTAAATACATAAATTATTAAGATTTAAAAGATGAATAATACTGTCACCTATAAGAAATTTGAAGAAATTGAATTCCAATGCAATTGAAACATATTATTTACTATTTATATATTTTTAAAGTGATAATAAAATTCTTATATTTTACTTGTACTTATATTTTACTTGTACTTGTACTTGTACTTGTTTACTTGTATGAAAAAAACCCCCAAAATATACTTAAATAAAATCAAGAATATATATATATATATATATATATAGATGACAATATAAATTTTATTTTTTAAGTTTAAATTATTTATTTATTTTTAAAATTATCAAAATTTATTTTTAAAGTTAATATGCATTCCTGTAAGAATATCGTTTTTGGAACATTCTATAATATAATGAAAATTCTATATAATGAATCATAAAATCTGCATAGTTGTGTACATAATTCAATTTATCAACACATTTGTGAAACGGTCAATTAACCCCTTAATTTTTAATTTCTTAGAAAATTATTATTAGAAATTTACATCATCATCATCATCATCCTAATTAATTTGTTTATTTATTTATTTAAGATATTTTTAACAATTTTTTTTAAATTAAATTCATATAATATATGAAAAAAAAAGAAAATGTAAAAATAAACAATTCAATCAAGTTGAGAATTGATTTATTAAAAAACATTTTTTGTTTTGATTTGGTATTTTTACGTATTTGAAAAATACGAAATGAAAAATAGAATAATTAAATTTTGATTGTTGAAAAAACAATAAACAATGTTTTTATTTTCTATAAATATATTTTTTGATATGGCAGTAGAATTCATTTATATAGAGACATTAAAACCAATTAACCACTATGATGATAATAGCAATAATAATAAAAAAAAGGTGTATAATACAAAAAAAAACAATATACAAGTTGAATAAATATATATAATTTAAAATTATATATATATGGTGTTTTTTCGTATAAATATAACGTCTGCTGTATTATAATATAAGATCTGATAATAATATATCATTAATTTATAATGATAATAATAATAATAATATTGTTAACAATTTCCATAAAAATAAATAAATATGTAAATTTGCATACAACTTTATTTTTATACATGTACAATTGTACATATAGGATTTAAATAAATATAATATATATTATATTGTGATTGTGTGATATTTTCATCATATTTATATTTATATAATATATATTGTCGTCTTTGCTATATAGTATAAAATAACTATTATTATATAAAAAAAAAAGGCTGCCAGGCAAAGACCTGAAACAGGGGGCATGTATTGGTATTGGCACGAGGTATATGGGGTTAATAAATTTCTCGATATAAAAGTTTATCCATTTTTTTATCAAACCTTCAGAACCAAAATTCTATAGTCAATTGGTTAAAAACAGATTGAGATATCTCTAATCATTTGATTTGATTTGTATGGGAACTTCTGAATACAATAGAATCAGGGAAAAATTTTCTATTTCATCCAAAATTCGGAAAATTTGCAAAGAGGTGACATATTCCATTTTCGAGCTTAACCAGCTCTAAATTAAAAAAAACTTATGTTGCAAATTTCTGCCAAATCAGTCAAGTAGTTTCCAAGAAAAATTGGAGACAACTCCAATTCTTAGAAAAAAATGTACCTTAGAATGCTATTTTCTAAAAACGATAACAAAATTGCACTTACTGAAAATGAAAGTCTGTACTTAATATCTATATAGATAGAGAGATACGCATATCATATAATATATAAAAAAAAATGAACTTTATATATACAATTGAATTTTTGTAATAAAACAATAGCAATTCCCACTTTATTACACCAGTCAGTGGGTTTATTTTATTTTTTCGTTTTTTGTTAATTATATTTAAATGATTTGTACTTTGTATATATGGAGACAAAATATATAGTGTATTGTATAACTATAAATATATAATGCATTACTCTAGCGACGTTGAGTTATTTTTATATATACCATATATATATATATATATATATATATATATATATATATTTTCTGTTTAAAAAAAAAATGTGACAAAATAAATTATAAATATAGAATATATGGTATATACACACAGGAAATTGTCTATATAATTTCTATCCTATCTCTATAATATTTCATATTGAATCAGAGCAAAACGTTATCAATATTTCTTTTTTTTTAATTGATTTTATAATGTGGTTGATATTATTATAAATGCAGGACATTGACGTTGTTATAAAAGAGGATTACACTCTATCAACTCTATATACATAATCGCACTTAGAACCCATAAGATATAACAATATATTTTGTATATAAAACGATAAAATGGAATACGATAAGAAATGCGTTGATATTACATAAATTTATATAAATAAATATAATAGAAAATCAATAATGAAAAGTGAAATGAATTATTTTTAAATATAAATTATAGTGAAGTATACGGGAAAATTAATCCTAATATTGTATTAAAATTAAATTTTTTATGTTTGATTGATGGACGATAATCAATTTAATATTTTCAATACAGAAATTTGGTGATATTTGTAATTTCTATTCACCATCAAATTCATATATGGCATGACAGTAAGACCATTTTTAATCTCTCCTCGCATGAATTCCTCCTTATTGATACGACTCAGGATTTATTTTAATTTTTGTTGTGCAAGAATGCTTGGTTTAAAGGAAAATATCACATTCAGTATAGTTTATTTAAGCACGAATCATATAGACTGTATTTTACATTAAATCAAAAACCACCAAATTAAATATTGTATATGATTGAATTAAAATATCTTTATAAAATACGAAATGTAAAAAATTAAATTTCTGTATTTGTATTATCGCATTAATTTTTTAATTAATAGAATTAAAAAAATATATAATATAGTATCAATATATATCAATATATGTATATTATCAATATGTAGATAAAAAAAAAATAGGTGAAAAAATAAAATACTATTTGCTATATACCTACGTATTTAGTTTCTAAATAAATAAATAAATGTTATCTAAACTGAGAAACGTTTTCTCATTATCACTATATAAATATTTTAGTATATATAGTTTATTTGTTTAGTTAGTATTTGTTTTTTTTCTTTCGTTTTTTAAACATTTAAATAATAAAATTTCTTATCATAATCAAATAGAATTTTTTATAGATATTTTTTATAGAGAAAAAAGAAGGTTTGTTTTTATATTTACATTTGTTTATCGTCTGTGTATATCTTCCGTTTAAAATAGATATATATCAATCAATAAATTTATCATTTTTTTTTTAAAGAGTATGGATTTTTATATTTATAGAATCAATAAACGGATTAATTGCGCGGTGCAATGTATTTTTGATTTAATGTAAAATTTTATTATAAATATTAAGTACAATATATAAGGAAATAATTACTTTTATTTTTTTTTTTTTTTTATACAAAATATCATGTTTTGATTATAAAATTTAAAGTAAACATTTTTTCATTTAAGAAATTCACATAAATAAATTAAATTCTGTAGTTAAAATGTGATTTATATATGCGAATCAAAAATTTCATCAAAACGCTCTAAATATACGAAATTGAATGTTTTTTATTTGTATAAATTTCTATCTATATACATTTTGATCAAATATAAACCAGATATGACCTGGTAAAAGGCTTTTTTCGTATCCTAATCTTTAAGACTATTTAGCACTAACTTTATTACCTACAGACTTTCCCCCATTCTGTTACGGAAGATGTAAACCTAATTGCATATCGAAAGAATGGGATCAGAAGAAATTTCCCGATAAAAAAATTATTCAATTTTTCTTCAAACCTCCAGATCCAAAATTTCAAGCAAATATCGGTTATAGAAACAAGAGAACGATATATCTCTAATAATCCTTTGGATTTGTATGGGAGATCTTTAATCGGATTGGATGGAATCAGAGGAAAATTCCTCAATATAAAAGTTTTTCCATTTTTATATCAAACCTCCACAGATATAAAATTTTTAAGCCAATTTATTTGAACTTTGGTAATACATATAAATAAAGTAAAAATTAGGCAGTTCTTCTGTTACGCTTGTATACACTTTGATTCGTTTTATTAACATATATTCAAAATAATTAAGTAAATTATTTTATATAGAATAAAATATACATAAAAGGGGGATGTATAAATTTCTTTATTAAACATTTGTGTATTATAAAAAAATAAAGAAATCATATTTAAAACCATAATGGGATAATAAGAAGAAGAAAAAAACCAGGGTATTGAAAAAATAATAACATTAAAAATTAAAAAAAAAACAAACAAAAATATTTAAATAAAGTTTTTTTTGTTTTTTACCAATATATTACATACAGTAGTTCAACAGTTTATAAATATAAAAAGTCAATGACCATATCCAACCATATATATATATATATAAAGGAATGGGTATATTTATTTTTTACACTGACTGAATGGCAAAAGTGCCACTGTCGCCGTTCATTTTTTAGATAGTTTATATACAAAATATGTCATTATGTCATTATCTATATAGTTATGACTGTTGTATATATATATTTTTTTATTTTTTATTGACAATCACAAAACCGCATCGTCACATAAAACCGTATATACCATATATATATTGTAATTGTTGTTGAATGCGGCCGATATATACCTTTATATATGTAAGTATATATGAATATTGAAACCATAAAGAAAAATATTTTTTTCTGCTTGGTTCCCCAACTGCAAAATTTTTTAAACTATACGATAATTTACGTATATGATAATATAAAATATAAGGTGAAACATCAACGCGTATAAACATTGTACCATACCAAAAAACCATTTGTTTTTATTTTAATTTAGTATCTATTTTTTGTTTATTTTTCGAATTTTTATTAATAATAATTATTATTTATTTTATACTTTAAATTTTTTTTCATATTATTTATTACATACATTTTCAAACCATCATAAGTATACCATTTAAACAAATTTGAATGATTTGTGTGGATCGCATCGTATCTTTATATATATATATATATTTTTTAATTAATTAAATATTTATTCTTTATTGTATAAGTTTTGTATCTTAATGCAATCTTATTTATTTTCATATACACAAATATATATTTATTTATTATATACGATTCTGTTTGTGCAAATTACCATGAATGCCATATTATATTAATATAATAATAATTATAATAATAATGTTTATATATATACTATACGTAATAAATAAATAAAATATTTATAATATAATATATAATATATTGATTGATAATTGAAATGCATAAAAAATATTGTATGATTTATTAAAAAATAAATATATAAAAAATTATTAATTATTATTAATTTTGTATTATTTCCGCGTGTTTATTTTTAGATTATATATTATATGTATGATAATCTTTATATTTTTATAAAATTCTTAATTGTCGCCGATATATCACATAAAATTATGAATTGATTATTATAATTACTGCGTCTTCTGCCTATAAAGACAGAATGCCTATCTTATTAAAGAAACTGCAAATTAAATTGTAGACGTTTAAATATTGCGTATATTTTTTCCTATTGTATAGATATATTTTAATTACATATTATTTTATATTATGCGTCAAATTGTACATACAGAATGTACAATACTATGATAGAACAAATTGTCATAGAGCGAAATCTGTAAATCTTTCTGGGAGTCGTTTAATGATGAAATCATGGTCATTAAATTTGATTATACAGATTTAAAGAATAAATTAACAATTTTTAAATAGGTGCCTTATTTTTGAAAATATTTTATCACATTAAGGAACTAAAAAAAATAAACATTTTTAGTTCCAGGGTATTTTTTCTTGTTGAATGGCTTATTTAATTATTAAAAATCAAATTAAATGATATATCATATGGTTAGAAATTATTATTCGAAATATTCTATTTGGCAAAATTGTTATAGACATTATTTAATACCCTCTGTATAGATTCAAAATAATTTTAATTAAAAGACGTGCGATGACTATTATATGATTTCTTCGTTATTTTATACAAATTTTATACAATATATAAACAATAAATCATGTGACTGCGATAATAGCATATATAGACAAAATTAAGAGATATTTCACTCTATAGATTATTTTTATATACAATCCAAATTTTTTATAAGTATATCAAAGTAATATAACGCATTTATTTTAAAATATCTACAATGAATTGTTTGTAATAATTTTGATTATATATATTTTGTTTAACAAAAAAACATTATTGATACGGTATTATTTTGTATATATACGATTTTGTTTATACTAACTTTATATATACATATGAATGAATGAATGATGGATGACTAATTATTTGTTCTAAAAATTTATATATATATATAATGAATGAATCAATTGTTGTGAAAGTGAAATTGATATGTCTCTAAATGTAATATACAAAAAATTATATTGCTGATATTTAATATACATAATAGTAGCATGAGCCCCCGGAGGAATGATTATTTGAATTCAAAAATAAACGCATACACAAAATAGATAACAGAAATTTTTAAGTGTAAAAGGAAATGTATATACAAAATAAATATTTGTTGATGTAGGTATATATAGTTATTATAATTCCGCTGATTATCTATAACACAAGTAATTATGCGATTTTTAATATGGGAATTTGAAATAATGCGAACGTTAAAGAACATTATTAAATTCAATTTAAAACTATTTGAAATTTAACAATAATATTAATTTAATAAATAAAAATATATAATAATAAAAAAATGTTTATAACTCACATTGTTTTAAATTTATCTGGCATGATATAATCATATGAAATTCGTTTATTGTATAGAGTCAAACAAAAATGACACTTACCTGAAAATAAATAGGAAAAAATAAATTAAAAAAAATATTAATTAAGACTATAATTATTTAGATAAATTATTTTAATAAATTATATTGAAAGATTGAAACCAATAAAAATTGATTAATTTAATAACTTAATTCTAATTTGAAGGATATAAAATATTCGAGATTCATTTCAAAGTATACGCAAACGATTTAATTCAATACGCATTTTGGCTGCAGTACACTAAAATATATTGTCAAGGAAGAACTCTTTTCGTTTTGGATCAAATCGGGGGGCCGCTCCTTTAGGTACCTACCAGACAAAATCCACCCGGAAAATAAAGTTTTTCTGAAGGAAATGTCTTTTTTATGTGATTTTATTTCTTTTTTTTTATACAGATAATTGATTTAACTTTTATGAGATGAAGAAATGTATGACTTTTTTGTCTATACGTTAAAAAATTTATAATTAATTTTTAAGTAAATGTAAATTCTATCTATCTGTATTTAAAGAATTATTTATAGGATAATTATATAATGAATATTTTTTCTTATTATATTCATCATCAAATTATCTTGAAATAAAATAAGACAATTATTTCTTTTTTTTAATAGACATACATATATATTAATTTAGATGAAATTCACAAAATTTATTTTAATTACTCATTCATCTTCATCATCCTCATCAATATTTATTTTAATTACTCATTCATCTTCATCATCCTCATCATATACATAAAAGATCATATCCATTTCAGAAACATGATTTTTATATAAATGAAACAAAAACTCGAATATTTATATATATATATATATATATAATATTCCAATTCCAATCGATCCATTAAATTTTATGTAATATAAGTAAAATTATATACATATCTTGAAAAAAAAAATTGATTTCATAATATCAATAACATATCTTATTACATTTTGAATTTTGTATTTATATTCGCGGAGAAAATGTCGTATTTATTGTGCAAAACGTGCAGAAAATACATTTTTTTACATTTATATATATGAAAAAAATAATAAAATTAAAATAAAAACTGACCACAATGACCTTGCCAATATATGGATGTATGATAAAATTATAATGGAAAATGTATATAAAAACATGGTAATTTATAATATATATACAATAGTAATGGATTTTTCGTTAAAGGCATCATTCTATAATAATTATTTATTTTTTTAAAGCTAAATGCCGTATGCGTTTTTCTTAATATAATATATATTTTTGATATTTTATTTTATTTTATAAGGAATAAAAATTCAGATTATAATTTTAATTGAAAAGTTTATGGGCGAAAATTGAATATTATCACTTTTGCTATATAATTTTTTTTGTTCATAGATTAATTTTTAATGAAAACGTCACCTTGATATTATAATAATATATTAGAAATTAAATTGTTGCTAAATATCAAATTTTGAATTTATAATATTTCTACTAGTGATTTTACCGATATGATAGAGATGAATAAAAATACATAGTATATAATAATCAAGTTCAATTTCAACAATTTCATCATATTTTTCTATTATATTATACGTTTTTGGTTTTCTTTATGTTCAAATGAATTCGCAGATATTATTCACCCGGTATATAATTTATTATATATACATATATTAGCAAAATACAAGTTTTTTTTTTTTACATTTAAATATGTATCTATGGTTTTATAATTTAAAGCACATGGTCATGATTTGCGTGATTTGCGAATATGTACGTAAATTAATTTTTTAAATGAATGATTATTAATGTTAAATTAATATATACTTTATGGTAAAATCAAAAGTTGTTAAATATTTATTTTCTTTGATACATATAAAAAAAACTAATTTTTTTTTGTGCGGTCAAATCATTTGATATCGATGTATAGTAATCATTTGAGACGACATTTTTGCAAAAGTCATTTGCTCTTAATATTAAAATAAGTGACAAATTTGATAAAAAAATCAACATTATAATTATGTGATAAACTTGAGATATAAAAAATACACCTATAAAATGTAGATAATAATTTGTATTAGTATATACAATAAACGAAAGAAACATTTCGATTTTCATAAAATATAATCAATTTATTTTATATAACTTTTTTTTTTTATAATTAATATAGAAATTGTTTGTTTTTTTTTCGTTGAATGTTATTATACAATAAAACAACGATATAATAATCAAGAAAATAAAAACAATTACAATGTTAATATAATATTTATAGTTTATAAAATATATATGCAAAAAATGCTTATATATTTTAAAGTAGACTCGCGATATAATATAACAAACAATTGATTGCAGCGGTTGGGCATTCCCTATTTCGAAGTTTTCTTATATGGATATGGTTCCTATTATAAAATTATAAAATAACTTTAAGAAGTGGTGGAGATATCTAACAAAGTGTCGGAAAATGGGTTAAAACCAAATGTGATATATACAATGAAGTTTCCTAATTCAAGGGTTCCTCATATCGCGAAACTATATATCGTATACTTAGTTGACTCTCTATACATATATAGTCTAAAATATAAGATACTTAATTAAAAAAAAATTATAAATATATATGCATAGCTTGCAAAAGTATCGTATTTCAACAACAACAACAACAACGATTTTATAGACATATATACAGAAAATAACCACAATAAATCGACGAAATAATTATATATAAATATTATTAATAACATAATTTTCGTTTTTGTTGTTTTTCCTATATATCATTATAATACGTGTTTTGTGTATGTGTGTGCGACTATACAACATTATTATATATAGAATTTATAATATTTTAATATTCTATGCACATATTTTTGAAAATTTATGTATATAAAAACTTCCGTTTATAATCAACAAATATTTATCATTCTATATATGTGTATATATTGTTATATCAATATAGCTATCAATCAATATTAAAAGAAATAAATTTTACGTTAGGTGCGTAATTATCCGATAATATGGGTATATAATAATCATTTTAAGATGATTTTACGTATAAAGTATAAAAACAAATAAAAATGAAGGAAATCTTATTAAAAAGATTAGGTGTTGAAATTGTATATAGTTTTAAAGTTTTATACATAAAATTTTTATTGTCATCATGACTGCGTATGGAAATATTCAGACCCCTATCTTGTATTTAACCCTTATCCTCTTGTTATAGAATAAAAAAATCCCTATATAGGGATTTTGGGTATCAAATTTAACGTTTAGAATGTAAATTAACTCATCGTCATATAACATATTTAACGTTTTATTTGTTGATAGAAAATGCTAACTAGAGAACACAGAAAATGTCCGCGAATTTTACTATATATGGTAAAAAAATATAAATTTATATTGGGGTAGTGATCAAAATAATAATAGTTCTTTTTTTTAAATGGTTATTTTTATCAACCTTTATAAAATTCACGGTATTTTATTTATTTAATTGTATATAATTTATTTATACTTTTTTTTTTTTTTCAAAATAACATAAGTTTTAACAACTGCAGTATAAACGTGTTATTTAGGGCCGGATATATAATAATAATAAATAGAAATTATATTGTCTATAAGAAAATTTCACATATATTCAATATGCAAATGTTTAAAACTATATATGCAGTAAAGCGCAAAAAAATTGTTATATACACACTTATATAACATAGAACTCATTATTCTTTCTGTGTATTATAATCTTAAAACATAAAAATTGACCAAAAAAAAATTATATAAATTTCATCAATTTGTTTGAAAGACATGAATGTTTTCTTGTTCGTTACTGTACAGTAAGTTAAGTAGTATAGGTTCAGCGATCGGAAAAACTCGGAAATCAATTGTCGTGAGCTCATAAAGAAATCACTTAATTATAAATGATATCCTTTTGATAAAATATGCGAAACTATATTAAAATATATATGTTTTAATTTAAGAAGCTTTGAAATTAAAATCGAACATGAGAATTTTCTTATTGTTTCATTTCTGATCAGAAAAACTTCATGTTTTTTTTTTTGGATGATGTCACTGAACAGAAGTGTAGTAAATGCTATATGAATATATTTAATTTTGAATTATTTTATGTTTTACTCTGCGAGGTGTCTAGTTTGATAAAATATTCAACTGGAAAATTCTTATAAACCCTTTTTTAATCTTAGTTTTAATCTTGAAGATATGAAAATTTTTTCTATATTATTCTAGAATCTGAATTTAACGAAGTGATGCTTACATTACATGAAAATATCATGAAAAATAATTAAATTTTCAATTACAATCATCCATAAATCCATATATTCAAAACATATATCAAAAAACAAAATTTTCTTTTTAACTTGAGCTATCATTTTATATAATTATACATATATAGTTAATTTAATTTACTTAAATATATATATTCGATCGCAAAGCGAAATTATATTGAAAATTCAATTATCGTGACCTTTTTATTATTGTTAAACATTTTTTTTTATATTATTTTTAAAATTTTTTTTTTTAATTTATATTTCAAAAAAAAAAAACAAATTTATAGGAAGTGTGAAAATTTAAATAAAAAATTTTTAATGTATATTCAATTATCGCAAAGAATAAATCATCAGTATTTTTAACCGCACGTCGAACAACACAACGCGCGAGCTAATGTACTATATATGTATAAAAATAAAAAAAAAATTTCATATATTAAAAAATACATGTAATATGAAATTAAAAAAAAAAAACAAAAATCTTTCTTTATTCTTTATATAAATCGATGGAAAAATATATATATAGAGATTTTGAGCAAGAAAATTATAAACATCACATGGAAAATGTTATTTTAAAAGTGCATATTACAAAATCTATATACAAAAAAAAGAGCTCTATAAATAAATTACATATACACAACACTCGTATTAAATGTATTTATAACCATTTTCTATATCTATATTAAACTAAATTGGTTGAGTTAAAATTCCTATATAATATAAAAAT
Organism: Dilophus febrilis; assembly: GCA_958336335.1. NCBI lineage: Eukaryota > Metazoa > Arthropoda > Insecta > Diptera > Bibionidae > Dilophus > Dilophus febrilis. Next base: position 15,895,555 of record OY284470.1, on the reverse strand, counting down.
GAACGTTGTCTATTTTTATAAATTGTACTCTATATATATTAACATATATTATTGTATATATACAGGGTGTCCCAGTACAGGGTGCCAACCCGAAACAGGCAGGTTCTACACCTCATTTCCAATCAAAAAATGTATGGCGACCCCATGTCTATCTCGCTTGGTTTTCGAGCTAGCCCGAAAAAACGATTTCGTTGAAGTTCAAGGTAGTACGTAGATGTTATTTACCATATCTCAGCAACCACTTATCGGAATCCAATAATTATAACCTTGTTGGAAAGGTATTTTAACTATCTTTAACTCTTTTGAATAACACAAACTTCGGCGACAACCCGTTTTCATGCTATAGCTGGTCAAATACAAGAAATTTCAAGGCCTCAAATATTTTTGTTATTTTGCAAGCCGAGAACTATAGAACTTTTATGTTTATCAACTGTCGGTTTTTAGAAAAACTTCTTTGATGTTTTAGCTTTAATTTAATGTACAAACTTTTAAATTATGTCATCGCGTTCTAGAGATATAACGAAAATAATATTGAAATATGACCAAAATAATGCAAATTTTTCAAAAATTTAACACACATTTATTACATTGCAAAGTTCAATGTTCTGTTGTTATCGCGTTATCTAGGTAACATAACTTCCAGGGATTGCAATTAATTTAATGGTTACTTAGAAATAAAAACAGTTAAGCCTATTACCGTCATAAATTCATTCAATTCTTTTGTTTTTTGTGCTACATCTCTTCGGCATTTGTACGTATCATTGTTTTACGTTTAATATTCATTAGAAAATTAAGTTTGTTTTATAAAGAATAATTCGGAAGTTTGAAACGGTAAAAAGCAGTAAAAAATAAATTTCAAAAGCAGCCATCCAAATTGGTGTAAGTAAAAACTATGCTTGGCGTGCAATGAAGGCTGCTGGTTTACATCCTTATCATTTACAAAAAATTCAAGCACTTAAAGAAATAAACTACGTCCCCCGAATAACTTTTTGTGATTGGGTGATTCGTTGTTATGAACAAGATCCCAGGATATTAAATCAAATTTTATATACGGATGAAGCAATGTTCACACGTGAAGGGATATTTAATACTTAAAATAATCAACATTGGTTAAAGGAAAACCGGCATTCAGTTCGACAACAAGCATTTCAGGAACGAATAGCAGTCAATGTATGGGCAGGAATGATTGCAAATCAATTAATTGGTCCATACTTTCTACCTGGGCGGCTGGATTCAGATTCATATTTAGTTTTTTTGCAAAATAGGTTATTCGATTTACTCGATGATGTTAATTTAGCTGATTTGCGATTCATTCATTTTCAACATGACGGTGCACCCCCACATTTTGCACGAAGTGTAAGAGAACACTTAAATGACACATTCGGTCAAAGATGGATTGGAAGAAATGGGCCCATTAAATGACCACCACGGTCGCCAGACCTCACACCATTAGATTTTTATCTATAAGGGTTTGTAAAGACATGGTTTATAAAACACCAGTTCATACCAGGGAAGATTTAATGAATGGCACTAATAATGCGTTTGAAGTTTTAAAAAATAATCCGAATCAAATTCGATCGGCTACTAGGGCAGTATTAAAACGGTGTCGAATATGTCGATCACATAATGGACACCATTTTGAACAATTTTTGTAGTAAAAATTTAAATTTAATTTAATAAATGTGTTTTAAATTTTTGAAAAATTTGCATTATTTTCGTGATATTTCAATATTATTTTCGTTATATCTCTAGAACGCGATGACATAATTTAAAAGTTTGTACATCAAATTAAAGCTAAAACATCAAAGAAGTTTTTCTAAAAACCGACAGTTGATAAACATAAAAGTTATATAGTTCTCGGCTTGCAAAATAACAAAAATATTTGAGGTCGTTGAAATTTCTTGTGTTTGACCAGCTATAGCATGAAAACGGGTTGTCGCCGATTTTTGTGTTATTAGAAACAGTTAAAGATAGTTAAAATACCTTTCCAACAAGGTTATAATTATTGGATTCCGATAAGTGGTTGCTGAGATATGGTAAATAACATCTACGTACTACCATGAACTTCAACGAAATCGTTTTTTCGGGCTAGCTCGAAAACCAAGCGAGATAGACATGGGGTCGCCATACATTTTTTGATTGGAAATGAGGTGTAGAACCTGCCTGTTTCGGGTTGGCACCCTGTACTGGGACACCCTGTATAAAAGAAATTATTGTAAATATTTCAAAACATTATCTCATTTAAATCTTTATAAAAAAAAAAAGCTATATATTTTAAAATAAAAAAAATACTTGTATTAAAAATTTATTTTTATCTATATATATTTATATACACATAAAATATATATAAATAACTAATATTATTTGTATATATGTAAAAAAGTAAATAAAATCGTTTAATTTCAACAACAACAATAATTATATAAACATCGGTTTTTGTAATATATAGCTATTTTACATATAATCAATTTTTTGTTTTGTATATTAACTACTAGTATTTTTTTTTAATTGATATTACATATACGCATGAATCGCTCCTCAGAATCGTGTTTGTAACAAAATTATACTTATTTCGCAATTAAACTTTATTTTTATTAAAAAATCACTCAAAATTACGCTAAAAAATTCTCACTAGTCTTTTATGATTGTGTGGGGAATAAATAATTTTAACAATATTTTACTGCGCGAATGCTCGAAATTACAATGAAATCGTAATCCTAATCGCAAATTCTACCTTGCCTAATTCTATATAGTCTTTAACACTATAGCTCTTTAAAGTGTTATTCGTAAAAAAATATCTATATACAATAGTAATAAATTTTAAGAATTTTTTTTAATTGCATTTTCCAAATTTTCTATTGAGTTCTCAAAAATTATGTTATGATGTTTTAAAAGTAGTTAAAAAAAAATTGATTAAAATAAACAAAATTATAAGTATAAAACATTAATATTTGTATTTCTTCATCGATTTTCCATTTGGATTACAAATAATCTTATATTATACAACATATATATTTATTTATATACATACGTATAAAACTCTTTTCATCTCATATATGAATAAATTCACAAATTTTAATGAAAATATAAATAATATATTAGAATATACGTGCACGTTTTGAATTATTAAAATCAAAATATACAATAATAATTACAAGTTGTTGGTTGGTACTAGAAAAAACGTAAAAAAATCTAAAATATTTATTCTATTTTTATATAGAAAATCATTCATCAAGTATAAATTTGGTGGAAAACATTTGGTTGAAATTAAAAAACAAAAAAAAAAAACTCACGTTTCGATGCATTATAATTACTCGAACCTCGATCGATCGATATATAGATACATAATTCAAAATCTATATAGTATAAACAATTATATTTTTTTTTTTTGGTTTGAATAATAATAAACATATGAGATAACATATGAGTGTATATTTTTTTAATTAAAAATAGAGAAGATTCTTAAAATAGAATCAGTTTGTTTTCATTTTGTTAATTATTATTTTGTAAAATTTTTACGAAATATTTTTATGTATTTTACAAACCAATTTATAAATTTTATATATAAAATTTATATACGCGCGCGGAAATCGTGTTTATATAGACGCAAAAAAAAAAATTTATTTTCATACCATTTGAATTATTTGAACATATAGTTTTAAATATAATTACAATTATAATTGAACAATTCTTGAGTATAGCTAAAATATAATGGTAAAAAAATTCAGTAATGAAAAGTATTTGTTGTAAGATTTGTAAAAGTTGTAAAAAATTTTTAATCATCCATAGTTTTTCTATAACTGCGGGGTATCAATTCAATTTTATATTTTTGAAAACGCACAATGAATAAATACAAAAAATACTTTCTTTCATATTTATGAATATGTTCTACAAGAATATATCTAAAACTATATTTGTACAATTCGATCAGGAAGTATTTTCGTACCGGTCATTTCTACTTTCATGTTATGAGTTGCCCATTATTTTGCCTACAGAAACAAATACATTTAATTTGAATATTTTGGAAAGTTCATAAAAAAAGATTTCCTTATAAAGACTGTTGTTCATTTTATTGATTTTCCGATATAAAAATTATCTCTATATTATATACTAAAATTCATCTAACATTTCTAACTATAAAATAATCCGATTCGTCGGGTATGTTTAAAATATATAGACTTGTTTGAAAAGGTATATATTTGTACAAATAAAATATGAATATGGTTTCTTGTGGCATTTTATTAATTAGAAAAATTTAAGTAACAACACGTAATAAGCAAATAAATTATATGTTAGAATTTTATTAAATAATTTTATGACCGCATTTATACGTAAGTTTTGTAATATACATACAAATGCCATCAAAATAGGGCATAACAACAATCAAAAAACTATATAACAATAGGGAATAGGGACCAACAACTATTATAAAAATAAATTAGGTTAATGAAAAACATAAACACAATATAGGTTAGGTTAACCAAAAAATGAATAATAGATGTATTAAATATAACCCCATAATATCACTTTACATATATAGAATGATAGAATGGAAATGTTTGTGGTGAACGAAAATTTATATATAGTCAGTAAACCAAAAAAATCAATTATTTTTATAAATTAAATTGTAATTGAATTTGTATCACATATATGATTCATATATTATTCAGTTATTCTATCTATATGTATTATTATTAGAAACTAGATAGACCTATAAATAATATTAATATTAATGTATTTAAAAGGAAAATATCAATATATATAAATGTGGACGACGACGACGACGGTTGATTCATGTCATTATTATATCTATAAATATATAGTTTACAAAATTTCCAATATAGAACATTTTATGGAGTATTTTTATTATGTATATATATATATATATATGAGATCTGTTGAATAATACATTTTTGATATGTATATAGCCGTATAGCTTATAAACAAACAGGTACAGGGTATTCTTAAATAGCCTCTATTTATTGACCACTGAAGAATTGAATATTTATGATCTTAAATAATAGAAATCCTGGCAATAATTGGGTTTTACAATTATTGTAAAATCGGTAATTCTTTAAATAATGAATTCAAGATACACAAGATCCAAATCTTTTACATAAATTTATATAGATTTAATGTTAAGTTAATCATATAATACTATTTGATTTATGTATTTGAAAAAAAAAAAATTCTAAACACATCGTATTCAAATATATATTTGAATATATTATATATGTATAATGTCACGAAATAATAGTTATTAAATTCAATTTATATTTCATATTATATTATAATATAATAATTTACAAACATAAACAGGTGTAATTATATTTTATTTTATATGGTTTCTTATGCATATATACACATTTAAAGTTATGATATTATATATATATATATATGATTGTTTTTATTTTGTTGTTTCGTTTTTTTGAAACACTTTTTAAATAAATGTTTATGTAATGTAGTTGAAATTAACAATAAAACAAAGAAAAATGAGCTTAAATTTTTTCTTATACGAACAGCATTACATTTATAGTATATATTTTTTCGCTTTACAAACGACAATCGGTTTGGGCGTTCCATAACACCCTTATTGTTGGTTTCATAAATTGTTGCTTTTTACGGTGTCGGTAATTAGTTGTACGACAAACCGCATGGGAAAATATTCCACTCTGTGTGAAAATTACGAACGGAAAATAACTAAAAAATCATATTTTTATGCCTTCAGTATTAGGATTCGTCGAAACCATGGATCTAAAATTTTATAAGAATTTTAGGTTTGCATTTTTATCAACTACACCACAGAGTCACATCGTCTCAATATTTGAAGTTTAAATAAAATAAATAATAATAAACCAATCAATGTTTTTAAGTAGTTTCAGTAACAGACGCAATCTATAAGCCGCAATATACCTTCGTCCCACTCGTATATTTTTTTTTTTACAAAATACAATTTTTTAATAACAAATTTTATAACAACAAAAAAATATGTATTTAAATTTTATGAGTACCTACAAGTACCTGAATATATATTCATAAGTAAATTAAATTATTTACATAAATATTAAAAAAAAAAAACATTTTTATTATATGCTGCTGTTAAACATCTGTTAGTATAAATAATTTAGTTATACCAATATATGGGATTGGTTGGGATTTATATAAAGAAACTGTATGAAAAGTTATCAAAAAAAATAAAAAAAAAACATTGTTATTTGTATATATATATATATATAAGATTTTCATCTATATATACAATATTTTAGCGTTTTAATTAATTAATGAAGGACATTTTAAATAACTAATAGCAAATGTTACGTAATATATATTGATGTATAGTACATTTGAATAATAAAAAAAATACCATTTAAATTCGATATTTATTTATAGGATTGTTTAAAAATACATATATTTTTTTATTGACGTTAATAGGAACTATATAAAAAATTGCTACAAATTCCCATTTATATTAATGCTATTTTTAATTTCTTTTAATAAAATACATTTCTCGACCATTTGAAAAAAAACCCCATCATTGATTTATCGTATTAAATTGAAATAATCTCTTGTATTTGATAAAGGGTATTATATCACAAAGAATATAGAAGGGATGTTAGTCTATATATATAGATAATTTCAACTTATATATCTTATTGTTAAGATTATATGTGTATCTATATGTACAAATACATTGATATATTCCAAATGTGAGTAGGTCAATGAGTTTATTTTATGTATATATTTTATATACAGCTTTATATAGATATAATTAACTGACATATATTATAGCTATATATATATATTCTTAATTGAAATAAAAATTTATTCATGTATAATGTAAATCAATATCTATTTTATATATTAAATCATGAACAAAATAAAAAGGGATGCTGTAATTAGATTTTATCTATATATCTATGGATACAATAAATTTGCCAGATAATGTTTCCATATTACATGTATATTTAGAAAAAAAGTAGAACATAGATTTGTATGTAATATAAATAAATAAATCTCTTTATAAATCCCCAAAAATAATAATTATTTGTTATATAATCAGTAAATCAATAAAACAATTTTACATTTATTTTCGTATATATACCACATATATGAATATGTTATTTGTTAAAGAAAAAATATAAAAAAAATATTAAATCGATTGATGAGATCTGATGCTAATTATGTGATTTACAAGAAGAAAAAAAAACTTGAAACATTTTACATATTAATATATATAAAATACAGAAAAAATAAAAAACAAACTTGTTTCTTTATTTATTTAATGTTTTTTTTCTCGAAAAAATATCTACCATAATCATTTGAGTTTTTTTATATATTTTTTGTATAATAATTTTTTGGTAAACAAATCAGTAATTTAAAATCATTATCATGCTTTTTTTGTTATGGGGAATTTTTGGTTTGATTATATATTTGTATATATTTTTAGCATTCAAATATACAACAAACCAAATGACAATATTGAATATATATATCATATAATATTGAGATGACCTTTAGAGAAAATTTGTGATTTTTATAATTAGGACACTTTAAAAGTTTAAAGGGAGCCGACCAAAGTGTTGGTTATTCTATGAAGGATTCTGGATCGAAATGATTCTATAAACTTTTTGGTATAATATGAATAAAAGACAATCATTTAATTTATTGATTTATCTTTGGTAAAATTCATTATACCGAATGGAAAAAAATACAACTTGTATTTACGTTTTAAAGAAGAATCCAATTAATATCAATTTTTATTTTATCATTCAATGTATATTTGTTTCAGTGATATGCAGATAAAATAATAAAAATATAAACGTTTAAATATTATATATACATATATATTATATATATTTATAGAATTTTATTTTGAAATGCGTTTGACGTAAAAGAAACAAAAAATTATTGGGCAATTAAAAATACACATTTAAATGATAATAATGTATATATATAATACATGAATATTTTTCTTTTTCGCAATTATTTTTATTTATATATTTGGGTTTATTCAGGCCTCAGCGTGGTTAAATATCTACGGAGATATTTCGTTTAACCACGCTTTTCGTATTCAGAGCCCATAAATTATCTACGATAATGAATAAATTAACATCACCTTTTCGATGCGAAGTAAATTATCCACGCTTAGGTTTCTATGGAGATATTATTATTCTATATCTATATCAATGCACGATATTTTCATTTGATTTATTTTATACAGTACAGACTATTACAATTTTCCAGTTGCTCAATAAAACGAAACTAAATTTAGCGAAAATACCGAACACATTAAAAAAAGACAGTCGATATTTATATGTGGAAAGAAAAAGAAAAAAAAAATTTTTGTGTTCGTTTTATTTTTATTCTGTGTAGCCCAATATAAATGATTGTTTTTTTTTCCTTATAAAAAAAAAGTAAACAAAAGCGCTATTATAGTAATAGATTATTTTAAATTGTGCTCTGAATACCAAATATCTTCAATATTTTTCTTCGTAGGTATTTCACCGTGGATAAATTTATATTTAACCACGTTAATTTTAGTACGTAAGAATTGATACAATTGTATATAATTACGTATAAAATAGATTAAGATCCGCGTATCGTTGAAATTGTTAAAGTATAATTGTGTACAATATCATTTTGAACATTTACTTAATTGGAACATTTTTTTCAGATTTACGCTTACAATCGACAATTTCGGTTTTGCGTTCGACAACAGAATTTTCCGGTGGTTGATTTCATAATTTGTTGCGTTTACGATATCGATAATTAGCGGTACGGTACGGAAAATATGCAACTTTGTGTGAAAATTCAGATTCTAATATAACCGAAAAACGCAAATCTAAATTTTATGTCTTCAGTATAGGATTCTAACTCATTCCCAACTTTTGTAAGAGTTTGAAAGGTGCTTTATCAAAATTAATTTTGGAACATCTGCAATTTATATAATTATACATGCCCTTACAGCTATTTTAAATTATCTAGTTCTGATTACACAAAGAAATGTAATTGAATTACCATATATATTTATTCAAATCTGCAATACATTCAATAAAAGAAAATATTTACATTACAAAATCAGCATCGTACAATCTGAGAATATGTACACGTGTATAGTAAATAAATTAATATTTGCATTTATATATTCATTATATATATATATTTGTATTAAATAAATAAAGTATAGCAATAATATACGTTTTTATTTAATATAAAGATTAAATAAAACAAACACTATCATATATCTTAAGGCATCCTGTTGTGAAAATCACTAATCGATATACATATAGTATAGAAGATATGCAGGATGATGACATCGACATGTATTTGAAAATTATTCATGTATAATAAAGTATTTATAATATTTACCATACTTAGATATTTACATTTTCACTTGTTTAGAATTACATTCATTTATAAATAAAATCTTTTTTTTTTACATTATGATAATTTATATGAATTTGATTAAAAATATCATATGATTATATTTTGGATTGAATAATAATAATAAATGATAAATTTTTATCTATACAACCAACAATCTGGTTTTAGCGTCCAACAACAGCTTTCTTAATTTGTGCCTTTTACGGTGTCGGTAATTAGCCGTACGACCAACCTCAAGCGGAAAATACAACTCTATGTTAAAATTCATATTCGAAAAATAACCGAAAACACAAAACATATTTTATGCATTCAGTAGGATTCGAACCCACGACCCAAAAATTTCGTTAGAATTTTAGGTTAGCATTTTTAACATTTACATCACAGAGTTGGATTGAATAGTATGAGTAAAATTGTGCGAAAAATTTTAAATACCTATACAATTTACAACAAATTTTTCATTTTCATTTCTATACTATATATAGAGATTTTTACCATGAGTTCTAATTTAATAAATTTTTGTTATACTTTGATTATGTGTGTATATAAAGGAAATTCTTGATTCAAAATGTATTTAGAAATGATTATAGATCTTCAAATATAGTTATATAGAATAGACTACATAGAATTATTGAAATATTAAAATATTTTAAATGGAAAAAATCAAACATGAAAAATTAAGAAATAAAATAATAATATTGAATTAATAAAATTCAATTCTATAGACACAATTTTTCTCATATATAAACTAATTATTTATTGTTTATAAATTACTTGAAAGTGTGTTTTTTGCTTTGTTGGCAATTTTCGTATATTCGGAATCAAAATCGAATTAATTAAATTCGAAAAATAACTAAAATAATTGATTGTTGACTTTAAATTTTAATTATATGTATTGTATATATATAAAAATGTTTTAATTATGTTAAAATATTCGCTCGATGGTGATCTTGAAATGGTTTAATTTTTGTTCCTTAAAAAACAAAAATTAAAATTATCAATTAAAGTTTTTTTTAATAAATTTTGTTTATTTTTTGCCAATGAATGTATATGTGTTTTTGATCGTCTTCTTTCATCATCTTCATCTTAAAATGGATTAAATGCAAAAGAAATGTGTATTTTAGTAAGAATTATAAATTGTGTATGCGTGGGTAAATTAAACATTTCTTATATACATACAACTTCATTAAAAAAAAATTATTAAGGCTGTTTTAATTGTTATATAAAAATGTTTTGTTTTATATATGGAAGAAGAAATGACAAATTAAAAACTGTATATAATCTTTTAATAAAATCATATTTTTTATATGCACTAGTAGATTATTTAAACTTTTAATATATTCATGCACACAAATGCATCTGTATAATTGTTGCACGTATCAAAACACATCATCGTACATTTTTATATTATTATATATGATAGATATAAAATTTTTTTAATATATAAGTACAACCCGATCATTTTTTTTGATAAGATAAATTTTATATTATTTTTATAGTCATCTAAAAACAATAACATTTTTAATACAATAGTTAAAATACTTGTTTTGTATTTATACTCATATTTTTATAAGAAAAATAGATAATTAATTTTATAATTAAAAAAAAAAAACCTTGTCATAAAATGATTAATTTGATAATGCACAAATAAATGGAAAAAATAAATAAAAAAGACGTAAGATATAAATTATTAAAGATTGTACAAAAAAAAATCATTTAATTGATGTAATGTAATTTTTTGTTTTTTTATGCGAAATTATATTTAAATTAAACGCAATTAAAAATAATAAAATAAAATTTATATTTAAAAGTATATCTATATAGACTAGATATGATATGAAATCAGAAATTTTATAAAGACATTAAAAAAAAAATACTTTTAAAAGTGACAGAAAGAAAACAATCAAAGAAATGTGCGATATTATAGAAAAAATCATCATAATATTTACCGACTAAAAAAAATCTTTATCGGAATGTTACATATAATTATAAATACTTACATATAATTATAAAATATTTGAAATGAAATGAAAAATTAATAATAATTGTAAAAATAACCTGTTAATTATACACATTTATATATAATTACATTTAATCATAAACAAAATTAAGTGATTACTTTAAAATTTATTGTTTGGTATTTTTTATTTATATAAAATTTTTTGATAATTGACAAAAACAATCAAAAGAATTATAATTATATTTATGATGCATGAACGGAGCTGGGAAATTGTTAGACAGATTTCTAATAGGATAGGATATTCTGAAAGGCAAATGGCTATAATTATAGTTAATTTATAAAACACAATTTTTTTTATGCACCGAACTATATTTTCTGGAAAATCGACTTTTTGCGAATGCTTCTTTTATATCATAATCATATAATTCCATTTTGTATTTGAAAAATTCAAATATAAAAAATTACTATATACACGATTGTCTATCTATATATATATATATATAGAATATTTCGTTCATATACATACATTTTCCTCACAATTTTCACTTTTCAAAACTCGATTTTCCTGCGATTTTATATTGATAAATTCCAGTATATATATATATATAAATTTACCCATAGTATTTATGAAAATTGAACATTACCATTTTCATGTCAATCGATAAATAGAACAAAATGTAATAATAAAACAATATACATTATAATATATTCAAAATAAAATGTCATTCTTATTTTCGCATTACAACTGGCGATTGGTTTTTAGCGGCCAACAATATAGTCTTCTGTTGTTGGTTATTTTTACGATATCGATAATTAGCGTTACTGTACAGGTAAAATATCCAACTATCTAATATTCAGAATCGAAAATAACCGATAAAGAAAATAATAAATTTTATGTCTTCAGTAGGATTCGCAACCACGACCCCAAAATTTTATAACAAGTTTAAATTGGCGTTTTATCAATCCCCGCCATACTTATAGTCACATCAAAATAAAATATATACAAAGAATATAAATGTAATTTTATACCCAATATATATTTAAAAAAAAAAAATACAACTCTATAGTATATTTGGTTAAATTTTCTATATAAAATTTTTGTTGTTTATATTCGAATTAGAAAGAATATATTAATTAAATATATTTTATGATAAAATTTTCCTTTTTATTATATATATTGTGTGTGTGTTAATTAAATTAGATTTATTTATGTCTATCTATATATATATATGGTATACTAAAATGTCATCAATAATTATTGATATGGAAACACTTTTAACACCAACCATAAATGCGACATAAAATGTTTTTTTTATATATATATATATATATATATATAAAGAGTATATCGTTAATTAAGAGTTAAAAAAGAATCATGATCCTGCAATATAATAATATATATTGTTCATTATAAAATTTATTATATCTTATTTCATTTTGTTAATTCAATAATTAAATTTTTCTGTCTGATTAATTTTTTTTTTTCATACAGTTTTTATCTTAATAAAAAATTGTCTATAATAGTTATTTATTTTTTTTTTTTTTTAATAAATTTATTTATTTATAGAGTGCATAATAGACAACAGACGACTTTATTATAAGTATAATTACGGTTTATATATATATATATATATATATATATAAAACTATATCAAATATTGTTTAATAATGAATAAATTTACATATAAATAAATAATATGGTTATGGTTGTAATCAATAGTCGTTGGTAAACGTCGGTGTTTTTTTGTTTTTTTTTTTAATATGCATATATTTTGAATATGGTATTTGAAATAAATTAAATATATATATTTGTGGTCATTAAATTGAAAAGAAAAAATAAATATATTTATGAATGAAAATGAAAAAAAATATTTGAACCCACAGAAGAAATTGAAAGTATTGATAAATATATACAATACACAGTGCGACAATAAATATTCTGGACTCAAACCACATCTCATTAACCAGTGGGACGATCCATGCTGATGAAGCTCCATGAAGCTTGATGTTTTCTCTATCGTCTGTAAAAATTTCATTGCATTTGGTTGACAAATAAAAAAGTTATGGCATTTCTTGTGAAACAATATTTTAGCTGAAGTAGAAATTTTAACATGGAACAAAGAGCAGTCATTAAATTCAACGCAATGCTTGGTAAATCTGCAACAGAAACGTTCAAATCGATGCAGCAAATTAATGGCGATAATTGTATGGGTAGAACACAAGTTTTTGAGTGGTGTAAACGTTTCGTGGATGGCTAAAACACAGGCTAAAAAAACAAGAAAAGTTCCATCGCAATTTAAGACAATGCTCGTAACATTTTTCGATACCAAGGGAATTATCCATAAATAATTCGTTCCAACTGGTCAAACAGTCAGTGGCGCATATTATATCGCAGTTTTAAAACGGTTGGATGGGCAGGATTCGTGGTATTCGACCTGAATATCGTGAATCAGATAGTTGGTGTTTGTTTGATAATGCACCAAGTCACACTTCACTTATTGTTCGTCAGTTTTTGGCTCGAAATCAAGTCTGTGTGTTAAATCATCCACCGTATTCACCTGATTTACCACCATGTGACTTTTCCTTGTTCCCAAAACTTAAAATGAAATTGAAAGGATGTTTTTTTGAGGATATTGAAACCATTCAAACAGAATCTACACGCGCACTAGAGGCAATACAACAAAATGAGCTGGAACACGCATTTGAATCATTATTAAATCGATGTAACAGTTGTATTGAATCAGGAGGTGAATATTTTGAATAAATAAAAAATTTCAAAAACTTTTTTTAATAGATTTCCTAGGAGCAATCCGGAATATTAATTGTCGCACTGTGTATATATAAAAAATTTTAATTGAGTTAATAAAAAACATATTATATTGTTATATATATAGCATATTATATTTATATATTTAAAAACAGAAAAATATCTATACATAAATGGTGTGATATATATACAATACACGAGTGAAGTAAAACCCATTTAACCCATTGATAATTTACATAACATTTTTTTTATTTTATAACAATACAAATGCTGTGGTATGGGCCAACACCCATATAATAGATAAACACATAAGCACGAACGAACGCGGTCAAAATGTGGACAATAAATAGGTTATATACAATTATGACCAATGAACTAAAATCCTAAAATTGTACAATAAAATGATGTTTAATACTAAAATATTTAGTTTAATTTCAAATCACCCATTCGATTTGTTTTAGTGAAAAATGCGTTGAAGGGAGAAAATCCCAAAAAAAATATTAAAATAGAAAGGGATTTTTTAATCAAATATTAAAACAGTTTAAAACGTATATAGAAAAATTGGTTTGGAAATTTTTATCTAACGCTGTGAATTTTTTTTAATATAACACAAAAATTTTCTTCTCAATTAAAAATTCATTTTCAAAATATGTGGATGGATGGAAAAATGCAAAAATATTAAATCAAATTTCTTTTGGTTTTTTTTACAAGAATTTCAATTATTATTTGAATTTTTTCAACATATAAATTTGATTTAATCCCACGTATAAAATATTAAATACGTAAATCTTACCTATTTATAAAGATATATTAAAGTTAATTTTCTAAAAATATATATGAAAATCTCTGAATATATAGGTATAAAATAAATCTATATATCAGATGAAAATGAATTGTATATTAAAATTGCACGGTACTTAAATAAATTCCCATTTCAATCATTATTTTATTCATTATAGAATCCTGTATTTTAAATAATATTGTATTATTTATGTACAAATAAATATATATAAAACGATAAAATTCACTTTTATTTCATTTTTTTCTTCTATAACCATTACCATTCCATGTAAAAATTAATTATATTAAAAATATGTTTTTTTCTATATATATTGTAACTAGTATAAGTAATCTTGACATTGATGTTAATATAAATAATATATTTACATTCCATATATTTGCGAAACGTATATGCAATATATCTATATAGATAAAACAAAAATATATAATTGATTTGTATAATTATATATAGTATGTGAATTTGTGAATTTTTAAATTGATTGAAAATTGATAGACATTTAATCTAAAGTAATTTATCTCTCTTAAAAAAAAGTAATTATAAACATTTTATGAAAATCATATGTTTAAATTGCTTATGTCTTTTTGTTGATTTTTTTTTAAATAGATATATTATGCATCTGTTCCATATATTTTAAAATGTTTATATACGAATGCACATAAATAAGGGAGATATGATTTTTTTTAATCATCAAATAATCATCTATAAAAATCTATAATATATAATATATAAAAATCGTTTATTTATTTTTAAAATGAATATATTTAAAATAATAAAAAAATAAACAAGTGTTCTAATTAATCAAAAATAATAATATAAAAAATAAATATTTATTTACATGCTGCTATAAAGGTTAAAAAACTTTGACATTTAGTCTGTATATATATATATTTTAAATTAATTCATTATTATTATTATTATTTTTAATATTTGTTCTGCATATATAAATATATACAGAATACATATTATTTTTATTTATCACTATACTCACATATGCAATTTTGATATCAATAACAATATTTTTTGATTGAAATTTGAAGTAATCAATATTTTATGTGTTTATCATCACATTTCAATTATCATATTTTTTATATTTTTTAGCAATAAATAAAATATTAAGATTGTGACTATTTTCATTATATATTTAAAATATTATCAAAATCTGATAAATATGATTTTTATATTATTCTGTCACATCTCTGAATGACACACTGTATATAAATTATATAAACAATATCATTATATTTATTAATTTTTTTTATTATATATGGTCGGTCTGTTGAAATTGCCGTCTAAATTTGTAATTTTTTCATATGATTTAAAACAAAAAAATTGTGCGTATATACAAATTTATAGTATAAATAATTGGTATATATAATGGTTATAATTGTAATAATACTACTATAATAGAAATAAAAAAAAGACATGGTATGAATTTTAATAATATATAAAACAATAATTATAATTTATGATTTAAAAAAATATTTCCTATATTATTTACTGTATACTGTACTGTATTTTAAGTGTAATGATAAAAATTGTATTAGCGTTGCTGGACAATGATAATATTGAGGGACATTTTGTATAGAAAAACTGTTTGTTAAGAAACGTATATAATATCAATTAATTGAATATGGAATTTCTAAATAAGATCGAAGAAAAAAATGTATAAACAGATTTCATTATATAGTACTTAGGGTTTTTGTTGAACTGAATCTAAACTAACTATTTGGATCTATGTCAATTAGTTCCGTCCTTTATATTGATTCAAAATGAAAAATTTGATAGAAATTCCTTGCGTCATCTGACTTCGGCCAAGCTGACAATTCATGAATTTCAAATTAAATAAACGTACAAATAAAGTGTACATCTGTAATTGTAAAACAAAAAGAAAAATGTTTCTTTCTTCATTACTGTTAATTAAATCATTCTAAAAATCTACATTATAATTAATATATTAATATAACATATTATTCATCATATTCTAAGATATATTGTCACAATTATTATATAATGTCAATGTATGTATGTATAAAATAAATAAATGATGGTATAAATTTTGTTGTTTTAGTTTTGTGGTCATATTTTTCTTGACTTATAAATTTTGTATATGGTATATTGTACTTGTTGTGTAAATATTAAATAAAAAAAAAAACAAATTCTAATATGAACATTGAACTTAATTTTTTAACTTTTTTTTGAATCTAGGTCATAATATTTTGTTTTTAAATGTATTTTTTTATGTTATAAAAAAATTAATTCAATTATGTACTTAAGGAGAAAATAAGAAATAAGAATAC